>QOCX01000023.1:480309-625142 GCA_005959815.1 Sarcophaga bullata | reverse complement strand
ACTTAAAGAAAATAAATTTTTTTTAAACTTCAACCAGCATCAATGGAATTTCCAAGAATCTTTTTACTTCAATAACATATGCGGGCTGCAAGAGCCACAAAGAATTAAAGAAAATAATTTGTGTGGGGAGGGCTTGTATTCAAAGTGGTATTAACCAGACTTGGAAGCTATTAATATAACGAAATTATTGCTTCATTATAATGCATGGACCTTGTCTTTATGTGCACAATACGATCTCATTTGAATAATGGTCTCGGGACTGCTCTAAATACATCAACATTAGAGATTATCCAAGTAGACACTGTATTTGACGGAGCACCACATAAGGTTTTAACGCCGTCAAATTGCATATTCTTAGTAGCCAACTGACGTCTTCAAAACATGAAATCACACTTTCGACAAACTTTTTATGCAAAAAAAACCAAAATAACTAAAGGCGTGGTGGTCTGTTATGTAGCGTTGTCTTATTAGACAAGAGCCCGTGATTAAAATCCCATGTAAGACTTTTCAAACATAACGAAGTATGAAAAAATATTTCTTTAGGCGATTTCCTCTAAGCAGTGCTCTGCAAATCTATGGTGCGCACATTTAAATTCGACGTCAAACATCTGCCACTCAGGGTTCATTTTATACATGAGTGCCGGGAACTACACTTTATAGACGATTACGAACGACAAATTTTCTGAGAAACTTTTCATAGCAACTTTATTTGACCACCACAGTTTTTGCCCGAAATCTGCGGAGAGGAAGTTCTTCTATTCGTGCGAAAACGGAATAGAAACATCATGTGAGTGATAGCGAATTCTATTTTAAGCTTCCTCCATCACGTACAGAAGAGGGCGAATACGTACCGAACCTTATAGATTCATTACAGGCACAGTTTGACTGTTTTCTGGAATGCGAATCCATACGAAAATGGAATAAAACTTTCATGTATGGACGGTTAGTGCATCGAAGTCTATTTGAAAACTTTTCGATTACGTACAGGATAGTGCTAAGAAGCCTGTTAATGAAAACAGATGAATAACAGTCGCAATGTGGCTTGTGTATCCCTGTTTTATTGCAACTTTAACGGAGGAAAATAAAACGACTTTGTCTCAAAAATGGATGTCCCGCCAAGAAAGAGATTTGATTCGGGTATTTAAGGAAGTCTTCACTGGAAAGACCAAATCGAGGCAGCTCTGTCATCGATTGATGTGACCAACTGGGGAATTGGGTTGTTAATGACCCACTAAGTAAGTCCGTAAGTTATCTCGAAATTTGTGTATTCATTTATGGTATATGCCTGCCACGTAGAACACATCCGTTCGTGATTGGTTTGCTAGTGGATCGCTCAATTCATTACAGAGCGAATTTGATCATTAACCATACTATTTATATTCTTTTCCTTTCAATTTAAGTTTTTCCTGTCATTTTCCATGAGTAAAAAGCCCAAACGTTTAAAAAATAATCCCTTAAGGGGGATTTAGACGGTCACACAAGTCGTATGACATGTCAACTTTTTATTTGTTAAGAAATAAGAGAGTAATATCGTGTGAACTCAATATATAATGACAGCGTGCGCCATTGAGATAAAACGCGGATGGAATTTTGACAGTCGTATTGCTATCTTCTGTTCAAAAGCCATCACCCATAAACAAATCAGGAATTTTACATTGTTTTTGGTATTTTCCTAATCGTCTAAACTTAAAAAACTTTGACGTAAGATTTCTACTCCCCATTTTTTAATTAAGGATGAGATTTCATAATATTTTGTATCTAACTTTACATACGTAAACCTTTATCGTGTAAATTGGCCTTTAAGAGAGTACATTTTAAATGTGATCAAATTAATTGCATATCAATGCTCCCATCTCTGCTTTGTTTACCATATAGAATGTACAAAACATTTAAAAAGAAAAATCTCATTGTGTAAGGGATAAGTGCCAGTATATGTATGCATGTGTAACCCATGTATGTTGTTGCTCAGCCACAATCAAACTCTTTATCTCACGTACTCACACCTTACACAAGTCTCACAAGCACACTTTATCCATGCTCTCTCTCTCTCTCTTTTTCTCTCTCTTTTTGCTTGGGAATAATGTAAACAAAACAAATGAGTATCATTGATGTGTAACGGTTTTATAGAATACAAGAAAGGCTTTTTGCCTCATAAGGAAAGAAAGATGGAAGGAAAGCAGTGAAATGTTGGCATTCGGTTGGTAATGGAAGGAAGTGTTTAAGAGAATAACAACAACAACAACAACAATCACTTTATTTATATTGTATTGTATGTTGTTGTTGTAGTAGTAGATTACATTTGAATGCATGTGAATATGTTTGTTTATGTTTTGCATAAACATTGAAAAGAGTGAGAAGGAGAGAGAGAGAGAGAGAGAGTGTGTGTGTACATTACATGTGTAAATTTGTTATTGTATTTAACATATAAAAACGTGTCTTATCTTGTTGAGGTATTTAACACGCGTTTTCACATGACATGCAATACAAAAAAAAAAGAGAGAAAAAAAGGTGGCCAATTTATGAAACAACATAAACAAAGTATTTTGGTTGTTGTTATTGTCGTCGTATTTAATTTGTTCTAATTTCAACTAATTTAAACTTGTTTAGCTTGACTCTTCCTCTCCCTCACTCTCTCCCTCTCTCTCTCACTGCTGCTCTCTTATTTTCTGCTTTTTTTGAAGGGTACATGAGTGGAGTTATAAAATATAAATGTTGTCAATGGCTGCACATCTGCCAAATTTATTTAAACAACAACAACAAATATAACACACACACACACAGTCACACTCAATGACATCGTTTAGTAGGGTAAAAATATAAAATATTTTTATTGCCATTTTGCCAAAGCCAGAAAACAAATTCCCACAAAACAATGTTGCAACAACGTGTGCCACACGTTCAAAAAAAAAAAACATTTTTTTTTACACAAACAATGCCAGGCGGCAATTAATCTTCATAAATGTTTACCGCGAAAACATTTTTGCGGTTTTTATACTCTGCCCGCTCTCCCCCCCGTGGGCATATGTATTTGTGTTTTTCTAACATGTATTTGTATATGTATGGTAGGTATGTATGTGTGTGTGTGTGTTTATGTTATAAGCATAATTGTGTAGACATTTAATATGAATATCCTGTTACATAAAATAATAACAACGACGGCAACAACTACAACAACAACAATAATGGCTCGTATTGTTTACGTGAGCATTAAACTTTTTTCTCATGCATTTATTGGTGATTAGATTAAAAGCGATTAAAAAATAATTGAAAACAACAACAAGAACATAAAGAATACAAAATAATTCAAATATTTGCACAATTTGCGCAAACATTTTATGGATTTGGATAATCGTGTTTGGGCATTTAAGTCACATATTAAAAAAAAAATTTATTTTTAAAATATAAACGGCTTGAAGGACCATTCTTTAGAAAACCAAAAGCAAGAAGTAGCACGAAGCGTAAGATAGCAAGGGGAAATAATTGTCAGTTAAGGGAACATTTGATTAAATAAACACCTCTGGTTTGGTTGCAGGAGAAAATCTTTTTAAAATAGTTTTGGTCCTTCAATTTCAAATCAAAAAAAGTCTTTTATTATGGCAGACGTAACGCTCTAAAGACAGACCAGTGACACCTATAGATTATAACGCGTGAAAGTTGCCATAGTCTAGTAGGAAATGTGTTGGCTTTTTATACGTGAGGGCACGGTTCTAACTTCAGGTCAGACATCTCTTACAAAACGAAGTATGCCTTTCAGCAGATGTCTGGCAAAAACTCTGGGAGACTAAATAAAATTGCCATGAAAAGTTTCTCAAAAATTTCTGCCATTCTGTGATGACTTTAAACTGTAGATTGCGCTACCACTCATGTATAAAATTAAGACACACAATATAAGTGGTGTGAGAAACAAGGTCATAATCCTGACTAAAGAATTGTAATGACTAATTATGTATGTATGTATGCATGTGTGCGACAATTTTATTTGTTGACTTAACTATCAAATGAGAAGGTCTGAGATTGTTGGAGTTTTCTCTTCTGGCTTCTGGTTGCACAAACTTTTCCAAAGATCTATTCCTATTCCACAGAAAGTTTCTATCCCCTTATGATATGAGAGCCAGCAGAGTGTAACCCTGTTTTCGGATTCAGATTCCCAAGACCCATACTGTCTTCGATTTAAACTCACTAGAACAGAAAGTACAAGTGGAGGCCGGATTGTCAGATGGTTTTACTAGGTCCTGTTCTTTAAACCTTCTATTCAAGGTTTAATGGAGTACATCTTTCGATCGCATATACCTTGGTTTGAAATATTTACGAGCGAAATATTTCATTGAGTTACCACTTTACGTACTCGTCTCACTGGAAGAGAAATCTTTACAGTTTAAGAATGATACCAGGCAGGCGGGCTCTTGATATTTTAGCAATGATTCTCCCAATGCAATTGTAACCGCTCTACACAATATTAGCCTCTTTCTTCAATCTCAACTGGACGTAGAATGTATGAGCGGGTGACACATGGTGGCATTCTCTTTCCAGTTCTTTATTACCTTCACACCAATGCGTTCGATTTGTTTTAGAAATCCTACAAAGGCTTCATTTCAAATATTAATTTTCAATTGTAAAAGAAATCTTTGACTTCTATAACCAACTTCTCCCTACCTCCCTCCCCTCCCTCCGCCTACATCTGTAAAGTTCGAGAACAAATTTTTGTTAACCACAAAACAGCATCATGGGGGTGCCATATGTTTTCTTTGTTTGTTTTGTTTGGTTTCTAGACTCTATAATACAATAATAATAATAATACAAATAGAAATAGCAACAACAACAACAACAGCAATAATAATAATGAAGAGAAAAAAAATATGAAACAATTTCATTCCTTTTGACCTCATCAGTAAATTAACATGCCAAAACAATCTACCAAAGTTCAATACGCCACATGTGCTGTTTCGTTGCTGTTGGTGTTGTTGTTCAAAAGCGAATATGATGATGATGCTGCTGCTATTGATGCTGACGATGATGCCACTGTTGTTTTCTTTGGTTTTTTAGTTGCACAAATTCAAAATGAAATACAAAAAAAAAAAAGAAAAAATTGAAAACAAATTAAAACAACCAAAATAACAGGCTGTTTAAATGCAAAAGCTTTTATGTTTTGTACAGAAAAACATTTATTTTCGGAACATCCACCCTCCACCCCCAAATACAGTGGAGTAACGTTAGACTTTACTACAGTTTCTATGCCTGAGAGTGTAATTTCGTTTTTTGTAGGCATAATCATTACCCTACTGTAGACAATTTATTTTTCATTTCTCTCTTGAGTTTTCATTTACATTTTCATTTCTTTTTTTTTTTTCTTTCTACTTATCGTCAGCTGTCAATTGCATAAATCGTACAAAAAAAAATTTGGTTTTTTTTCTCTTTCTTTTCATTGTTTGATTATCGAGAAATTTATTTTCTCCAATTGAGTTTCAAAAATTTGTTCCAATACATGCTCGTTCTCATGTGTTCAACATAAATTTATTAAAAAACAATTTTGTTGTTGTTTTTACGAGCTGATTATAACAACAAAAATAATTAAAAAGGCTGGTAACACTAAACAGTTTTGAATTTCAACACGAGCGAAGGGAAAATTTGCACTACAAATCCATGTAGAAGAGCCAGCCACCTTCTAGCAGTCAGGATTACAACCTACTTTCACACACCACTTGTTTTTTGTGTGTTAATTTTATCCATGAGTGATGGAACCTACAGTTTAAAGGCGATTCCGAACGACATATTTTTTGAGAAACATTTCATGGCAACTTTATTTATTCCATTAGAGATTTTGCCAGAAAACTGCTGAGAGATAGTCGCCCAAGAAATATTTTTTTTGTTCCAGATATCCGAGCAGAGGAGTAAACGCTCAAAACTAATAGGCAAACATGCAAGACAGCACACAACACTCATAGTAAATGCCTTTAATGGAACCAAGGTTCCTAAAACAAAGTTTCATAGGGTATTCCACTGAGATTGTAAGGGGGAAATTGCAACTCAGAGTTGAAACTCACTTTTCGGAACTGCTTCTGGATAGAAAAGACTCTTTTGCCACATATTCTTGTAATACACTGTCTGACAAAATTGGTGTTTAGGTCCTTCGATGGATGATTGTCTACAAAGCCATTCAAAAAGTTTGAAACCTGATAGCATATATCATCAGCGGACTTCAGGATTAATCCATGCAAGACCAAAACCGTACAATACAATACCCTTTAGAAGAAGGAGAACAATTTTTAAATTTAAAAATATTCTACTCCTGGGTAGACTAAAAAGTATTGTTGAAAAAAGTACTTTTTTTGAGACAATGTGAAGACGTACGTTTTAGAGAAAAAAAGTACTCTAAAGAGGTTTTAATGCAATTACAACAGTCATAAATAAGTTTCTTTTACAAGAAAGCAATTTTTGAGTACGATATTATGAAACAAAAGTACCTTTTTCAGAAAAGGTACTATTTCCAAAAGTACTATTTCCAAAAGTACTATTTCCAAAAGTACTTTTTGCATAAAATGACATTATTTGTAAATATCTTTTACAAATAGTACTTTCAGCAAAAAATACTGATGAAAATACCACTTTTTATAAAAAATTTGCATTTACAGGCGTAAATTTGAGGGAAAAAGTACTTCTATTAATTTTAAGCAAAGTACTTTTTATAAAAAATACTTTTCGCAACTTAAATATGTAATGCTGAACAACGAAACACTTTTTGGAAAATATTTTTTGAATAGTACTTTTTGGAAAAAAAAAGTTCTCCGTAAAGATTCTGTTACAAAAAGTACTTTCGCGAAAAATGTTATTAAAAAAAGTACTTTTTAAAGAACAAATATTATTGAAAAAAAGTAGCCATGGCGTAATATTTCTTGGAGCATATTAATATTTCCTATCACATGGTAAGCGCAACAAATTTTGCTGAGCTGAATGGAGGGCTCAGAGAAGATTTATTTCAACTCAAGGAGTATTGAGCCTTATGAGGACTTATATGAGACACATTGGTCATAAACACATGGCAATTGGCTTCTGCAATAGCTGCAGAAACGAAGAAGAAAAAAAAACTATTTCTCCCTTAACACGTTGACTGCCAACTACGAGATAACTCGTTGATTGAATTCCCATCTAGGGAGTCAACTACGCGTTATCTCGTAGTAATATAATGTGAAAAAAATAAAAATTATAGTTTTTGGTAAGTTTTCTGAAAACAGCCGTAGCAGTCAACGTGTTAAATGGGTGCAAGCCCAACGCGCTATAACAGAGAAGGAGAAAACAAGTTACTGTTGAATATGTAGACGATTTCAGTGATCTGTCCATTAAGAGTCGATGTTGCTTAATCAGAAACTAAGCTCCGAATGGTTTCAGGACTAGGAGTCATACATCTAGTCATACAACTAAGTTTGTCTCTCCCAACATCTTGGTCTGACAGCCAACTTAACCTACCAATCTATCATTGATTAGAAGTGATGAAATTTATAGACTTTAGGACCAAATGTCGAGGTAGCCATAGTCTAGTAGGCCTCGGTTTGAAGCCCAGGTCAGACATCTCCAACCAAACAAAATATGGAAGTCGGCGACTTCCCCTCATACATAATTGGCCGTTACAACCCTTCAGTCAGGATTACGGCCTAGCTTCTCACACCACTTATGTTGTGTGTGTTAATTTTATACGTGAGTGGTGGGACCTACAGTTTAAAGTCGACTCCGTACGACAGATTTTTGAGAAACTTTTCATGGCAATTTTATTTACTCTCAGAGTTTTTGCCAGAAATCTGCTGAGAGGAAGCAGACTTCCCCTCTGTATAAATAAAATTGCCATGAAAAAGTCTATCGTTTGGAGTCAACTTTAAACTGTAGGTCCCCCACCACTCATGTATAAAATTAACACAAGTAGTGTGAGAATCTAGATTGTAATCTGACTTAAAGGTTATAATGACCGATTTCATATGACACCAAATCTATTAGGAAGTGTTCTTAAGCATAGCACACGTATGTTTAAGTAGCTGGAGTATATGAAAAAACAAATCCTTTACGATTTAATTTCCAAAAAAAATCTTTTAAAAAATATGCGAAAAAAAATAAAACAAAAATTCAACTTTACAGCACAAGCATTTAAGCCAGAAAATTCAATAAACGATTGAATACAATAACAACAACAGCAGCAATGGCTACAGCAAAGGCACACACAACACACCTTAAAGGTAATTAAATGTCGTTATTGTGTATTGAAAATATTTTAACACAATTTGCATGTCATTTACAGGATTTCGAATACAATTAATGAAATGTTTAGGCATTCAATTCACATCGAATGTTGTCCTCAAAATAGGAGAGAAAAGAAAACACACACACACACACACACACACATGCAAACAATTTCATAATGAGAATTTCGTATGGCTTTATATATTGTCACACACGAAATATTGTAGGCAAGGCAAGTAAGTGTGTGTACGAGAGAAATAAGAACTAAAAAAAGTATTTAATAACTCTCACACACACACACATATGAATATGAATACATACATACATTGAATTATAATGAAGGCTTTTTAAGTTTGATTGACAGAACTAATTTAGCATCACAGTCAAATATGGCTGCAGATCTGCTTTTGAATTTATGAAAATTTTATTGAAATTCTTTATATGATGTACACACATACATACATATACACATGCATACGTATACATGCACCAGTAATGAATGTAAGTAAATTAATAAACACACATACATACCACCATACACATGCCTAAATAGCATCAATTTATATCAGAAATATTGAATACGTTCACAATACCCGAATACAACTGTACAGCTTATCTAATGTGTCATAAAAATTTGTGGTTAAAAACGAATCAAAAAAAAAAAAAAGAATTTCTCTCATAATAAATTTTTGTTTTCTCTTTCATATACTTTGTGTAGATAAAAGAAGAGAGAAAGAGAGAGAGAGAGAGAGAGAGAGAAATTTGAAATAAACAATTTATAACGGTTCTTTTTCTCATCATTACACCAATTGTTGTTGAATTTTTAAAAATTTATTCAGTTTGTGCCACAACCTCTGCGATCATGTGCTTATTAAACACAACTCTTCTGGCAATGGTGCTGCCAGATTCCTCAAATTATTGGAAATTAAAGTTTTGCATATTTCTGCTCACTTCCCTTTAAGCTGGACAAATTTAAAAACAAATAACCAGGAAAATGGACTCGAGAAACCAATTTATGTTTCGGTAGTAAAGGCTGCAGTAAGTCAAATAATACAGGGATAATTTCCATTTCCACCACAATAGCGTGGATAGAACCAGTTACCTAGGAAATCAATTCGCTTCTAGTCCAATATGTCGACTATCTATGATGGAAACCTATACGACTTTAATCTAATTCAGCAAAAAACCAATTGGAAGGTAATCAGGTATGAGACCTTCCGGCAGAAACTTAAGGTTTGTCAAGGCAATTGGGTTTGATTAGGAGAACGAATCACCAGAATAGAAGCTGATAACCTGTGAGGCTTTGATGTTATTCAGAAAGAAGTGGATGAAGGCTTATCAGGTATTAGGATTCTCGATAGCAGCATAAGGTTCATCAAGGCAATGAGAAATATGCTCCCTATTTAATCTATGTTATAAAGATTTTCGGCAAGCTTGTCATGTTAACATTTTCAGGGAATTGCTTACAATGACAATAAATCCCCGGTTAGCCAAACGTCCACGGAATACAATGAAACGAACGTTGGTTTTTAGCATATGAAGAGCAATTCAAATGCTTACACGAAATTACATGACGACGCGGTAATAAGTCTTATTGCGTTTCGTATTCGGAAAACGAACGTATGTTCCGTTTGGCTAACCGGGGCTTAAGAATGAACCAAGACTGTCCTCTCTAGTCACTGTTGTTTACAGACACTCGCCAAATTATATAAAAAAGTTTACTTCAAAGGCTCAATCGACGCTGGAGGATTGATCCCACTGCATTTTGTACTCTTAAATGGACGTTTGGCTAACCGGGGCTTAAGAATAAGCAAAATTGTCGTCACTTGCCACTATTATTTACAGTCACTCGCCAAATTATATAAAAAAGTTTACTTTAGAGACTCCATTGACGCTGAATGATCGCTCTCATTGCTTTTCGTATTCTTAAATGGACGTTTGGCTAACCGGGGCTTAAGAATAAGCAAAATTGTCGTCACTTGCCACTGTTATTTACAGTCACTTTTGACAACATCGCAATCAAATTATATGAAAAGGGTTATTTTAGAGGCTTTGTCTACACCTCGAAGATTATGACTTGCTGCCTCTACCTCACATAGTTCACATATGCCAAGCTATACAGGACACAGTATTGAATATATTGAAGCCTTTCGCAAGGCAGAACTCCGAAAATAAAACCAAAACCTTCAAATCACTACAATGGCAACAAGTTTTATGTTAACAACCATAAAACTGAATACGTCAACAGATATCTTATCTTGGATGTGTTATGACTATAAACGGAGGATTGTAAAAAGAAAACGTGAGTAAAACTTGAGTATCTTTAATGAATCCCATCATAGTCCAATGGTTATTGTGTTGGCTTAATAGATGAGAGTTTCTAGTTTGAAAAAAATGCCCTCTCAACAGTGTGGTAGTTATGGCAAAAGCACTCAGAGTATGAAATTACAATGAAGAATTCTCCAGAATATGAGGTAGACAACCCGCAGGTCTTAGGGGAGCATTGATTTTAGCACAATACGTTATTCAAATCTTTATCTGTTCCATCGCTTGGTATATGGCGTATACATTTCTCTTTAGGTACCTTGTACCACTAATAACAGGGCAATGAACTTTGATTGCACTCGGTCAAAGCATAAATTATTATGGAAGTGTAAAGAAAACAAAGAAAAGAAGACATTGGGGGAAATGAAAGATAAAATTTGACATCTGGTTGTAAAGCTTCTTCATATTAACTCTTTCTTTCCACCGCAAAGAGACTGTGCAGTATAAAAGTTGATGATTTTCTTCTAGAAAGTGTAAAGTTCATTGTGCTTTTGGTCTTTTTTTTGGTTTTAATGACTTAAAACATCTTAATTTATTCGCTGATAGTATTTTTGTTTGAAATAAGCTCACAATAAAATATTTTAAACTGAACTTAACTCGGTCAACTCGCTTTAATATTTATCAACAGCATCTTCACTTCAAAATTTATTTTTGTTTTGTTTTGTCTTACAAGGCCACACTCTGTATGAAACTAGTTTCACATAAGCTCTCTAAAATTTAAGCTCTCACTTCGTATACTCCATGTACTGCTATAAAGGGTGAGCTGCCATACATTTAATAAATAAATCTGGCAACATTTCAGTTTCTTACTTTTTTTTTTGTTATTGTGGTGGTGTTCTTCCACTCTGAGTAAATCGATACTTTGTTTTCTTTTTGTTGGTTTTTTTTTTCTTCAAATGAACGGCTATTTGTTGTTGTTTTTCAATTTCTATTCTGTCTCTTGTCTCCCAAAATGTGTTTTTTTTTTTAATTCAGCACTCGCTTTATCTCCCACTGTGTGCTCACTCACTAAGCAAGAACAACAACAGTTGTATGCTAGAATAACTATAGTTAATGCTAAATATTATCAACACTAACAACAACAACAACAACAAGAACAACAACAACAACAACATAAACAAAGTAAATGTTGTTTTTTTTTTGCTTTTCTACTTAAGCAACGGCTAGAAAAACAATCGTCAGTCTATACGGGAGAGTCGTTTCAAACGGCTGTTGTGGTCAGCTGTTTATGGAGGAAAATAGTATCGAAATCGATTCGACAGAATAAAATAGAAAAACACAGAAATAAAGTTTATAAAATTATTAAAAAAAAAGCAATAAAAAAAGATAAAAATTTAAAACAAAATTCTGTACGATTGTGTAAATAAAACAAACAAAATTTAATTGAAGAAAAAGGTATTCTTTCCCTCTTATTGTTTAAAAGTTTTATAAACAAAAATAAAAAACCTGTGAAATAAAGAAAATTATTATTGAATAAACCAAGTGCAACAGAGAGAACAAAACAAAAAAAAAACAAAGACAAAAACAATAACAATAACAATGAAAGTCATAATGAATAACAAAAACAACGATTCTTCATAAAAAAAATGACTGCGTTTTCCATTACAGTCATCGTCGTCATCATTGTCGTAAACACCAACGCAAAAAGGGGGTCAAAGGGGGTGACAGAGAACAATTCTTTTTCAATTTTCATTGAATAAATGGTTGCAATAGACTGTAATAAAGACAAACTGCAGTGTTTAAAAGAATGCTTTCATGTGAATTAAATAAAAATTTGCTTGTATGAGCTAAGTTAGGTTATAAATGGGAGATCAAAAATCTATGATTGTTAATGAAAAAATTTCTTGAATTTAAAAAAAAAACACAGGTTTTTAGGCTGTAGTCGCCGTATTCTAGTAGGTAGTATGTTGACTTATTAGATATGAGCGCACGGCTCAAACCCTAAGTCAGCCATCAAAACGAAATATGAAAAAAAATTTTCGACGGCGACTTCCTCTCAGGAGATTTCTGGCATAAAATCGGAATAAGCGAATAAAATTGAGATGAAAAGTTTCTCAAAAATCTGTCGTTCGGAGTGGTGGAGAACTGTAAGTTCTGCCACCATGTATAAAATTAACACACACAGCATAAGTGGTGTGCGAAACTAAGTTGTAATTCTGACTGAGGGATAGTAACGAGCAATTATGTATGAGTGTATGTATGAGCTAATAATCGAAGACTAAGCAAGCTCTCTGGACTGTATTTAGCTCTGGTTATGAAACAGTGTTTTCCAATGCACGCTTTTCTGTTATGTTCAGTGGCTCACACTTTATTAATTGTTCAAAAAGAACTAAACAATTGGGATGAGTTTGATGAGAAACTTTTCTCATTGTGAACTACTCTCAAAAGAAAGACCACTGATCCTGCCTCCAATTAGTAACTAACATTGAAAGAAGGGTCATCAGCTTCACCTCTTGCGAAAAAGTAGGACTCAGTAAGCAAAAGTTTCCTATCACTAAATCAAATACAATAATTCAGGTTGCTAGGCGACAACAAAAAAAGTGGTTGTTAACACTGAAAACATTTTAAAAAAATGACTAGACTAGGGCTTGTCTAATTAGACATTCGTTTACACATGAGACAAGCCCGTGACCATAACACAGAAAACTTTTTCTAGGCGTTTAACAAACTTATCAAAAACTATTCAATGACGCATCTTATCCGACAGAAATAAATAAGTATGGTTGATCAGCCCATTGAAAGACAGTTAATAATACGTGCCTAATGCCGATAGTCGAGTAATGATTTTCAAAGCGGTGCTTAAAGCCTTTCCCAAAAAAAAAAAAAAAAAAAAAAAACAGGCGAGATCTAGAATGTCTAGACATTGGGTAAGGGACTGGCAAAAATTACTCTATAAAGCACACGCTTTACACACACAATCTTAGTAACGTAAACTATAAGTGACGTAACATATAAGCAATGAGGATAGTCGAGGAGTGAGTGCCAAAGCAAGACTCTTTCCCAAATAAAAGGTGACTACAGATTATCTAGACATTGGGTAGGGCCTGACAAAAACTATGCAATGATGGGGATACTCCTTCAGTCAATAGTTTAATGGCGCATGCCATATATGGCAACTGAACAGCCAAGCTAGTGCGCATAAGTACATGCCTAAATGCCCATAGCTTTCAGACAATCAAAACCAAAAAATGTATAACTGGGTCCGGTCAACGGTGTTTTCCACTAGTTAGGTTTAAATAAACATTGGCTAGGCCAATTGCCAAAACTACATTGTGCGTTTATAGGAACAAGTTTGTTGCTGCAGATAGTTTAGGTGCGTTTAAGACACTGCAGACAGCCGGCTAAAAGTTTCAAAATTCAAGAGAAGTGGTAGAAAACAAATTGGAAAAAAATCTCTGTGTGCGATCAATTCACTCTTTTATAAGTCTGTGCTTTTCAAAAATAAAATTACGTCTTGCCACGGTAATTTATTTGTGTTCATTATTATTTTTTTTTACTATTTTTTTGTTTGTTTTTCTTACCAAATTAAGCTTTGGACCAGTTAAAAACAAAAATATGTTCTTTAATGGCTTTTTTCGGTGTAAAGGCCAACAAGTGGTTGTAATTATAACCGAAAATAAAAAAAACAAAACTTAACCTGTGAATACTTGTTGTCGCGTGTGACACATTGTGATTATCCAGTACAGCTGTATAGTGCCAGTGCCTCACAATAATAAAAACCTATCGTGTGGCCACCACCAATTATTTTAAATTATTATTTATTACCACACCACATATTAAATGATTTGAAATTTTATTGTCAAAGTAATTCAAACAAAGCAAAACAAACAAAAAAGAAAAAAATTTTTTGTTTTGAGGAAATAAAATGAAAATTTTATTCAAATTTCAATTGCTTGAAATAATTTTCTGCGATCATTTTTCCAATGTTTGTATTTGTAAAAATCTTTTCTAGGAAAATGCATACGATACGATATAATTGCTTAATATTTGATGCCGCCATCTAAAATTTATCGCTTTGTAAACGATTAATAAATGATAATGATTATTATCGGACGATAAAAGCAATCAGTCATGTCTAGAGGTCTGGTTATTAGATAATGAAGTTGCGTTACGCCTTTAATTATCAGTGGAAAGTGTTGTTGTTTTTGTATGAAAAAAATTTCCAAACTAGTCTGCAACAATTTCTATGGTTAAGTCATCGTAAAATGACAATTTTTAGAAGGACTTCCCGCCTTCTCGCGAATCATAAACATTAATCTGGTAAATGTATTCAGATCTGAACACCAGTGCAATGTATTCTTTCATCTTGCAGAGGCTAAGACTCTTAAGGCTTGGCAATAATTTCTTGAATAAACTTAATTTGAAGGTTTTCACCTTCGGCATTAGTTGAATTGGGAGATGACTCTGTAGCACAGCTGACTTGAGCACGCATAGCGGCCTGTTTTAACGCCACAAGTAAGCGCAATCCCTGTCCTAACCTAATTCCACAAAAATTCATTACTGAAGGTGCCCATAATAATCATGATCCCCGCTTCGAATTGAATTTTTGATCAATCTTTGTAAGCTAAACTAGCCTGAGTAAGTGTAATGATGATCCACAATGAATGCGGAAAGATGATCCATAAATCTCAAGACAAGGGAAATAGATTATGATATCCATAATCACCCCGTAACGGACAAAAGGCGGCCACGTTTAAATCACAACTTTTGTAAGAGCTTTCAATAGTTTTTTAAACTTTCCTTGGTTATTAATCGATCTCATAACTGCCAAATACTTGATATGACAGATATTTGACAGCTTACAGCCTTGCCAGACTGGAAGGTTTTGAAACCACTAAATAGACGTTCATTTCTAAGCTCAAAATTTAGGCAAATTTTTTCATGCGCTCTTCTGACCAGAGCTTCGTTCCAATGTGGCTGGCTTATATTTCTTTGATTTATTGCTACTGAAGCAGAATCTGTTGGAATAACAGTATTTGGCCACGGATTAACTAATGAACTGTTGGAGTATTCTTTCATCAATTGCACAGGTCATATGAGGAAGAAATCAGCCATAAAAGTGGAATTAACTGAGGGGTTTGCAGTTTTAATGATATGTTCCCATGAGCTTTACACCACAACCAATTATGGTTGTATTTCATGAGATGTTTCACGATTTGATGATGTCAATTGACCACCAAGATCATATGATTTGAAGTTCTTAGACTTTTTCTTGAGTGGCAACGTCAAAGAACGTTTCTATGGGGATAGCAACCTTAACTTAAAGCATTTGAAAGGCAACATTGGTTAACTCTTAGACGAGATACCACTAGCGAGAAAGTGATCATACTGCTGCATACAATCTAGAGACTATCATTTATGTGGCATTATATTTCATGCCTAAGCTCTAGTAGAAAAATGATTTCATATATCGTTTAGGTAGGATAGATTTAAGGGTAGCACGTTATCCAACAATATAGTTCAAGGACTCACGTCTTTTGGCATACACCTAACCCATCAAGCCGGCTTCTTCTGCGTTTACTATTAAGGAATACCAACCATACTGCATTTGGCAAATCTATATGCGGCACAAAGAGCTTTAATTTCTTCCAATCCATAGCTCCGAGATCCGTTATGATTGCTATAGTTTTAGTTTAGTATAGTTTTACCTAGAATGTTAAGACTTCGTACTTATGAGGGCTGGAAAAAGATGTGAAAAGTGTTCTACGCATGCCCTACATTTCTTATTATCCATCATGCCAATGCATTTCAGTCCTTAAGAACACGCATCAGTGGGTTTCAAGTCACTTTTATTTATTTTGAATGAATTTCAAGGTTTTCTTTGCATTCTATAAATATATTTGGAATAATTCCTGTTCTACAATAGGCTACGTGACGTTGCCGCCCGCTTTCCCTAGCTATATACATATGTGTACCTATTGAATCCTGTAAAAACTGCCAAAAACTATGTTGAAAAACGCGCATTTCTAAGTTACAAAACCTCTCGTATGTGAGTTGGCATAATAGTTTCAATATTCCAGCGTGATTCAAAGCTGATCAGCTGATAATGGAATACAGACAGCAAAATTTTACATGAACATGAAATCAAAGCCAAGAGATATTTTTTTTTTAATTTCCCAAAAAAAAAAAAAATTCAATATGGGGTTTTACAATTTCCAGCAAAACGTTAGAAAAATACTGAAACTAATCAGCGATAATCGATAAACGATTGTAAGTGCGTGACAGGAATACATAACTGAAACTGGCAATGTTGCCAGATGTCTGATACATAAAGAATTATTTTTTTTTCTAAATTCTAAAGCCACGTAAATAAATACCTTGAGGTGCGCATGTAATGCAATGGAACAGTAGAAGCGTAGTGTTTAGAGTGATCAAACACGGGTGTGTGCTATGAGCGCCAAAACAAACAAAAAAAAAACATTCTATTGTCGTTAAGTGATGTATGGCATAATAATTATGACGCGATTAGGCTCCCTTGTAGTATTAGTTTAGGGTTCTTTCAGTAATTGAAACATGCGTGGAATAATCGGAATGAACGAAACCAAATTGTTTACTTGATTACTTACTTACAAGACGCACTTATAAATACCGACTGATGGCCGACGTTCATACTTTTTTTTATTGTTATTATTTTATTATTATTATTATTGTTGTTGTTGTTGTTATTGTTATTGTTATTGTCTATAAAGGTCTCTCTAACCATTAATTTGATTTGAAAAAAAAAAAAAACAAGCATTTCTCAGTGAAACTGACTGTCTAAATTGGCTTTCAGTTCAATGTTAAGGTTGATTGACCAAGTTTTTCTTCAATTTTCAAGCTGAATGTGGACGTTAATCAAATAGATGGTGGATTTGCTTTTGATTAGGAGCTACATATGTACATATGTATCGTGGTTTTATGTGAGACTTAATAGGTACTCGTAATACATTTAAGTGGCCATGTTGGAATTTATTTATTTCGGGAAGCCATTTATTCTACAAATTTATACGAAATGATGGAATTTTTTTTTGTTTTTTTTCTTTTCTTGTTTGCCACACAATTGTAAACACAAGTGTAGTGATGTTCTCTGATGCTACAATATTAATTGAATAATTCTATCACTTGATAGTTTATAACAATCAGGATGTATGCCGTCACATCACCTGCTCCCTATCAAGCTAGACGATATCACTAGCGAAATTAGTTGAGAGAGAGAGAGAGAAAGTGGAGACTACTCTCATTTAACATATTCAAAATGTAAGCAAAATAAAAGTTCTGTTGCGAATCTGTATTATGCGAATGGAATTTGTTTACTTTGGCTCAAGTTCTCCAAAATATAGGCCACAATCTCTTGTGTGTCTGGTATGTTGGGAATTCCCCGGCATAAAAACTAACCTCAATCTTATATGACACATTGAAAAATCTGTTTCCATCATTATAAATGAAGTCTAGCTCATTACACTTGCGTCTGGCCTGAAGACAATTTTACGCCTATTTTCGCTGGACTTTTATTGTACAACCTCTGCATGTAAAACCAGTCAACGTCTCTGGGCGAATAGCCAATGAGGCGGAGCAAATATTGGTCACTCAGGATACTCGAATTATCAAGAGTATTGACTACATGATGCCGCATTGTAACTTCTCAAGAAAGTTCAGAATATCATTATCTAAAAGAAAGTTCCGGGAGAATGGTGTAACCCACCACGTAAACGGCACCATTAAAGTTTCAATTTTTTTTTCAATTCGAATTCAAAACATCCAAGACGCAAACCAAACATTTTCAAAGTTCTGAACAGATCAGGAGTTATTTCTTAAAACACGTAATCTAATCAAAAATAGTTGTTTAAAGAGGTTCTTACTAAACCCTATTGAAATAGTCTTGCTTACTTACTAAAGGGTTGTAAATACCAATTAGAACCCGCTAGTCAAGATTACAATCTAGGTTCTCGCACTACCCATATTGTGTTGGTCAATTTTATTCGTTAAATATGGGACCTATGATTTAACGTAGAGTCCGAACAAAAGATTGGGGAAGCTTTTCAAAGCAATTTTATTTACTCATAGAGTTTTTGGCGGAAGAATGCTGAGAGGAAGTCGCCTTTATATTTCTTGCATTGAAAGAAATATCTTTTTAAATACATGGCTCTGGTAATCTGTATCTGGCGTAGTGTAAATTCGAGTGTATCTAGCGCAATAGCCTCTAACAGGAAAGAGTTGTCCCCATTGTAAGCTTCTAATCAAGTTTAATTATCTTAAGAACAGTTCAACAACAATTCTATGCAAAGCACATTTCAATTCAGTTTGAGTAGAAAATTTAATGACAGAATTACTTATTTTTGCTTTGAGTGTAATTGAATTGTACATTCGAATACCATTGCGCTCTATAGGGCCCATAAAAATATTTACTTGCACTTAATTTATGATCATCGTCATCAATTCATTGAGGAATTTTGTATTATCTTGGCTAGGGCATAGGAAACTTTGTGACTAGCAAACTGTGCTGGAAGGAGAACACTTTGAAAAAGACTCTCTCTTTAGGCATATCAGCTGTCTTGTTGGAGATGATTTTGGGCTTACTTTCCGTAGTTCTTGTGGTTAAGACACAATATCTGCCAGGCTGAATTGTATGCAAACACCCAGACAGCATAGCTGGCCTGGAAACGGATTGGTCTGGGTATTACTGTAGGTTTGGGTAGGATAATCACAGTGAATTACGTCAGTTCAAGGCACAGGACTGTTGGTAGAACTGTATTGGATACCGCTGCCATTTGACCCACGGGAAATAATATTGTTGATGAGCTACTAAGAGTCACAGTGAAATGCATAGACAGTTAGTTCTCTCTCTTAGGGCGTTTTCTCAAGCTAATCGCTCGAGTGATCAGTTAAAGAGAGACTTCATAGCAGGATATGAAATATTCCAGTATCTCTAGACTGTTGTGGTCAATTATCGGCCCTTTTAAAATGAACTGCGTACAGAATCTGGGTAGAAAATATGTTAAAATCTTGATAGGCTTTTAAACTGGTGTGTTCCAAGAAAATGGACCAATTTTTGGTACATAGGCGTGCTTTATTTCAGCAGAGCTTGTTCAAATAGGAGAGAGCCCAAAACCGTCGTCTGCCCTAGTTTGCCGAGGCAAAGGCTCTTAAGGCTTGGTAATATTTTCTTGAATAAACTTAATTTGAAGATTTTCACCTCCGGCATTAGTTGAATTGGGAGATGACTGTAGCACAGCTCACTTGAGCGCGCATAGCTGCCCGTTGTAACGCCACAAGTAATCGCAATCCCTGTACTAACCTAATTCCGCCAAATTCATTACTGAAGTTGCCCATAATAATAATTTTCTGGTCCCCGCGTTGAAATGCATTTTTTATCAAACTTTGTAAGCTAAACTAACCTGAGTATGTGTAATGATGATCCACAATGAATGTGTAAATATGGTCCATAAAACCTTAATACAAGAAAAATAGATTATGATATCCATAATCACCAAGTAACGGTGAAAAAGCGGCCACATTTGAATCACAACTTTTGTAAGAGCTTTCAATGTTTTTTTGCACTTTCCTAGGTTATTAAACGATCTCATAACTGCCAAATACTTGAGATGACAGATATTTGACAGCTTACAGCCTTGCCAGACTGGAAAGTTTTGAAACAACTAAATAGACGTTCATTTCTAAGCTCAAAATTTGCGCAAATTTTTTCATATGCTCTTCTTACCAAGGCTTCGTTTCAATGTGGCTTATATTTCTTTGATTTATTGCTACTAAAGCAGAATCTGTTGTGTTAAGGCCAGATTTTTTTTTTGAAAATCACATTATTTGGCAGCGGATTAACTAATGAACTGTTGGAGTATTCTGTCGTCAATTGCATGGGTTGAATGAGGAAGAAATCATTCATAAAAGTGGGTGTCTAATCCGTTTATATTAGCATTGCTTAAGCAAAACTAGAGAAACTTGTTGAAACTTATGCAGTACTGGTATAGGAAATGGACCTTTGCAGGCAATTAACTAACGGAGTATATGAAGCCTTAAAAAAAAAGAAATTCGTTTTATGGTTTACACTTCATTTGTGGAACAATCTTCCGTTAATAACGTTACCTATTACATGTGCAAAGAAGAAAGAATATCCACAAATACTACGAGAAATATTTTGTTTTCAACTAAAATGCACTTTTTTAATTAAATTCCCGCCTAAATGCTTGTCAATGGTAATTGTTTTTGTTTTTTTTTAAAAATTTATTCAAAAACGTGCCATTCTATAAACAATTTTATTACCAGTAGCAGCAATATTTAATTCAATTTATGACGAAATAAATAAATCCACTCACTAACATATGTCTGTCTGTCTGTCTGCTTCCCTCACAGACACACTTTGTTTATTCAAATTTAATAAAATTTGTTGCAATAAAACGTTTCATTTGTTTTGCATTTTGAATTATTCTTTGGATTTTCTTGTTTATTTTTCAATTCCTAAACACTTCGACATTAACAAACAGATAGTCACACTTAAAATCCAATTAATTATTTGATAAAGGAATATTTTATTCAAATTTTAATTCAAATTTTAATTCAAATTCCAATTCAAATTCCAATTTGAATATTTTCTATACGAGAATCATGTAAAACATTGTAAACAATGTAAAGAAAATTATAATGAATGAAGCGGAATTAATTACCGTTACCCAATATCGATAATTCTAATCGATAGTATTAAGACGAATTCATTGTTCGATTAAGTAAATTTACTTTATTCGTACGACAATGATCATAAATTAACAGCAAATAAATATTTCTACAATGAAAATAAAAAAGAAAATGTTTATTCCCATTTAATTACACTCAAAGCAAAAATAATTAATTCCGTCACAATAAATTTTCTGCTCAAACTGAATTGCATTGTGCTTTGCATTACAAAAATTATTGCACGGATCTTTAGGTATTTAAAATTGAATAGAATTTTTCAGATTTTTAAATTTTTTTTTTCATTTTCTTGCTACTGTGACATGTTCTAGAATCATAGGGTTGCCAACAATAAAAATCTATTAAGTGTAATGGTGAGAAACTGTACTTATTTCTCTGCCAGAAAAATGAAAAAATCTTCCTCTCAACAGTTTTCGGGCAAAAACTATGCGAATATCTAAAATTGCCCTGTAAAGTTGCCCAAATCTGATGGTCGAAAACGCAGGTCCCGCTAATTGTGGATAAAATTAGCACACTCAACAAGAGTGCTTTGGGAAGATAAGGTCTAAACTTGACTAAAGAATTGTAATGAGCAATTAAGTGGCTCACCTGCTAACGAGTTTAAGGAAGGGATATTTGTCTAAGAGCCTTGTATGTTATTTACATCACATGGCGAGACATGTGAGAGAGTGTTGCCCTTGCTTGGTATACTGCTCCCTGATGAGATACTGATAGCCTAGTGAAGATATGCACTAAACTGCCAATTACCGACATTAACCATTTGTTTGCTGCCACATTCCCCACATGCTCTCTGATATGCTGCCCCAGATTTTGATGGCCTGAGTAAAGGAGTTTTGGGCAAAGCCGATTTATGAGAAAAAAAGGTGTGGAATTCAATGGAGCCAAATACAGCCAGAGAATGGCTGATTTTAAGCTGGAACTCTGAAGGTTGGAGTTACGAAGACGAAATTTAATTTAATGTGAAAAAGCTAACCAGCTACCTTACGGTTAAAGGTTATAGATGATGGGTTTAGTATGTAAGCACCAACGATAGTAAATCATACACACTCTTTGTGGGAACAAGAGTATCTTTCGAAAGACTCCCACCTCCGGCTCAAGACCAAAAAAAGAAGAAAAAAATTTCATTTTCAGATAGGTTGTGCTTAACAATGTTAGAGGCAGGCACATCTCCTTTCTCATCCCATTGCGATTTTCAGAGCAGACAGCAACCTGTGCTACAATGCGTCCGAATTGGCTGTTCTATGATCACAACAGACGTTTTCTTTTTATCAGTTTTCACAGAACTCACCTCCGAATTGAAATGTCATGCAGGAGGCGCATAATGTGCAACAAGATCAGCGTTGTCTGTAAATTGAGAATGGTTTCTAGATTGTTTCTTTTTCGGGGCAGCTTAGTGGACCAGACGTTCAAACACGACTAGATTTTGTTGTATAGTGGGTTGATTTCTATTATTTTTGGTTTGCTTAGTATTTTTGGGCAGCTTAGTGGACCAGAAGTTCGAACACAACTAGGTTTTGTTGTATAGTAAGTTGATTTCTATTATTTTTGGTTCGAATTTAAATCTGTAACAGATTGCAACTCTGTCCATATGATATTTCTGGGGAACTATTTCCCCGGATACTGTAGTTTTACAGGCGATATCGAGAGATACACACATTACGACCTAGTTTCTCACACCATTTATGAGCGGCGCGACCTACAGTTTAAAGTCTACTCCGAATGACAGATTTTTTTGAGAAACTTTTCATGGCAATTTTATTTTTACGCTCAGAGTTTTTCCCAGAAGATTGTTGAAAGGAAGTCGTTTGTTTGAAATGTCTGTCCTGGGGTTTGAATCGAGGCCTCACGTCTAACAAGCCACCACACTGCCTACTAGGCTACGGTGACTTTAGCTTTACTATGCTTAACTTACTTGATCATTACAACCCTTTAGTCAGGATTACAACCTTACGTTGTTTCCATTAATTTTATACATGAGGGACCTTGGACTTAACAGCGCTTCCGAACGACAGATTTTTGAGAAACTTTTCATGGCAATTTTGTTTTACTCCCATTTATATTCGCATGGATAATGATAACAATGATCTCAAGAGAATTTAAACTAGTCGTTGTAAATCAAGAGGTTAAGAAATTACGGGAAAACATTCCATCCGCAATACAAAGTGACAAATTTTGAACCACAGGTTCATAACCATGTTAGAAACTATGTCACCTTATCAATTCAATTTCTTTAATCAAAAATCATGAAACGTATAAAAATAAAAGTTCCAGTTCCAGCGATAACAACTGCAAACCGCTGATAATAAGGAAACCCTTAATAAAAGTTCAAGAAACTCAAATGTATTGGGAAAATAATTGCTGAGTTAATATAGAATTGCAGATAAAATATTTAAAAGTTTAATGAATTTTCTTTTTTTTTTTATTCTTCAATGATTAAAGATTAAAGATTTTGTTTTAATAGAATTAAAATAGAAAAAATTCACATTTTTAATCGACTTTTTAATACGTTCACCATGTGTTTAAAGCAATTGAACTTTGAACGTCAATAAGAAAAAAAATGTTTTTTTTTTTTTTTATGAATCAACAACGTTTCGTACACTTTATCATATTAAATAAATAAATGTTTTACATTTGTAGTTAAATTAAATAAATTAAATTATTTTAATTGTTTTTTGTCTTACAACAACAAATTAAAAAGTTTTAAAATGCAAAGAAATCCTGTTGCTGCTATCAGAGTTTTTAAAACGACTGGCAACATTTTCTTTTGTCGTACTCTAACAATGAACAAATTTGTTGACCTTTAAACTTTATTATCAAGGTCAACACCATGCTTACCCTAACATAGAGGCATGCATAAAATAGCATAACTTGGTGTCTTTCAAATGAGGCATTAAATGAGCCTTTAGAAAAGGTTTATTATTAGGTAGGCAAGCTGTCAAACGCTAGTTTCCAAAAGCTAAGATCTGCAAAAGAGTGCAAACACGTGACTTGACTGTTTCCGCCGTAATCTAATAGGTACTGTGTTGGCTTATTAGACGAAAGGCCAGGTTTCGAATCTCCGGTCAGACATCAAAAACGAAATATGAAAAAATATTTCCACGGCGACTTCCTCCTCTTAGCAGATTTCTAGCAAAAACTCTGAGAGAGTAAACAAAATTGCCATGAAAAGTTTCTCAAAAAAATCTGTCATTCGGAGACGACTTTAAACTGCAAGTCCCGCCACTCGTGTATGAAATTAACGTACACAACATAAGTGGTGTGAGAAGATAGGTCGTAACCCTGACTGAAGGATTGTAATGGCCAATTATGTATGCATGTGAACCGACTACGTTTTTAGACACATTTTTATAATAAAATCGTCCATATAATGTCACCGCAACCTAGTATGTAATGTATTGGCTAAGTATACAAGAGCCCTTGGTTCAAAACCTAGCTCAGACATCATGAACAAAACGAAATATGAAAGAATATTGCATTCGGCGACTTCCCCCTCTCAGCAGTCTTCTGGCAAAAACTCTGAGAGAGTAAATAAAATTTCCATGACGAGTTTCTCAAAAATCTTTCTTTCGGAGTCGACTCTGAATTGTAGGTTCCGCTATTCATGAATAGAATTAATCCACACGACTTTGGTGCTGTGATAAGTTGGGTTGTAGTCCTAACTAAAGGGTTGTAGCAACCACTTAAGTAAGGACGTAAATATGAAGCCAATGGTTGCTCGAATATTGGCTTCCAATGTTCTCGACATAAATCAATGACTTAAGAGACTTTAAGTAGCATCAACAAGGTGGCCAGTGAATAGAAGAAGTTCTGGAAAGAAGCACTTCTTGAAAGAAACACTTTTGGAAAGGAGCACTTCAGGAAAGAAGCATTTCTGGAAAGAAGCACTTCTGCAATAAACCGACTACATGACAAATTGTACCATCTTATAGCACTCGCAATTCACCGTAGCTGCAGCTTCGCGCTCATTTCGGAAGATATAAGGATCGACGACACCGCCGACTTGTAAAACGCACCAATCATTCAATTTGAATGCCTGGTAATTGAAATTCTTTAATAACTTGATACCAACTAACCGCGTGACAGCGGCCATATTCTCTTCGGTACATACATGCCTTTGTCTTGTTGATAATTTTCAATCGCGCAGAGTAAAATTAGTGCGATTATATTGACCACGAATCGAAACTTCCCTAAGAGATTTGTTTTTTTAGTTTTCTCAGAAAATTTTCTCTTTTTGACATCAAACACAATGAAACACTTTCAACTGTCAAACCATAAATAGTTATCGATATCGATAGTTCTTTAGAGTTGATGCCAGTGAGCGAAATCTTAACGCAACCGTTGGGAGCATTGTTTTGCGATTCATAAAAACTTGCCAGTAATGTCAACACAATTAAACGCTGTCAGCTGTCAAACCATAAAAAGTTATCGATGTAATGGATTCTTTAGAGTTGATGCTAGAGGGCGAAATCTATTCCCTCCTTAGTGATCCGACATATTTCTTTCGCGGGCACTGTTAAGAAAAGCTTTACGTGGATTACGTTGCTACGAGTGTTTTCTAGTGCCAGAAATAGTTATCGATATCATGGTTTCTTTAGAGTTGATGCTAGAGGGCGAAATCTTAATTCCTCCTTAGTGATCGAACATAATTACTTTCGCGGGCACTGTAAGAAAAGTAACTCTACGTGGATTACGTTGCTACGAGTGTTTTCTAGTGCCAGATATAGTTATCGATATCATGGTTTCTTTAGAGTTGATGTTAGAGGGCGAAATCTTAATTCCCCCTTAGTGATCGAACATAATTTCTTTCGCTGGCCCTGTAGGAAAAGTAACTCTACGTGGATTACGTTGCTACGAGTGTTTTCTAGTGCCGTAGTGAGCTAAAGCTTCAACTGCATTATTAAAGTGAAATTTTTTAAGTCAATAGATAGCTTTCCACTTACGATGCCCTAGTTTTAGGGCACCCGCTAAAGTTGCATAGTTTTCTGGTCCAGAAGTAGAGAATGGTAATGCCATTGATTCTTCATGGGGCCTAAAGATGTTGAAATGAATTAAGTTCCAAAGCCCACTATCTTTCCTGAGCAGTTATTCCGAATAAAACTTTTCAATTTTCCCTTCTTCTTACTTACAGCACCTGACAAAATGGATATACTTGTGGAGTTAAACTTCAAGCAACAAAATGCCACCCGATTTTGTATTGGAATAAGTGGCTTGTTGGCCTATCTTTTGGTAAAGGATAGCACCATTATGAGTATGGCATTGGGCGCTGCATTGGCTTTAATGTTCAAAAATCCTACAATTGTTTTTGCCTTCTTCTTTACATTCACCAGAGATATAGTGTAAGTCTGTGTAAGAGTTTCTAGAATTAAAAGCCGAATTTTAAAACCCTTTCTCTTCCTAAACTTTAGAGCGGGCTTTCGTTTTCTTATATTAAATATTTTAATATTCTATTACGAGAAGAAAAATTGGTCCATAGCACGCATATTCCAGCAGAGATGCCAAGAACATCCCGATAAGGATTGTTTGCTAATTGATGATCGCCGTTTAACATTCCAGGAAATGGAAGAGTATACCAATAAAGTTGGGGCCTATTTCAAGGAGAAGGGTTTAAGCAAAGGCGACTGTGTGGCTTTGTTTATGGTCACACGCCCAGAGTATGTTGGCATTTGGTTGGGTCTATCGAAAGTGGGCATTATTACCGCTTTGATTAATACCAACTTGAGGAAAGAGACTCTCTTGCATTCCATAAAAGTGGCCAAAGCTAAGGCCATTATAGTTGGCACTGAATTGGTTCAGGCCTTTGAGGATATCAAGGACAAGGAAGAGTTACAAGACTTGCCAGTTTATCAGTTCAGTGATAAAGAGCAGAGATTAAATGCCAATTTGGAGCTGATAGAAGGTAAGTTTTCTTTATTAACTAGTGGTAGCACTTTAAAACCTTTTTTTTAAATTATAGGAGCTGTGGACTTAACGGAAGATTTGGAAAACCAAGAACCTGAAGATTTGTCAGCAAACATAAGCGAATGCAAGCCACGCGATAAACTCTTGTATGTTTATACATCAGGCACTACAGGCATGCCGAAGGCAGCTGTCATAACCAATTTAAGGTTGGTAGAAAAAGCTTCAATAAAAGCCTAGTTTTTAACGGCTCTTTCCCCCTCTGTTTAGATATTTATTTATGGCCAGTGGTACCCATATTATGACCGGCATTTGTCGTAACGATATTATTTATGATGCCTTGCCTTTGTATCACACGGCGGGCGGTATTGTAGGCGTAGGCAATGCTTTGATTCATGGTTGTACGGTGGCTTTGCGTCAAAAATTCTCCGCCTCCAATTTCTGGAAAGACTGTATCAAATATAATGCCACCTGTGCCCAATATATTGGTGAACTGTGTCGTTATCTTTTGAATTCACCCGCTAGGCCCGAAGATACGCAACATCAATTGCGTTTAATGTATGGCAATGGCTTGAGGCCACAAATCTGGTCTCAATTTACAACACGTTTCAATATACCCAATATTGGCGAGTTATATGGCTCTACAGAGGGTAATTCCAATTTGGGTAAGTCTATACTAGTGCAAGCAGGGTTTATAGATTGTTTTTAACTTTTTTTTGTATTCTGTAGCCAACATTTCCAATCAAGTGGGAGCCATAGGCTTTGTACCCATTGTTGCCCGTAAACTATTCCCCGTGCAGCTGATAAGAGTTGATGAGGAGTCTGGTGAACCTTTAAGAAATGCCAAAGGCTTTTGCATACGCTGTCAGCCCGGTGAAACGGGTTTATTAATTGGCAGAGTAAATGAAAAGAGAGCCGTAACGGCCTATCACGGTTATGCCGATGAAGGAGCCACGGAAAAGAAACTTTTGCTGAATGTTTTCAGAAAGGGCGATGTTTATTTCAATTCTGGCGATATGCTAGTGGCAGATATTTTAGGTTATTTCTACTTTAAGGATAGAACTGGTGATACATTCCGTTGGCGTGGTGAAAATGTTTCCACCCAGGAAGTGGAGGCTATTATAACCAGTGTAATAGGCCTGCAAGATTGTGTTGTATATGGCGTGGAGGTAATTACAATTTCAAATTCAAATTGTTTAAAAATTTTACTTAAAAAAATCTTAAATTTCAGATACCCCATGTCGAAGGCAAGGCAGGCATGGCTGCCATAGAAGATCCCGAACGTAAAATCGATTTCCAGCATCTCTCGGTTGGTGTACGTGGCAGTTTGCCACCATATGCCCAGCCTTTGTTTGTGCGCGTCATGGATGAAATACCTCGTACCGCTACATTTAAATTGAAAAAACGTGAACTAATGTTGGACGGTTTCAATATGGATAAAATCCAAGATCCTCTCTACTATTTGAATAAAGATGGCCTTTATAAGCCCTTGACCAGAGAACAATATGAATCTCTATTAGATGGCACAGCGGGCTTATAAAAACGGAATTCATTCATTGACCCTTGTTTCATATTGTATTATTTGTGTGTATGTATGTAGTATAAAAGAAATTGTATTTTTTTTTTTTGAACAAAAAACGATCGCCAAGAAGACAATTTTTTTTTTTGTTTTGGTTTTGTTTTGAACATTAAACTTTAAGCCATACTGTTAAATATGCCGTAATGTTATTTATCACTTGTCTTATAATGCCATTTTAATTTTAAAGTCCTGTTTTATCATTCTTATTAACTGTCCTTGCTTAAGTTTAAAAAAAATAATTCTGTTTTTAATTTATAAACTGTTGTTGTGCAAAGAACAAAGGAAATAAAAGACAATAAAACTTTAAACGTAAACAATAAATGTAATCGAGTTTATTTAGACGAAACCAATCCTAATAGTCTCAGTAAGACCGGAAAAATAAATTAAGGAGTACTGTGGAAGGCCAGTTAAAGTTCTACCAGCTGATGTCTAAACTTCAGCTCAATTGTTACAGGCTCACATCACATCATATGCCACAGAATATCTTCCTTCTAAAAGAAAATTTGGTTCCTAGATTACAACAGCATATCTTACTTCTAAACGAGTTTTAAGTTTCTAGGTTACTACGTTTTTTAATAATTTTAATACTCTTATCCTGTCACAAATCATTTGCCAAAATCATAGAGCCTAGCAGTTCAGCTTTAGTACAGGAAGTCCCGAGAAGGTGTCGTCACTATGTGGCCAATTGGTATTCTATGTAGGCGAGTATACTGTATTTTCATCGGCAGATGATACGGATAATGTCTGGGCCAAGATTACCCAATACTCATAAGCTATTATGGAACACAAAAAAAAATTAGGGGGAGTCTTTGACAGTCATAGGCACTTCTCGTCATATGCCTCATACTTCATAAAGTAGGATAAAAGTAGAAATGAAACCGTAGGGCCCATATATAAGGAATTGTTTGTTCAACGCTAAATTATGCAGCGCCGGTATGGACTCATGCCCTTTTCATTCTCCAGCAGGTGGAATAAGAATAGAAAAGAGACCCTCAGGCCCATGTGTAAGGAATTGTTCGCTCAATGCTAAGTTGACTGCCGAGATAACTCGTAGTGTCGTTCTTATCTGTCGTGGCAGTCAACGTGTTAAAAAGGTATGAACTCTTTGACAACCTCATGTCCTTTTCGTCATGTTCTTTACATATCAACAAGAAGATTAAGAGTGAAAATAAGACCCTTAGGCCCCTACATAGGCAATTGGTCGCTTAATTCTAAATTATAAAGCGCCGTTATGGGCTTTTCTATGCGACAGCAAATGGAATCAACTCTAAACCAAGCAGAATAATGCTCTCAGAATCCTGACTGATTCTAAACTACGTAGAAAATGCTCTCAGAATCACGGCTGGCCGTAAACCATGCAGAATTATGCTCTCAGGATCACGACTGAATATAACAACATGAACAGTGTGGATCATTTCCATGATCAAACCTAAATCCTTCAAGCCAGTCGACATAACATCTTACTAAAGAAGTAGTTTCTAGGCTCATGTCATCCTAGTCATGAGGTGATAATGGAATATACACCATCTAGACAAAACAGACTGGACATTGGGAGCTATTCAATGATATCGAGACATTACGCCATCTCTTACAGTCCGTATATACCTCATGAAGGCTTACAAACGTTTACATTAACAGGCAGCAATAGATGCAACGAATGGGTATGGGCGTGTTAATATAATAGGGATTGTGGACTGTGAAAAGATTCTTATATAGATAGCCAAGGTCAAACCTGACTTAATTGCTTCACCAGGATTTCAATAATTAACTCCGAACATGAGGAAACAATTCAAGGAGTATAGATTAAATGCTTAATCCTCACTTAAACTCTTTTTCATTTCAGTGGAACAGCTTCAGTAACAAGCATTTGTCTCCGTTTCGTTTATCAAGCCGTAACCTTGAGACAACTTCCTCTGTTAACATGCATAAGGTGTAACGGGTAAGGGCTTTCAGTTTCTACTATTGATCTCTTAACAGTAGATTTAAAATTGGGCTTGACCCTTAAACAAAAATATGCAGATATTGTCTCCTAATAAGAATAAAATAAATTTTTCTTTCCAAATTAAAAAATACATACACACACATATACATCCAATTTATACCCAATCATTCTAACGCCATTTTATTTCAAATTTTCTAGAATATGTGCAAGTGAAAAATTCTTAAGCAAATGATTGCTAAAATATTGTAAAGAATATGTTTTACATACCATTATCACTTTTCAATTAGTTTCTTCATTTGTTTTATTTATTTCACTTTTATTTTTTTCTATTAATTTCACTTTTTTTAAATAAAATAAAATTTAACTTCACTACGCTAAAGAAAAAAAAAAGCACACCACAACGACGGAGTTACACCACGAACTGCTTGATTTCCTTCATGGTGAAATTAATTAATTTCCTCTCTACTACTAATGTTATTAAGCAAAAGTGAATGCTTTCAAACACAAAAAGAAGAAGAAGAAGCCTAAATAAATATACAATACAGCTGTTTCGTGTAACAAAACAGTCACAACAATTGTTTACTTGTATTCGAAACTCATTTATTGTATATTCACTAAAGAAAACTAAAACAAAATAATTATAAAATTATGGAAAAATTGGAAGCTTTAAAAATGTCCTCCATGAGGCCACGTACCAATATATTGGATCGTCCTTTATCCAAAGGTAAATCGGAAGTCTCACAAAGTATTGTGGCTCTGTTGTTTAGTGAGATAGTGCAGTATAGCCAAAGTAAAGTGCACACAGTGCCGGAATTACAGAATAGGTAGGCGCGTTGCGTAGCTAATTCCAACTGTTTTAATTAATTATTGTGTATATTAGGCTTCATGAAATGGGCCAAGATGTAGGCACCCGCATTATTGATTTGTATTTTATGCGTGAACGCAGCTCGAAAAGAGAAACCAAACTGACTCAAATGCTGTTGTTTGTTAAGACCACCGTGTGGAAGAATCTGTTTGGCAAAGAAGCTGAAAAGCTGGAGAAGGTAGACGATGAACGCACCTACTATATTATAGAAAAACAGCCTTTGGTTAATACCTTCATTAGTGTGCCCAAGGATAAGGGCACTTTGAATTGTGCCAATTTCACTGCAGGTATTGTCGAGGCAGTCTTAACGCATTGTGGTTTTGTAAGTCTAATAAGAATAAAAAGCATTAGAATTTTAATTATTTTTTGTATTTTTAGCCCTGTAAAGTTACCGCCCATTGGCATAATGGCACCACGTATATGGTAAAATTTGAAGACTTTGTTATTGCCCGTGACAAACAAATGGAGGATAAATAAAACACTTTTATTCACTTTCGTTATTAAAATAGAATTAAACTATAATTATTACAAGCAACAATGCACACTACGAATTTTCATTCGTTTATTGGTTTTCTTTCCTTCCAAAGAGGCAGTAATAGTACATCTATATCACTTTAAATAAATTTGAATTGACGATCTTTGTAGGCAACTTCTCCATTGCGGTATCTTTTTTCACGTCCCTCACGTTCTTTAACCAAAGCCCAGGCATAAGCAATAATAGGCAATACGACAATACTCATGCCAACACGGAAGGCATGGCCGGTAGGCTTGAAATGCTCAAAGTTAGACACTCTCATGGCCTGGAAACGTGCCAAGCCAGCATCGAACTGTAAAAAAAGGATAAATTTTGGGTTATCAAACCATCCTCTTCAATTGTATATATTTTTATAAACAAGATGACATAACAGTGCCTGTCGTCTCTTGCATTACTTTGTCTATATTTACTTACCACAGTGCCACCTTCACCAGTTGCATGGCGGAAAGGATTTGATGACTGTTTCAAGAACTCGGCACGCAATTTCATGGTTTGTTCATGTTTGCGTTGCAAAAATTCCTTTTCCGCTTTTGATAAATCAGGCATTTTGCAGAATTTTTGCTGTGCTTCTTTAACAAATTCTGTCTAATTTATTTGCTATTTGGTCGTGTGTTCGTACTTAGAGCAGCTGCCAAAGTATTGAAATGTCAAAACAATTGAAACGATAACACCGTTGACAGCAAAGTGGATAAAACTGTTGCTTATGGTTTACAGTGTTAACGTATCAAACAAATTTGAGTTAAAGAAAACGTTTTTGGTGGGAAATAGTTTAACTGACGCTCGAGAGCAATTAAAAGAGTAAGAAAAGTAAAGTTTTTAATTAAAAACAAGTTTAAATAATAATAAAAGGAAGAAAAAAGTGCATTACAGTGAAAATCTATTAAAAAACGTCGATTTTGATTAATTTCTGGCGGCAAGACACTTTATACAACGAAATGAATTGGCATACAAACATTTTTACAGCAAGAGAATGGTCTGGAAGACATGTTCACCTTTAAGACACTTTGCGAAGTAGTGGAGACCGAAGCTGTTGCTATACATTGATCTGCAAACAGGGTAAGTTATTGAAATCTTATTGATTGATTGGCATCCAGTGATTGGCCTGTACACATGCGTTGTATTGTACATAAGGTCAAGTATTTATGGCCACTAGGGTTGATACTATTAGTGTAAATAGAGGAAAAAGTTTTTCTGGGAGAGCGCCCCACATACGGATAGTCTAGATAAAGATTGTATACTCCCTGTAATGCATGGTGCGTTTTATTAGCTAATTGTTCACAACCGAAAGTCAAGGGGTATGAGTTCAGTGTAGTTGTTGGAGTCCAATACTGGACATTGTATTTTGAGCACTCATCTAGAAATCCATTGGTTTCCGTTATATGGCCATTATTTTCTGCAGAAGCTGCAGATTCGAGGATCAGGAGGTATTGTTAACGTTACATCTCGTCAAGACGAATTGCTACGACCACACAATCTATAAAGTGTATTCCTAAGGTGTCTCCTCCAAGCATATTATCCTGACAGACAGGACACTGTTCGGTATCATCATCCTCATCTACAGTGTACTTTGAGTTTACAGTGCTCTGTCAAAAGACCGTTTTCGAACCGCAGTTTTTCTCCTGTTATCATCAACGTCATCTACAGTGTACTTTGAGTCTAAAGTGTCCTGTCAAAGTACCGTTTTATAACCTCAGGTTATTCGTGGATAGTCTCATGCACCACTCATATCTCTTCTTATTGTAATTTCGTAGCAAAAATTTTGATTGCCTTAAACCTATATGGTTTAAGAAGAGCCTCTGTAGTATCAGTGTTTTGCTATTCATTGAGTATACCTTTGCAAATGTCAGCGTTCACTCCTTAGAAAGGTTGTGATCCTTTCGAAGTTTCCGTCTTTGGAAGCTCATTTCTTTGCTAATTGACAAGCTAATTGATATTCAGCCTTGATTTTTATTTAACCTCCTAAGAGCCAAGTGTTCTCGGTGGCTGTGTAAATGTCCTTTGAACCTTCTGTCCAGGTTGAATTAGGCACATCTTTCGAAGACATAGACCTCTGCTTAAACTATACTCATGTGTTTTCCCACGAGCTCGGATTATTTCCCTGTGGGATCAAAAACTCCTGCTCCTTTTCCTAAAATTATACAATTTTATCTTATCAACGTAAACGTCTCATCGTATCGAATAATACCTTGTCCACCTCATAGAGTGATCAATTCTTATCGATTATTATTATCGAATGTTAGTCCAATGGATTCAGTTTTCTTGTATGACGAAAAAAAATCCGTAGAGTTGTGCGTAAGCATGTCACAACAATTACACCATCACCATTACCATCACCACACCATAACCTCCAGTAGCAAATAAGTGGCACAAAAGCAACTGGGAACACATCTGTTGAATGCCTTCCAATGAGATTAAATTGCTTTAAAGCAGAGCCAAAACAATTGGGTGCAACAAATAAAGTGCACGCACAGAGGGATTTTTGTGTGTCAATGAATGAATGAATGAATGAACGAACGAACGAAGAGAATGAACAAATAAATGAATGCAAAAAAGAGAAGCAAAAAAAAAAACAAAACGAAAAAAATGAGAAGCTACGCAAATAACCAAAGCACGTACCCCACCAACAGAAATTTTTTTGGTGAAAATTCGTACTTTTTTTGTATATGTGCACCGAGTAAATTTCAATGAAAGGACGAAAAAGAGGGAGAGAATGTATGTATGGTTGTGAATGTATGTATGGGAGTGTATCGGTGTAAGAGATTTTTATTCATTATTTTTGTTGTTGTTTTTTGGAAATTTTGTATGTATTTTTAGTATGAATTTCTTAAATATTTGTTGTTGATATTTTTGCCTCTTGCTGCAGCTGATGTTGCACAAACAGTATCACATAGATAGACCGATTAAATAAACTGTAAGTTTTGTAAGTAAAACGAAGCAGAAAAAAATTTTTAAATTTCGAACTGTTGCTGTTGCTGTTATCGATTATATACGACATTGTAGCTGATAAAACAGTTTCAGAGAGGTTTTGAAATGCTCTCCGCATAGGGTACATGAATAATCAAACTTGTACTCTACATCCCCGTTAGGTCTGTTTGTTTCTTAATGCAGACATTAACTCTTGGTGGCCAGTTCTCACTCATGCCCTTCAAATCACTCGTGCAGAGTATTTAATGTGACATGAGGTGTTTGACACGTAGCTTCGTTCTATTGAAACCAGATGCCGTTGGTGCTTAGGTCGTTCAATTCAAGCCAAAAGAAGTTGATAATCATCAGCCTTTAATGCTTGCCATTGACAGCGATAGCCTGGCCAACGCCGTTCTTAAAGGAATAAAAGGACAAATGACGTCATTAGTCCAAAATCCTTACCAAACAGTGACTTTTTCGGGATGTTAAGGACGCTCTTGGATCCCATGTAGTTTGGAATCATTTAAAATTGGACAATTTCGTTTGTTCACGTACTCATTTGTACAGAAATGTGCCTCAACACTGAAAATATTTTTGCGCGTGTTACGAACAGACCCCGAAATGACAGTTATCAACTGTCAAAATTTGGAAGTCTCTTCCTTGATTATGTAGCCTGCTATTCCTGGATTTTTTGCAGTTTCGAAGCGATAAATATTCCGCTTTCTTTATATGTGTCGACTTTTATGCTTCCTCTTTGCTCTCAAAGCAATACTTATGCTGGCGAAAAAGTTTCCAAGATTGTAAAACAAGTTTCTGCAGTTTTTTGCTTTACACCGATAACGATAACTAACGATTTACAATTTTCACGCGTGCTCATCTGTTTTCGTTTCAAAAATGTAGCGTTAATGGCTACATTCCATCGCATTCTAATGCTTGTAAAAAAAAACAAGTCAGATATACCACCGCCAGCGAGTGTTGGGTGGAACAATGTTGGCATCTTTATCTTTGCCAATGAATAAAACTTAAACCTGAGAGTTGTTTTACACAAACATTCTCCCAATGCTCGTACATCTTTTGGCGCCAACATTGTAAGCAAACACTTTCTTTTACGGTTGTTGGTTCTTCCTCGCAAAAAAGTTTGTTTTTGTATTGGTTTCGCAAGCGATAAAAGAAAAAATAAACTTTCAATCGATAAAACAAAAAATGTTGGCTATTATCGGTTTAAGTAGGAAAGATAATCGAAGTTATTGCAATCATATTTCAGTGTTTATTGGATATTATGGTTGTATCCTGGTTAGTTTTAAAGGATATGCTTTTATTTATGGACACCATTAGGTCATGGCGGGTTTATAGTGGACTACACCCACAGAATTTTTAAAAGCGAAACAATTTTGCGTTAAATGGGGGATGTAAAGCTATAGATTACGCGAATATTGTAAGCGTGCAATGCTACTAATTTAGCAAACATCATCTAAAGCGCATTATTAACGTTTCAGATTTGTTATTACAGGGCAGCAAAGGTATATGAATGTACTGTACTGGCCAGGAGATATGTAGAGGTAAATTTACATGCACCTGAAGGAAGACTGAGCCAGCTTGGTGAACCAAGAGTTGTCCAATGTTTGCATTTTTCAATAGAAATGCTGAAAAATTTCATAGTAAAGGCCATAAAACATAGAAACTGGCCTAAAAGACGGAAATTTTACTCATATTGGTGCCATTGTCATGTATAGATGAGCTCATCAGCAACACTGTACTCTTTAGAACACCTTGCATAAGCCGTGTTACTGTAATGGTCTTACAAATGTTCTCAGCAGTGCGCAATGTTTCTTTGCAGGCTTTATAGAATTTCTGCATCTCGTCGTGGTTGTTCTCACGAGTTACACCATTGTGTTGTCAAGATCTGCACGATCGCGGTATTTATTTCCCTTCAATGTTCACCGAACCTTTGGCATTTGGACCAACATGTTAGTTAAATAGTTTCAACTGCTGCTTTGGTCATTTGGAACATTTAGTTATTGTGCCCGCTTTATAGTTGTCGTATCAATAACTTCATTTAATCCATAATTCAGTATCTGTGGGTTGGTATGTAGCCTCACGTCTCTTAAGAAGTTTTTCCACTATCGTTCTGATTTTCTCAAAGATTTTTATTGTTTTTAATTATTTCCCCTTAAGACTTCAAGATTTTCATTCAACAGGCACAACTCGATGATTTTCCTTGCTGATATGCCTAGACGCTCTTCCCAAATAGCTTTTCGCAAAAATTTCGTAAAGATTTGTTTAAAATCTTCTTGAAAACTTGATTAAAATTAAATTAAATTGGCAACTGCCTCAAAAAAGGGTAGCTTATATGCGTCCTCTAACGTAACGATACAATATCGATAGGATCTATTACGTCATACAACTATAAATTGTGCTAATGAAGAGAGTTGCCAACCTTAGCCATTCCGATAGTTTTAAGAAGGTGTGGATGCTATTCAAATCACGTTCTATTAAAAAAATTCTGTGTGTCCAAGACTATGGCAGAGCCGATTAAGTTTACCAAGAGGCCAGTGTACCGTTATAACTGCTATAATGTTCCTACGAAAGACTCTGGTCCAGGTTCAATGCAAATTTTGTTCTGCATTTATCTATACCAGGCCTGATTTTGCTTGTCTCTCTACAAGCGGGTTCATTATACGTCGTCTTTCAAGGATAGCTCAGAGAGGAATATTGCTGCCTGAAGAACTTTACTTAAGGTTTGTGGCTTAGCTATTTACAATATGTACCTCGTACATAAACTAAAGCCAAACTTCCAGCATTTGCATGATATTTTTACCATTGAAACTGTTCGAAAATGTTGTTTTTTTTTAATCAAAGAACTTTTTGTTTTCTTTGTTTCGAAATGACCAAGGAGTTGCCGCCATAGTGAATAGGGAACGCTATCTGCGTGTCCCAAAATTAGTCAGCTAAACACCCATAAACATTTGGTTTCATTAAGAAGAAGCGAACTGTCGTACAGCAAGCAAGTTGGTTATAACTTTTTTCCCAGAAGTGGTCCTGTTTATTAACCTCCTTGGTAAGTAACCCCTTGAAAGTAACCCCTGTGCTGTTACTTTTTATGGAGCTATGTTAAGTCATTGGTTTATGCTGATCAACTAGCAACTCTTGAAGCATTGGAAGCCATTGTTTTAGTTACCATTGTTACTATACGGCCAGATTCATTGGAAAAATCAGCCTAAGTGGACCGTAACCTTAATGACCTTATGGCGGAATTCATATTTAAAAAGTAAATGCCACGAGCTTAGTTGGCACGTGTTTCGTTGTTGTATTTTCATTTTAAGTTTTCAAGCTCTTAGAAAAGACATTCGATATGGCAGTGCCACATGCTATAAAGCCACTAAGAGAGTGCATCCTATGTGGCAAACTCTCTTAAACGAAGTCCTCTCTTTTACTCCTTTAAATATCCTAGATTTTTCTTATCACATTGAAATTAATATCATAATAAGAGAGGGTAATTTATAAGCTGCATTTTAATCACTGAACCTTTTGGCTTCAATCACTCATTAGCCTGGCCAATCGCTTTAACATCCATCAAGAAAAAAAAATAGCCAAACGAATTGCAACCAATTAAACAGTTAAAGGTAATCACGTTACAAAAACACGTGCGTTTGACTGATATCCACATCCGGTGCAATCGTCCTCACTGAAACAGAGAATGAGTCAGTATGAGTACGTGACGAGAACACATTTTTGGCGTATGAAAAATGCTGTTATTCTTGGCCATTGAAAATAAATATAAAAACAGTAACAATAACAACAACAAAGAAAAATAAAAAATTAATTAAAAAATTCATGGAAATGCATTTTATTTTTTCGAGTTAAAAATAAAAATTAAAAGGAAAACAACGAAAATAAAAAAAAATCTGACATCATTTCTGAATACAAAATAATTTCAAGCCAGCTAGCTAGCCAGCAGCATACCATATTTGTGTGTGTGTGAGCGTTAAAGTTTCAGCAACAAGGCCTTAAAGTTTTTGGATTCCATTTCGCCAAGGTCTAGTAGGTAGTAGGCAGTGAGGCTTTGGTTCAAACTCCAGCAGATTTCTGGTAAAAACTCTGAGAGTGTAAATAAAATTTCCATCAAGAGTTTCTCTAAAATCTGTACATCGGAAACGATTTTAAATTGTAGGGTAACCCACACAACATAAGTGGTATGAGAAACTAGGTTGTAAACTTGACTGAAGAGTTGTATTGCCCAATTGTGTACATATGTAAAGGACAAAAAATGTGTTTCCATTGTCAATCTATAATTAAGGCACAATGGCTGGCAAATTTCTTTCAAGGGGGCTATTAATGGTGAGGCTAATAATCCCGAAATAAGAATATCCTGAGCAAGTTACACCAGATGATAGATTTTCCAAACAAAACAAGTCCAGTGGCTGAAATACAAGATGAAAGCTTAAGTACTCTCTACTTTCCATTACAACATATGGGGTTAGATAAATTCTAGAGAAAATTAGGCCATGAAAGCTGTTCCTTGAGCTCAATCTTTACCGATGGTTTAAAGACGCAAACGGTTGCATGATAGGGTATTTAATTTGACTAACTTTGCCTTACGTTCTCTCACAAATTGACCGATGAGTGGCTTATTTTCTAGGTAAAGGTTTAGTCAACTAATATTGAGTGATCCGGGGAATGTTTGGAGACTAAATCTTGAAACTTTCGATGTCGATATCTGCGGGGAGTTCTGGTAGGATCGAAATTACTTTTTTCGCAGGTACATTCTCCTCATATGGTGCTGATATGGGTTCCAAGTCGTTCATATATCCATTAACATGATATTACTAATGAGGATGGCACTAGGAGGGTGATTCTTGGTGGGACTCTTAGGCAAGGGAACATGCGTTCTCCCTTTAATGCCATTGTCAGACATGATACATGAATTGGTATTACACAATACAGAATCCAAGTGGTGGATGTAATTGTTTGGTGGCTTTCAGCATTGAAAAAACTAAGAACTCTCTTGCTTTTTGTAAGAGAATCGTGCTATGTGCAGGACGAGGCCTTACAAAAGTCTACTGACAGCCTTCTTCCTCACCCCTGAAGTGATTGTATTTTAAACGTTGTTTACAATCATGTTGTGATTTAAAGCACAATTCAATTTTGATTATTTTTATATTGTTTCCTGCGCTCTCCCTCTCTCCCTCTCTCACTCTCTCTCTCTCTCTGTCATACACATACACACACACACTCTCCTTCTGTGTTAACTACGTGGTATTGCATATCATAATGCATACAACAACTGAAACTATTGTTAGCACACACACTAACATATTTTAACAATCCCTGATTTACACATAAAGGTAGAAGAGCTGTTGTTATAACGGTTATATGCTGTTATAGTTGTAAGTTAGTGTATGAGTGTTGTGTTGTGGTGTGTGTGCGTGTGAGTATGTGTTCCTGTTGCATTGTTGTGCCATTTTAAAAAATCGTTGTTCTGTTAATGACACATTTTATTAATTCTCATTATTGGTACCCTACACCCCAGCATAGAAGCAAGTGGTGGCGTAAGTACTCTCTCCATAGTTTAGAAAGACAGAGGAAGGAGTAATCCAATAAATATGCTATTAAGGTAATGAAGAATTTTTAACTGATTTCTTGCTACCCATACTGTAATGCCTGTCATCCAGCAACTGTTTGTTGCCAGATATTTCTCATGATGGTGGTTGGTTTAGGATATGTTGCATAGCCTAAATAAGCGTAAAACATATTGGCCTTTGAGAGGCTATTTTCAGAATTCTTAGTCTCATTCATAAAGGTTTTATAATAGAAATTTTATAGTACGAAGGGGAAATGACGTCATGATATGAAGCACTGATTAGTCAACGAAAGATTGGACCTGTACTCGCATGCCAAAAAATTCGAGAATACCTTTTTGCATTTATCCATAAACAAAGTCACGTAGTAAATCCATAGTCGCTATTGTCTAAGCCATAACTTTCTTTACCTGCTTTTGTTGCTGTTTTCCTCGTCTACACAGCAGTGGGTTTATTCGTGTATCTGGTATGTGTAGAGCGTAAAATATGGCAAAACAAAAATATTCTTAAGCGAAAAATATTAAAATTTTTGTACAGACAGACAAAAATGTCAGATAAATACACGAACACGTACACACTTGGATAAGTAATGGGAACTGGTTGGTGTTGTTGGTATTTTTAGTCAATTTAGGTCGTTTTTGAACTTAGAAAATCAAAAAAAAAATTATGAAATATGCTTTGATGATATGCATCATGTTAGTTGGCAAAGTTGCCAGACATTTTGGTTGTGAAATATTTGAAAAACAAAAACAGGTTGACAGAACTCACACTGGAAGTCAAATATGCTTCTTTCTGGAACTCTCTGGACGTATTTGGCGTACCTCTGTACTTATTACGCACAATAAATAATTATTCCGTCCCCTATAGTACGAAACAGAAGAGAGTGCCAGAGAATACAGGGACACAGATGCTGTTACCCGCTGCTCGGTATTTTGGGCCAACATAGGGCAATGCAATGTAAAATACAATGTACTTACTGGACTATGTGAACGATATTGGATTGGCTGGTTGTGGACAAATGGTTTGACATTCTGGAATAAAAGTCCAATGTTGCTGCACTTACAGTAAGGAACTCTGAACCTGCAGAATGACTTTCCTGCCACTTATATTGTAAAAAGATTAAAATCTAATATCCATAAACACTACTTCCGCTGTCCTCCTTCCCATAACCTATTTTCCTAATTCCAACACAAAGCACTGTATAAGTAGGAGTCATCCCCTGAGTGTTACATACACTCATAATTGGTCATTACAACCCTTGAGTCAGGATTACAACCTTTCTCACATCCCTTATGCGGGACCTACAGATTTTTGAGAAACTCTTGCATGGCAATTGTATTTACTCTCTCAGAGTTTTTACCAGAAACCTTGAAGAAATATTTTTTCATATTTCGTCGACCTGACACTACCTACTAGACTATGCCGACTTCCCTGAGTGTTGGCCTTTAAAAAATAAGGAGGGTACTGTTGATTGAGTACAGATGAAATTCCATCTAGACATGGACACACAGGGCACTAGTGTTATAATATTTGATGCGCTATTATGTTAATACGTTCTTGGAAACAGTGTTAGTGTTAAGGCTTAAGGAATAAATCATGCGCTCACAAGTGTAATGTCGAATTTTGTTGACTCTTGTAGTGAAAAAATGACGACTTTTGTCAATAGTTGCGAAGTCTGTTGCACTCTACTCAGTAACAATATGAGCACATAAGAAAATTCACTGTTTGCGGCAGGTAATACAGCTACATAGACGTTCTGCTTTAAGGATGTCCTGCGCATACAAAGATAGCGCAACCTCAGAGGCCATAGCAGCATGCCACAGGAGCAGAAATCAGAGTAGTGCTAAGAATTTATTAGAAAATGCCAGCACAGCTGGGATATGCATCACAATGGTAGATGGCATATGTCAAAATGCGGCCGCACGGTGAACTGGATTATTACCTCACTGAGGCTTCTAAAAATTTGTTTTTCGGAATCGATTTTTAACTGCAGCTTCCCGTCATTCATGGATAAAATTAACATGCCAGACATGGGTGGTGGGAAGAACTAGCTTGTAATTCTGACTAAAGGGTGAGTTAGGTTAGGTGAGTCAATCGAGTGGCAAACAGGAAAAAGGAAAATTATTTGCCAGGCGTGTTTTGTATAGACTCGGTAATGCGGCAAATTAAAGCAAAACTAAAGCTCCAACTAAGCCCTACCAATCTGGCAGTTTTACACGTGCACATTGCATTTCACTGCATAATCTGCATTGTATTTGTTCATGAGAATTTATCGCATATCGAAGTGAAAGATTTTCTGTAAATTAACCAGTTTAAATGGAAATATTTTAAACAAATGTTGTTGCATACAACAACAATAATAATAACATTATTTAGTTTATTTTGTACTCTACCACTTACACTCTGTAGCCTTCCACAGTCAGGGTATAAAGCTTTGCATTTGACAGTTTCGTAATTAACTGCAGCAGCAACCAGCAACCAGCAGCAGCCAGCAGTCAATGTTTGTGAAATCAAAACATAAAATCCCTTCAAAAATTCTATTTTAATAATACTTTTTGTTAATGTTGTTGTATAGTATTGTATGTATGTGTTCATTTCCGTTTTTATTTTTTGAATATGTTGTAGACATACGCCTGTGTATGTGTATATAGATTTTTGAAGGCGCTCACAGGATATGTGTTTTTGTTTTCCATTTATTATTACAAATATTTTCGTTGTATGAGTATTAGAGAATGTTTTGATTTTATTCTGCACTATTACTACTACAACTACAACAACTACTACAACTACTACTACTGTTATAACAATGATGGCTAAACAATTATTTGCTTATGAAAATCTCACTGATAAATACACACTCATATGCACACACAGTCCCTAGCAGCCATTTACAATTCTAAACTTTTAACAGCGCTGAACTAATTAGCAATGATAGACTAACTATCGAGGAAGCCTTTGACATCATTAAACGCAACGTTATATACGCGACCCCACATAAGCAGCACTATAGCAAACAAAGAATTGCAGAGAAAGGTCTCTGTAATCGGACTGTGCTTACCATTGCTTGCTCAAATTCGCTGGGGGTGGGGGGTGGTAAGTTATGTTCAATATTACTAGGCTCTGCTGGACTTATACGGCTAAGAAGAGAACTGATTGCCTTGTACCGTATGGCCATCCATTGAGCTGTTATCATCCGTACTGGCTACTGTCCTATTGTAAGACTCCCCTTTTCCACCCGTGCTTTGAGCACCGTGGGATATGCCGTCATGGGGAAACTCACGTTAAACCCTGGGCATATCTCAAATGACTTCTGCTGAAGCTGTTGCAAAAAGGAGGAAAAAAACTCATTCACTGTATGCATGCAGGGCCGGTTCTTATCATGAGAAGACAAATGTTCTCAATTTCTCTTTTCCTCCCGCCGTTTATTGAATTCTGGAGTCGGTTTCTTTTCCTATACAGACATTTTGATCCTCGGCTCGGATATTAGCCTAAATTCTGGCCTAAGTAGGACCTTATCTTTCAAAGAGGGCCTTCCCCTCGAATTTAAAAAATGTTGTGCAACAGGATCGCTTACTATCCACACAGTTTTTCAATGCTGTCTTCTATACCTTAATGTTGCAGATGTCCAAACTAAACAAAGGAATTAACTTATCTATCCCGATTCCGCCGAAGGCTCATAACTATTCAAACATATCTGACATGTTAACACACTACCACCAATACCACCGCACTAGGCAGATTATCCATCCATAGTCTTTCCTTCTCTCTTTGCCAAGTAAAACATTAGATTGTGGCAGTCTCCGCCACTCACATTTTGCCAATTTATTCTTTCAATCTCCTTTTCACATGCCAAAGAAAATTTCTGAGCTCAACAGTCTTGCTAAAGATGTTCTCCTAGTAAGTTTGTCTTCCCAGTTCATGGCCCAAAATTCTCACATACATACACACGTACATGCATACATAATTGGTCATTACAACCCTTCAATCAGGATTACGACCTATCTTCTCACACCACTTATGTTGTCTATGTTAAGTTTTTACATGAGTGACGGAACCTACAGTTTGAAGTCGTCTCCGTACGATATGTTTTTGAGAAACTTTTCATGACAATTTTTTTTCTCTCAAAGTTTTTGAAAGTTTAGAAGTCTGCTGAGAGGAAAGCGCCGTAGAAATATATTTTGTTTTCATATCTCATTTTGTTTGAGATGTCTAAGCTGGGATTTGAACTGTGGCTTCATGTCTACTAAGACAACATACCACCTACTAGACTACGACAACTTCTGTACCCAACAGTGTTGCTAAATATGTTCTCCTAGTAAGCTTATCGTTCCATTTATCGCACAAAATTTGCACATGACTCGTAATCCAGAGGGGGACATTATTCCTGATTTTGATTACCCAAACCAATCCAATAGAAATTTCAATGCAATATTATACGCCAGACTAAACGATAGTATTGCTAGGTCCCGTGCTCTTTACCTTCTGTTCGAGAATTAGAGTTCTCCCATTGAGTCCCGGATTTTCAATTTAGGGCTTCGCTCCTGAACTAATATCTGTCTTTGAACCATTCGTATGCTCTTGGTGTGTATACACCATATTAAGCCATTCGTTCTTATGGCTCATTCACGTTACAAAGCACTTCACAATGTGATCCGTTTACGGTTCTGGTGTTACTTTTCACCCTTTATGGTCTGTGGTCATACTATTCGATATCTTTCAGCCCTCAAGTAATGGCTAAACTACGGACTTGGTTTGTTTTTTAGGCAAAAGTCGAATCCTTAGATAGAGGCGAATTAAATGCGTTACCTTCCCTGAATGCATTGAAAACTGATCACTTTGTTGACATAGTCCTGCCTGTGTTTACAGTATAGTCGCCGTAGTCAAGTCGGTAGTGTGGTGGCTTAATAGAGATGAGGTCACGGTTCAAAACCCAGGTCAGACAGCTCCGACAAAACAAAATATGAAAAAAATATTTTTTAGGCGACTTCCTCTTAACAGGTTTCTGGCAAAAACTCTGCGAGTAAATAAAATTGCCATGAAAAAGTTTCCCCAAAATTTGTCCCTCGGATTCGGCGTTAAACTATAGGTTCCGCCACTCATGTATAAAATTAACAGACACGGCATAAGTGGTGTGAGAAACTAGATCGTAATTCTAACTAAAGGGTGGTAATGACCAATTATGTATGTCTGTGTGTATGTATGTAAGTTCAATTGCTACTTGATAACGATTTTGAATTACTAATTAGTTAAGCACAACTGTTGATATCCTTATAACAAACATGGGCCACATAGAGAGAGAGCAACCGCATTGTTAAACTCTTGCTCCTTTTATTGTTTTTTTTATTGTTTTTTTATACAGAAACGCTTATGATTGTTTTGATGATTCAAAACATTGCCTCACATGGACTATTGTTATTCAAACTAGTTTTTCATTTCATTTTTCATTTACAAAATAAATTCGAGAAAAATATTAAAAATCCTGTTTTCTTTTTCCTTTTTTTGCCTTTTAGATTTGATCCTTAAAAAAAAGAAGGATTCACTCACAGCCATTGTTTGAGTTTGAAATATTCTAGGGGCGCTGTTCTTTGTGTGTTCGTACGGTGATAACTATCATTGATATCAACCGGTTGACTGCACTAGCGAGTAGTGTACAGTGTGTGGTCTGTGTTCTTTACAATTTTACTCACTTTAGGGGCCTGGGTAGTGTCACCTTGTTAGCGGAAAACAACTCCTAGTTGACTATAACAGGTTAGAAGATCAATGCTGCTCACAAACTACCCACTTTATTGACTACTTGTGATGTGTTAAGTGATTGACCCTTAGGAGCCCGTTATTATTAGGTTTACCAGGAAGTCATTCGCTCAATTGTAGTGGTCTTAGGACCATCATCACGTCTACCTAACTCTCACATAGACAACCACCACAACCGCTATGTGAGCTGAATAGCCCGCCAAAAAGAGGTACCATTATGCTCTGCCCGTCAATTCTACCTTCCTTTATACATATCTACAGTTCTTCTGAGTTAGCTTATAAGGCTCTCAAAGGTCATATTGTCGTGATAGGCAGTTAAGCCTCATTTGAAAATCAACATTCGTTTAACTTCTCTGCCATAGCACACCTTCCCTTTGCATTTGGCTGAAATATTTTACTAAGTCTGTGTTTCCGAACCTCTGTATGTATGTATGCTTCGTATGTATTCGTTGTATTTGCATGTATTTGTACAGAAAATTTTAATTTCTGTTTCTGTCACTTCAACTCAAACGAAATTCGTGTTTTTTGTTTTTGCTCTTCACTTCACTTTACGTTTTTTGAATTTCATTTTCGAGTTAAAATCGTTTATTTTAGTTGTTGTTGTTGTTGTTCATGGGTTTGTTGTTTAAATATCGATAAATAATAATTTATGTGTGTGTGGTTTTTGTGTTATTGCAACAACAAAACTTATCGATTTTTAAGAAGAAGTTCTGTATTGGCAGGTTTATACTTTAAAAAAAGTAAGTGCACGCGTGTTGAAATGTGCGAATGATTAGGGGAAGGTATTGTGGGGTATTATCGGAAATTCTTTTGGTATTTAAATATTAAAGGACTGGGAAGAGATCAGAAGGTAGTTGTAAGCAGAGATGTCGTTCGTTATGGATCAAGAAGGGAAAATTACTGCAACCAGATGATGTATTGTACTGCCCTCAAGCTCTATATTGTGTCACTACAGCTTCTCTTCCAAGCATACCGCATACCGCAACTCCCTGTCAAGCATCTGATACGCAACCAAATGTGTCTTCAGGGATGCTTTAACTCCCCACAGGTTCCAGGTATATGCTTTGATGATTTATTCTCATCCACTATACATTCTAAGCTCGAGTGGATCACCATTTTGAACATCCCTTACTATTTCCATTCTTCTCTATGCCAATTTTTCGATGGCGTTGTCAGCCGTGCCTGATTTCCGATACTAGAGTCTACTGGCTTAACCCAGAACACAATTAAGGTGAATGCTGTCAGCCCATCAACTTTCAAACTTTGACGTTTAATAACTGTCATCTTGTTAAAGCTACAAATTAGTTGTCATTTATTGAGCCCAGAACCCAATAGAACAGTACTGGGTTCCGGTTCTCTACTGGCATAGAGAGAAAGATGGACGTACTGGGACGGAAGTGATCGGAGATGTTTAACGAGAATATTTACGGCTTTACAAGAATACTTTTCAAAATTGGAAAATGCAGCATGGAATTCAATAAACTGTGGGTGGTCCGATATACCCTGGTTGCGGAATTTCAAAACTATGAACCAGAGAACTACTTGAGTTCGACAAGAAAACGGTTCGCAGTGTAACTAAGAGAATTGGCCGATTTTGTCCGGAGCTCGGGGTGAGTTCAAATCCATCACTAACGGATCATGACAAGGGGGCTTACCCAACAACGACGTGAATGGACTCTGGGGCAATTGGAAATTGACAATAATTTGTATTGAAAAATCTTCTTCAGCTCTGGGCCGACATTTTTGAATGAATGGGTACGTCGTGTGGATTTTTTTCTGGCGGGGTGTCATTGCTCCATATTTCTTTCAGAATGAGATTGGTTAGGCTAACACTGCTAAAGAGAAGCATTACAAGTCGGTGATTACCAATTTATGCCTTGGATTGGAAGATCTGGTCATCAACTACATGTGGGATCATATCATAGCACTTCGGTTCACGCAACTCATGCCACATTGGATACTCTGCATAAGCGATTTGAGGGCATAGTTATCTCACATAAGAGTGAATGTGCAATTTAACTCGATTTTGATTTAGCTCATGCCACATTACACGTCCTACACAAATGATTTGAGGCCATGGTCGTCCCATGTGGAGGTGATGTGTACCGGCCACTCGATTTTGATTGGGCTCATGCTACAGAGAGATACTCTGCACGAGCAAATTGAGGGCATAGTTATCGCACCTGAGATTGATGTGTACTAGCCACTCGATTTTGATTGGGCTCATGCTGCAGTGAGATACTCTGCCTGAGCGAATTGAGGGCATAGTTATCGCACTTGAGATTGATGTGTACTGGCCACTCGATTTTGATTGGGCTCATGCTGCAGAGAGATACTCTGGATGAGCGAATTCAGAGCATAGTTAACGCAATTGAGATGGATGTGTACTGGCCACCGAAATCGTGCGACTTAACGCAGTCAGCCATTTTCTTGTGGGGTTTTCTTAAGCCGCAAGTGTAAGGGGATAAGCCACAAACCACAACGGTCCTCAAAGCCCACATGACCAATGTTATTAACAAATTCTGTGTGATTTATGCGCCAGAGTCATGGGAAAATTTGGACTTTTTGAATGCCTACGATTTAGAGAAGCTGTGGAGAACATTTAAAGGAGGTTGCATGGGATGCATAATGCCATCAAAAGGCCCTTAAAGATAGGAAATGTCCAATACAACTCTGCTTGAAAAAAGCACTGATTTGTGGAAAATCTTTTCATTGTTTTTGTTGTACAATAATGGAACTCTTAGACCTATTCAGCGGTAAAAAGTTTTTGTTTTTAAATAAAATCGGAATTCATTTTATTCAATAAAGTTTTAGCTTTTAAGACTCGTAACTATGCATACAAACAAACGGTGTTACCTACCAAGTAAAATGGAAAAACCAAAGAAAAAATTTCGCAAAAAAAAAGAAAGAAAGAAAGAAAGAAAGAACAACGAACGCATATACATAGCTGTGTAGACCATAAATTTGGATTATTTTATCCTGCAGGACATTAAGCAAAAACGGGATCTGACAAATTTATCGCAATAGCGGCACTTGTTTGTTTAAATCCTTGTTTTTTCTGTGTTTGTTTGTTTTGTTTTGTTTTCATAGCCATATGAGCTGCTTGCTATTGGAATAGCAATAACGGGCAAGAATTTTAAAATTTTTTTTTGGTATAAAATGGCCCGCGCTTTAATTTATAAAATTTTATTAAATTTTTCAACAATTTCTTGTTACAATAACAACAAAAGAAAACATTTCTTGTAAATGTAATCAAAAATTTTCGTTGTTGAAAACATATTTTTTGTTTTTATTTTATGAAAAATTCGCATGAAATTAAAATAAATTAAAATAAATGAAATGAAATTGAATGAAAAATACAAATAAAAATTCATAAAATCAACATTAAATATCCATAAGTACGTACATACATACGTATGGCCTGTGAATTTTAGCACATGTAAATTCAATTTCTCTCTCTCTCTCTCTCTCTCTATCTATCTCTCTCTCTCTCTCTCTCTCTCTCTCTCTCTCTCTCTCTGTGAAATGAAATGTTTCACATGTAAATTCAATTTCTCTCTCTCTATCTCTCTCTCTCTCTCTCTGTCTGTGAAATGAAATGTTTTCCTGAAAAGGAATAAAATTATTGGCCAGTCAACGTTATAAAAATAAAAACATGAATTATTTCCAGGGGGACATGGTTAATACATACGAGGCTTTTTAAAAATACAATCATTCGATCACTGTGGGTGGTGGGTGGTATGGGTGGCTAGTTGCCGCTATTAAAGCAGACGTAAATTTTAAAGTTTAACTTGTAAAAATTTTAATAAAAACCCAAGTACTGATAGATCTTTCTAGTGAAGTATACATCCATAATTGTTCAATACATTCTCTTTAGTCAGGCTTACAACCTAGCTTCTCAATAGCACTTATATTATGTGCTTTAATTTTATCCATAAGAGCCTGGTGACCTACAGTTTAAAGTCGTCTCCGAACGACAGATTTGTTTGAGAAACTATTTCTTGGCAATTTTATTTATTCTCCCCAGTTTTTGCTTCAAATCTGCTGTGAGGTATTCGTATTATAACCCTTTAATCAGAATTACGATTTAGCTTCTCACCACACTTATATTATGTGCGTTAATTTTATCCATAAAAGCCGGGAGACCTATAGTTTAAAGTCGCCTCCGCACTACAGATTTGTTTGAGAAACTTTATCATGGCAATTTTATTTGCTCTCTCAGAGTTTTTGCCAGAAATCTGCTGAGAGGTATTCGTATTACAACCCTTTAGTCAGAATTACAATTTAGCTTCTCACCACACTTATATTGTGTGCGTTAATTTTATCCATAAGAGGCGGGTGACCTACAGTTTAAAGTCGTCTCCTAATGCTGGCTTTGTTTGAGAAACTTTATCATGGCAATTTTATTTGTTCTCTCAGAGTTTTTGTTAGAAATCTGCAGAGAGGAAAACGCCGTAGAAATATTTTTCTTTTTTTTTTATTTCTTTTTCTTGGAGATGCGTGACCTAGAGTTTGAATCACGGCCTTACATCTAATAAGCCAACACACTCTCTACTAAACTACGGCGCCTTTAAAAGTGAAATATGCAACAGAAGCAGTTTTATTGCGCCTTCTGGATGTATCTGGTGTATGGTAAAGACATAATTTTTTCCGATCATTACTCAGAGGGATGGCCCCTACTAATGCAGCAAATTATGTTGGACCTACAAAATATGTTATGGAAAGTAGAAAAGCGGTAGTAATGTTTGTAGACACTGGATTTGAATCTCTCTCGATATAGCATAAGTGCCCCGAAAGACCCCGGTAGTTCAACATACGGATAGATGGCCTTAAGAACGAATTCTGTCTGTAATGCAGTATGTACTCTGCAAGAAACAAGAGTGCTACATACGAATACATAATTCTCCGGAACAAGTCATCTTATTTCACTCGAGCAGAATACAATGTCTCTGCAACAAAATGGAATACGAAAAGATTTTTCTTCGGCAACTTCCTCAGCTCAGCAGATTTCTGACCAAAACTCTGAGAGTCAAAAATCTGTCAGTTTTTGTTGGAGATATTTTGACCTGAGGTTTGAACCTCAAGTGATTACTACAATATTTTTTGATTACGTTGTACATTATGTTGCTAAGAAGATTTTTTTTTTCATAAAATCAACTGATGATAGGATACTCCAGTTGCACTGCGACTATACGTATGGACAGTACTGATTTACGCCACGTCTTGCCAATCGTAATTTGATCAATTTGGGTTTCTGTGAGGAGATAGGCTAAAATCCAGGTTAACTCTTGTACGGTCCTATGAGAAAATATAGTGTTACCGGCCCCTGGGCATTATTTATCGGAAATCTAGTGGGGAAAGCATGAGTTCTTATTCAAAGGTCTCAGTCAGTGGGGGATGTAATGCCAAAAGAGATTTAATTTTTGTATTATCTTGACTCTGGTGCCCATTAAATTTTTATTTTGATTTTTTTTTATTTAAAATTTTATTGCTTCGATGTCGAATAAAATCTATGATTGCCGGAAAATGCTCTTCCCAATCGATGGCCAATAAAAAAATTCAAAAATTCTCCACACAAATAACCAATAAAAGGTTAAATGGGGGCTAAACTGCTGCACTGATGGTGTGCACCATTAAAAATTTGTTCCATATTTTATTGTAACACCCCACAGGCAACAAAACAATTCAACACAACAACACTTGCTGCTGCAAACTAGATGACAAACACTGTGGCAAAGTGAAAGTTTCAAGCAAAAAAAAAAAAAAAAAAAAAAAAGAAGAAAAAATTCTTTAGTCGAGCAAATGTTGCCAAATTGTATTCAATTGCCATTTGCCGCTGGCTTTGTCACCTTTTTTTTTTGGAAACTGAGACTGAAATTGCTTCTAATACTGGCTGACCCACCCCAGCTAGTTATATTAGCTACTGCTGGCTGTTAACGGTAACTGTTTGCTGTAATTTTGCTTAGCTGCGGCTGTTTAAAGTCATAAATAACGGTACTTTTTGTCATTTATACCCATAAATTGCAACGGACGCTTGCTTATGCTGCACACATCGTTTCTTCTTTACTCTCCCCTTTCTCCTCTCTCTCTCTCTCTCTCTTTCTCTCTGTACGGCTAATAAAAATTATTTGTTCCCCATTGGATTATTGTTAAACCAAATTGCCTAGAGCTTCTGGAATAGAATCAGATGCCATAAGAGTTTCAGCTTTTAGGCCAATAAAAAAAGGTGGTAGCAGCGATAGCATAAAGGCAAAGAAATGTTACAAAATGTATGAAAATATCGATAAACAGATGTTGCCACACTATAGTACTGCTACTACTACTGCTACGGCTACTGCTACTGTTGCTTGCAAGTATTTATTGTTGAGATATTGTTGCCAATATTACAAGTTTTATGTGACCAACAATCGTTATTTTCAATGGCTTTTTTCTTTTCTCCATTCTGTTGTATTCTGCTCCTTTTTTTAATTTATTTTAGAACAAAAAAAAACCTAAACTCGCATTAAATAAATTCAAAATGTTTTATGGCTTCCTTTTGCTCTCCTTTTTTTTCTTTCTTTGCCTATCGATTTTTATTAAAATATGGTTTCGATAAATATGGCTTCGAGTTTAAAGGAAGCAAAATTACTTAGAAATAATTGGGGAATACTAGCTGCAGTTCCGTAGTACCAGCTGTATTCCCCTTTTGTTTAAGGTACCGTGGAAAAAAGTACTTTTTCTGTTACAATTTGTAGCGTCCTTCTCTGATATTGAACACTTGAGTCATGCTTCTTCAGTGATTAAATTGGTCTCTCCATAATTGGCCATTACAACCCTTCAGTCAGGATTACGGCCTAGCTTCTCACACCACTTATGTTGTGTGTGTTAATTTTATACATGAGTGGCGGGACCTACAGTTTAAAGTCGACTCCGAACGACAGACTTTTGAGAAACTTTTCATGGCAATTTTATTTTATTTACTCTCTCAGAGTTTTTGCCAGAAATCTGCTGAGAGGAAGCCGCCGAAGAAATATTTTTTTTTTCGTATTTCGTTTTTGATGTCGGCAACTTCGACTTTAGACTTTATTTATTGGTCTCTAGACCAATAAAGCTGAAAAATTCTGAGCTGGAAAAAGTCGTAGTCGTAAAGCAAACAAAACTGATAGTTTAATTGCCTAATAAATCAGGGTGCTGAATTACTCAGGTTTTAGAAGTGACACTACATGGTACCAGAGACTGTTTTCGAACGAACTTATAAAACTCATACGCTCCTACACTGGAAGAAAGGGTTGGTGAAGCTGTTATCGGTAAAGGTAACATAACGATCTGCACCTATAGCATGTAGAAATGGATCTGGGGTCTATTTCGATAATCTGATACTGAACGGGTCTTATAGATTACCTAACCAGGCTAGCTTGTTTCAGGCTTGAGAGAGAGATTTTTTCTATTGAACAAGCTGCACATATAATTGAAACCAGGAACCTACCTCCTTCGAACTGGATCACATATGTGTGAATAGTCAAGCAGCAATCAAATCGCTGGAATCCCATTTCGTTAAATAAAAAGGCGTCAGAAGTTGCATGATCTCTTTACACCGCATACGGCAACACAAAATCCCCCTTTACTGGGTTCCAGACCACTGTGCCATAGAGGGAAACGAAAAGGCGGACGAATTGGCACGAAACGGATCGGAGATGCCTAAAGAGCAGTTGATAGTGGGGATATATGTGCCTGTACAAGGAATACGTTTTCAAATTTATAAAAACATCATGGTATTCACTAAACCGTGGAACTGGCATGAAACCGAACGGAAATATCTGAGGAAAAGGCAATAGAGGGAATATATGCGCGTCTACGACAATACTTTTCTAAATTGAAAAAAACAGCATGGAAATCAACAAGCCGCGGGTGGTTTAATATGCCTGCTTGCCGCAATTCAAAACTGCTGTGTCTCCAGCAGTGGACAGTGGTAGAACCAGGGAAATACTTGAATTCGACAAGAAAATAGGAATTCGCTGACAAGCTTGACCTGCTGGACCAGTATTATTGCAAAAGTTGCCATGAGGTGGTGGAAACGAAATCAATACAACACCTTTTATGGGAGTGCCCAGTACTTCACAGCAAATGTCATCGGTTTTTAGGTATTAGAACGATGGAAGATCTGGGCATGGTGTCGAACGTGCCACAGAGGGATCTGTCTGGTTTCAACCGGATCTCGAGGTGGTTCAAAATCAACACTAACGGATCAAGACAAAGGGCTTACCTTACATTTGGTAACACAATGGATCATATGGGCCACTGAGTGAACTTTCCTGCAAACAGCAAGCTACCAGATAACCTAAGCTAACGCGACACTAAGGAGGGGATATCTCAAGGCGTGAAATCTTTTTTGGAATCATCCTAGCAGTGATGGATTGTCAATCATTCAATGTTATTGAGAAGTCACGATACCAGTCCTTGCTTTATAGAACTTAGGTTCATTGAAACAGAACACTATGGGACAGAAAACAATATTTGATGACATATTTTCAATACAAAATTTAAGTCAAACGATGAATTTAAATTGCTTGCCCTATTTAGAGCATTTTAAAAGCCTTTCAGGCACTCTTATATTGTATAATTGACTGAAACAAATGTTAATTAATTATTCTAATAAATTTTTATGTTAAATATCTTCCATTATACATGCATAATACATAATAATTATTGTGTGTGTCTGTTTTATTTTAAATTCATTATTCATTAAATAATTACTCCTTTTTAAATATGCCCATATAACAGTATATTGTCCCCTTAAGTATAAAGCAGCATAAGCACAGAAGTCATAAATTTTATAACAAAAAAAACTAAAACACTTTCTGCAATTTGTTATCGATTAGTTTCGTTAAATTTTCCAAAGTTTACCTAATAAGCGTTTTTGTATTTAAGGTGACGATATATGGTATTTATTTTGTTTTCATTAGAATAATTTTATTTTAATTTCATTTTCAACATAATTGTTTATGCATGAATTGTTTAAATAATTTTAATTTAATTTATTGATATCGAAAGAACGAAAAAAAAAACAATTATTCAATTGAACAAATGTTTTCTACTCTTCTTCCTCTTCTTTTTCTGCTTCTCTTTTTTTTTTTTTTTTTTTTTTTTTTTTTTTTTTTTTTTTTTTTTTTTTTTGGGTTACAAATTTTCTGTGATTAATTAATATTGACAAGAATTTTTAATGTTGACAAGCTCGTATGTATTATCAAACCCCCTCCCCTTGTTCATCAATGCGTCATGCATGATTAACAGTAACAAAGAAATGTTTGAAGTCATTCCACACAATTAATTCTCTATGAGACCATATTAGGCCCGAAGCCTACTTGAAAAATGTCATGTTAGTGGATGACAGATCAGATTTTGTTAATTCTACTTAGGACCTGGACAAAAGCCACAATTGTTTGTAACTTTGAGATGTTTGTTCCATTCGAACATTTTATTTCTTATCGTTCCACAATAACTTCCAAACTTTGACAGTTCAGAACGGCCATCTTGCTGATGTAATATCATCTGTCAAATTAGTTCTTATTTATTCAGTTTCTTTTGTTAAATCCCTATGAACAGTTAAATATTCGCCATATTTTGATTCTAAACCCAATTGTTATCGAAAAATCATCTCTAACGAAGAATCATCTCCAATTTCGAAATGAATTGTTGTATTTAAGCTGATGCCATTCCACATGAGATCTACTCTAACAGCGTCTAATCTATCTAGAAAAAGTCTTTGTTTGGCATTTGGATTTCGAGCTGGCAATGTTATCGCTCCATATCGATTCTTTCCGATTGATGTTAGTCAGGCCATCACTGTCGACGATAAACATTATAGGGACGATGATTAGCAACTACTTTGAACCAGAATTGAATGATGATGGAGATATCCTGCGCCAGACGTGAAGTCGCCGTAATCTAGTTGGTAGAGCCTTCCCTTATTAGATGTAAGGCCACTATTCAGACCCCAGGTCGGACATCTCCAATATAACAAAATATGAAAAAATATTTCCTTGGCGATTTATTCTCAAAAGATTTCAGACCAAAATTCAGGGAGTAAATAAAATTGCCATGAAAAGTTTCTCAAAAAAATCTGTCGTTCGGTGTAGACTTTAAACTGTAAGTCCCGCCATTCATGTATACAATTAACACACACAACGTAAGTGGTGTGAGAAGCTAGGCCGTAATCGTGACTGAAGGATTGTAATGACCAATTATGTATGTATGGATGTTATCGGTCCATATCGGTTCATTCCGATCGGTGTTAGTCTGGCCATCACTGTCGACGGTAAGCATTATAGGGGCGATGGAGATATCCTGCATCAGCGATTTGAGGGCATTATTATCAGACATAAACTCGCCGTGGACTATTACGTAGTGTGTTGGCTTATTAGACATAAAACCATGGTTCAAACCCCAGGTCAGACATCTTCCACAAAAAAAATATGAAAAAAATATTTTTTAGGTGACTTCCTCTCTGCAGATTTCTGGCAAAAACTCTGGGAGTAAATAAAATTGCCATGAAAAAAGTCTGTGCCATGAAAAGTCTGTTTGTTGTTCGGGATTGTAGGTTCCGCTACTCAAGTATAAAATAAACTCACACAGTCACATAAGTGGTGTAAGAATCTAGGTTGTAGTGACTACGTGTGTATGTACGATGTCATCAGACCACATTTCTTTTCGAACGATGTTGGTAAGGCCATCACTGTCGACTATAAGCAGGATATATCGAGCAGTTTGAAGGCATGATAATCTTACGTAAAGGAGATGTGAACTGGAGATCGTGGGAGTTTTCTTAAATCCCAAGGTGTATGCGGTATGAGGTTTCAACAAGACAATACCACGACCAACACAAAACAATTGAATCAACTGCTGTAATCAATCGTTAGGCGGTCAGAATTATATGATGATCGGTTATGCCCTTCACGAGCGGTTTGAAGGCATAGTTATCTTACCTAAAGGAGGTGTATACTGGAGATCATGAATTTGCCCGCGTTAGAGGTTTTCTTGTGGTGTTCTCATAAGTCGCAAGGTGTATGCGAATAAAACGGTATTTGCTTTCAAAAAGACAGTGCCACTAGGTACACAATGCGAATACATTAACTGCTGGCATCAATCGAAAGGCAGTCATATCGGATCGGATCGTGCACGAGCGGTTTGAAGGCATGGTTATCTATACGTGAAGGAGATGTAAACTGGAGATCGTGGATTAGAGGTTTTCTTGTGGGGTTTTCATAAGTCGCAAGATGCTATTCGAATAAAATGGAATGCGGTTTGAATAAAACAGTGCCCCTAGGTACACAATGCGAATACATTAACTGCTGGCCTCAATCGAAAGGCGGTCAGCTTACCACCGTCTTTAAATGTATTTTAGCTGCACAGATCTAATAACTCTTTAGGAAGAATATCACTTGATTAGTGCCTTAATAGATTTGCTTACCCTGATCACTGAGCCGTTTAATCAGATGCCATATTATGTGCCACTCTAGAGCAGAGTTGTTGCATACGATAAGAAGATACTTTCATAGTCTTGCTGTTGAAGTTTTTCCAGTAATCTTAGAAGTTTTCGTAGATCTTTTAATCTGCTTATGGAATTTGTTTAAAAAAAATATACGAGACGGCATCTTCAATGTACTTTATGAAGTGCTTAAAAATTGTAAGCAGATGCACGCTAATCTCCAACTCATTGAGAAATTGAATTTCAACAGACAAAAGCTATGTTAAAAGCATAATTTCAATCGATTGAAAGGCCTTTACATTCCCTCTTCGAAATCACTTTAAAAAGGTTAAAGTATTGTGGTGCCATTAAATGCCCTTCATTGGCTCATTGTCTATCATTCATACCCTTTTGCCCTAATCGTGTACATTTTTTTTTCCTTTTCTTTTTTCTCTTTTCATTCAATTTGAAATCAAATTCGAATTCAAATTCAAATCAATTAAAATTAAAATGATTTTTAATGAGATTTTTCAAATAATTTACAAAATTTTCTAATTTCAAATGTTTTCTAATTGTTCCTTGTGCATTGCATTGAAGTTCTATAAATAAACGGGGAGTTCTATTGGGGAATAAGAACAGAAACACAGAAATCAAGGAGTCTCAGTGTTTCATAGTTTTTTTTAATGAAATTTTAAGTTTTTTCTGTTCTTGTTGTTGTTGTTTTTTTTTATAATTTCAGAGGCGAATAGAAGATAGACATCTCTGAAGTGTAGAGAAAAATTATTTGAAAAATATTTTTAGCAGACACTCTCTATTCATGGCGTTGTAAAAACTATGGTAGAGCCTACCAAAGAAAAAAGTTTTCATTCTTAGAAAAATAAAGAAAAAAGAGGAAGGGAAACTTATATTAAAAGAGGGTCGTTTATTGGAGGTGAAAATCACAAAATCGACATATTCTAAGTGAGGTTAAGCCGACCTTCAATGGAAGTAAACATCAATTCATTAGTAGGTTAGGCTTAGGTAAGATGGCGGGCCCACTATGTCCTGGTAGCAACTCAATTCCATCGCTTGTAAATCCCTCTTCAACGTGTTATTACGTCGATGTCTATAGGACATCTCTCGCTACCAATCCAAAGAGTACTTTTCAAATCTTTCACCATGTCTTCTACAAACCTTTTCTTAACTTAACCTCACTTTAGTTTGATTTCAAGTGATCTCACTTCAATCTGCTATGCCATTATCTCAAAAACTGTATTACTATACTGATCGTAAAGATTACTTTCGTTGTTGGACATCATCTCCAAGAAAACCTTAAGAACCATAGAAACGAAATTCCCCTCAGGTTCTCCAGCCATTCTCTAGATGTTATCATAAAATAACTAGTTCGTTGACAGAATCAGAAGTGATCGTGATGCCCTCTAAGCTCTCTTGGTATTCTCTTTGAATCCATTTAAACAAGTTCTTTCCTTTTCCTAATTACCCAACCCTCTTAAACAGTTTTCTGGTCACAGGGCATACGCCCTAGAATTGCATAGTCGACTTGCAATGTTAGGTTATATAAGCGGCTCATTTGTTTACACAACCCCTGGTAAACTAATAGAACTCACTGCCTCTATTCATACATACATACATAAGTGATCATTACAAGCCTTTAGTCAGGATTACAACCTAGTTTCTCACACCATTTATGTTGCGTGTATTAATTTTATGCATGAGTGTTAGGACCTACAGTTTAAAGGGGACTTCGAACGAGAGATTTGTAAAACGGTTTTCATGGCAAGTTTATTCATTCTCAAAGTTTTGAGAGGAAGTCGCCGTAGAAATATTTTTTTCACATTTCATTTTGTTAGAGATGTCTGATCTGGGGTTTGAACCGTGGCCTCATGTCTAATAGGCCAACACACTACCAACTAGACTATAGGGACTTCCATACGAGCATACCACCTATTAACACTCAGAAGGCTCAGAGTAAAATTGCTGAGCTAGGTAAAAAATCTCCTCTCCTTCTGCAGAAGTTATTGACTAGATGATCAAGTCCAATTCCGTGCTTAAGAGTTCCCGTTAATGCTGAGTATGTTCTTTTAGGAATTAAGCAAACTCTCCGTGCTTTTAGTTCTAGTTCTTTACTTATCCTAAGTACTCGGCCCCACTGTTTTCTGGCCTCATAGCATATATCCTAGAATTCTACTCATATTTGCCTAAGTAATCTGGTCCAGGAATAAATTCTTCAGATTACTACTAAAGCTACTCACACTAAACAGTACCCATTAAGTCCTTCCGGGGTTCTAGGGTAACGTATCCTCTTTGACCCGTTAAAGTTCAGACTGTAGCAGATCAAATTATGATCAGAATTCTTGCTTAACTTGGCCCAGCTTGTCGTTGTCAATAGTGAGGTTAGGTCAGATTAAGCTAGGTTAGGTCAGATTAAGTTAGGTTAGGTTAGGTTAGTGAGAAGCTTGGCATTCACAGGCAAGTTTAGGGCTCATTGTGTTACCCTGTGTGAGGTAAACCCCTACTTCAATAAATTTTATTACTTCATGCAGGGTGTTCTGTTCTGAATTAATTTTTTTTTTTGTCTAATTCTGTAACACTCGTATGTGTGTCTGCATTTCTAATGAAATAGATGAACAGAGAGATACCTGACTGACGTTAAAATTCTTCCATTTACCGTTTTCAATCGTTAAGAGGGGGGAGAATACATTGAGAAACAGAAAATCCACTTAGAAAAAAAGATTTTCCTATAAAATATGTGTGTAAGTGTGTGTGTGTGTGTGTGAGTGTGTGTACGAAAAGAATTTTCTTTTCATTAGAAAACAGGAAGAGACAGGAAAAGTCATTCGCCTAAAAATAGCCAAACGTTAGAGTCGTCGTATAGAAGACAAACGTAAATGTAGAGCCAGAGACAGTCCACAAAGGCTGACAAGAAAATTACAAAAAAAAAAATTCTTGCTTCAATTACTTTCAATGTGTGTGTGTATGTGTTGCAAGAGTCTGGTTAGATTGCTCGCCTGCCTGCCTGCGTATTTTTTTTCCTTTACTTTCGAGGTGTTGTTGCTGTTGTTGTTGGTAGACGAGCTAAAATAAGATGGATGTGTGTATGCGTTGTTCTATTTTAAATATAATTTTCATTTGATTATTCCTGTTGTTATTTTAGTTGTTGTTGTTGTTGTTGTTGTTGCTATTTGGAGACAACATTATGATCTAAAAGTGCTTTAAATTAAGAATAAAAACTTATGCTTGGCATACAAACATTTTCAAATAATTACGGTAAATACGAATGTATGTGTAGACGATGATATTTTTTGTTAATACCCTACACTGCATGAACATAAGTGATGACAAGATGTGGAATTTTGGTTGACGTTTTGCAACGTAAAAAAAATTTTAAGAAGCCACGTGCTAGGCTCTGTGTGTCCATATAAACATGCCTCCTGTTAAGACGTCAGAAGACTCAGAGCGGAATTGTTGGCCATGTCGTTCGGATGGAAGAAGATGTTCCGGCGGGGCGGATATTTGATGCGGGGATTAGCAGAAGGACCAAACTGAGAAAGCCCTGCCATAGTTTGTTGTGACCAAACTACGCAAAGACGCGTAGAAGTAGAGTTGCCTGGAAGGGTGTGTTAAAGCAGGCCAAATCCGATAAACGGGTTATTAATGGCCAATTAAGTAAGTCAGTTAAAACATCTTCTCCTCCTCTTCTGTCGAAGTTATCGACTAGATGGTCAAGTGCAATTAGTTGCTTATGAGTTTCCGGTGACGCTGAGTGTGCTCTTCCGGAATTTAAACAAACTCTCCCTGTGCTGACTTTATAGTTTTAACCAGATTTGATGCTATTTTGTGGAGACGTTTCTCCCCATTGCGCCAATTCTTTGCTTTCAGGCTCTTATTTGGATTTCCAATGTAAAAAATTCGGCTGTAAGTTCGTTGGTTCTACCATGCTTCTGACAAATTCATTTTTTCTGCAATATTCCAGAATGCTCAGCTACATATGTGCCAGTCAAAATCAGTTATCGATAGTATTATATGCTAGCTACAGATTTCCAATATCTTTTCTACCGACCTACCGATTTTTCCAATAATTATCACAGCAGAATGTAAAGCGAACGCTCAGCTATCTCGTTGAGACATTTGTGCCCGATAAAAATAGTTATCGATAGCATTATATGCTAGCTAAAGATTTCAAATATCTTTCCTGCACCTACTGATTTTTCTAGATTTTTCTAACAACCTCCTAGGATCAATACTTCCATCATAAAGATGCTACAATGCTTGTCGACTCCGAAAAGGCATCTCTTCCACAGCCCTCATTAGTTTCCAAACCTCCGTAAAGATCTGTTAAGCTGCGTTACGTCATAAGCCTATTTCCTCACTGTTCAGAAAAGTTATTCTGAACTTTTTCAAGTTGGAATGTGATGTCGGGTGACCAATAAGTGATCTGTGCTATTGGAAAGTCGCTCTGCTACACAGTACATCGCCTACATAGCCGATGTGGGTATAGTAAGCCATGCCCTAGTAATACTTATGCAGGCAAATCTTTGTATCCTTTATAGTAGGTTAAAGTACATTGTCTTGACGAGGGACAATACTACATAGAAATATGTCTGACCACTGCCTTGTAGATCTAGTATCAGTTTGGGGTTCATTGTATTGCTACCAAATTAGGCAATACTAGATAGTGATAGGTCTCAGCACTGCTATGGGGATCCAGTGTGACGGTTTGATTTGGCATATTTGAAATTTTTCTTAGAAAGATAAAAATAAAGTTTTCCGTAGTCTAGTGGATAGTGTGTTGGCTTATTAAATTGCAAGACCGTGATTCAAATCCCAGCTCAGACATCTCGAATAAAAATAATATTTCTTCGACGATTTCCTCTCAGCAACTTCCTTTGGCAAAAACTCTGAAAGGAAACAGAATTGTGATGACAAGTTTCTTAAAAATCAAACGTTCGGAATTGATATGACATGGGTGCTGTGAGAAGCTAGGTTGTAATCCTGGATAAAGAATTACAATGAACAATTAAGTAAGCAAGAGCACATATGCCAAACAACCACACAACAAATGGTTAGTACTGTAGAGGGCATCAAATAGTTCTGCTTGATTTTTTGATTTGTTTTTCACTTCATTTTCTTGCTGCTGCTGCTGCTGCGGTTCATCGTAACTTTGCGGTGTTATTGCGTCTATGGGGTAATTGTTGCATTCGAAAACTCGAGAAAATTTGTCAAATAGAAAAACTCATAAATTTTGTCAATTTTTCATTTTTTCCTCTATAATTGTGTGTTGATGTGTACGTGTGTGTGTATGTATGTGCGCTCTTTTTTTATGGGGAAATAAAAAGTTCTTTTTTTTTTTCGTGATTTTCATGTTAAACTCTGCTCACTTGCATTTATTTTTCATATTTTTTTCTTTAAAAAGGAAATTTTAGAGGAAAAAAAATTCGGATTTTTATTTTAGGAAATGTGGATACTTTTTTGTAGGCTCTATCGCCTCTTATTTTAAGTGTTCCTCCTCAGTCAACGATTTTTTGTTTTTTTTGTTTTAATTTTTAATTAATGTTTCGGACAAGCATGCCCCAGAAAGCAGTTCCAAAAATAAATTCATTTTTATAGTCAATTTAGGTGTAATAAACTAGAAATTTCATAATCTATGCTTAGGTGGTGCAAGGAGAATGCCTGATTGATTGTGTGAACGACCCATTGATTGATTTATGCGCCATAAACGCCTAGATTATAGCGTGTGGGTAATTTGTAATGCTAAGACTACAAATTATAGGTCCTTAGAAGTGAGAAGATTTTCAAATACGTTCCAAAAGCAAGTATTCGATTACACCGAAGCGTACCCAGGTTCCAGTTTGTGTTTTATCATTGTGTTTATCTTTCCTGTAGACATAGTTCTGCGCCATAACTATGCCACAGGCTGAGTTTTATAAACTTGAAACACTTAGATCCTTGGGAACCGTCAGCAACACTACGAATATCTAGGCATGATGACGAACGCGCCACTAGGGGAACTAACCGGTTTCGTTCGAAACTCTGGGGTCGTTCAAACCGACCACTAACGTATCATGACAACGGGAACTTACCTCACACTGGGTAACACAATGGTTTATATGGGCTGCCGAGTGAACTTGCCACTTAAGCAACTGTTCGTATAAACCCACCACTAAGGCATTATAACAATGGGGCTTACCTCACGCTAGATAACACAATGGGTCACCGAGTGATTTTGCGTGTGAACGGTAAGCTACCCGCTAACCCTACCTAACCTCTAATGTGACGTCTCGAGGATGTTCATAACGTCCATACTGCATGGATTCTATCCCTTCTAGATAGATTCTGGAATGATGTAACAAACATCGTTAACGTTTTTATACAAATCTTCACCTATGGTTAGAAAATAGATGGACATAGGCACAGACATTATGTCAGATACAGCAGATGTAGTTTATTCGATAAGACCTCCGCAGCATTGCAGCATCTTTCAGGCTAAAATACCAGCATGAGGGTATGCGGCGATGGTTATTAAGGAGGGAAATAGCCTCGAAAAAGTATAGTTTCTGTATCAAGACTTTACCTTTAACTTAGTGTATTACATAAAAGTGTTTACTCCTTACCAACGTTACCATTTGCTTTATTTCTAAAGGGTCTTTAGTTAAGAGCTTTCTACTTTAAATTCAATTAAAACAAAGAGTGTGTTAGGCATCATTTTTTATTCGTTTGACAGACCTATTGATGCCATTATGTATGGTATATAAAATCGTTTCAATGTCTACCACGGTTTCTCTAGGTGTAGCGCATTCAAGATATCCAATTTTCATTGACTATACCCCAGAAATCAGGCTGAATTTGAAAATTTGAGACTTGTTTGCATAGACTTGCGTCTTAAGTAAAAATCTAAGTCGATCGTGGAGAATATCCAATGTAGCTGTGTATGGGCTGTATGGCTCGCAGTGCCGTCCTGTTGATACAACATGTTATTGATGTCCGTATTACCCAATTTAGGCCAAAAGAATTGAATCTAGCCAAAAATTAACATCAAATAATGGGCATTTTGTGATGTATTGGACGCTCTAATGGATGATCTAATGTTCCAAATACGACAATTTTGTTTGTTCACGTGCCCATTCATTCAGAAATAGGCCTGGTTTTTGAAGATGATTTTTCGGGCACATGTCGTTATACAATACCATATCTCTGAATAACAATTACTTTGACAGATGTAGCTTCTACAAGATGGCCCTAATCAACTGTCAAAGTTCAGAAGTCCCGCGAATTTTTTTTTTGTCAACTTCTAGAATCTCACTGTTGATTTGTTATTGTCAAGCGCGATTGTTTTATTCATGTTTGCAGCATTTTTATGTAGTTTTGTTATTGTAACTTGTTATGTTTGTATACCTATTCTCCTTATTTTTTAGTGTTGCCCTAGTGTTTCTTTCTTGTTCTTTCTATATGTTTCCAGAATAAATTTTTAATGTTTACACTGCCGTAACAACAGTATTGCTTTGTATTTTGATTTTTGAATCAATTTTATGGCAAAGTAGAGCAAAATTAAATCCAAAATTGGCTTCAATTTGCAACAGATTATATGATCGATTGTGTTTTCCTTACATAACCTAGTTTTCCAGTTTGTTATTCATACATAAAGCCGTTAAACGAGTATCATTCAAACACACCATCCCTGTAAAGAAGGCTAAAGACAACAGGGTATGTAGAATTTTTCCCTTGACTGTATTTTGTCTCTCTTTTAACGTTCTTAAAAAGTTTTTAATTGATTTGTCAATTTGTTTACATTACAGAAGCAAGTCTATAAAACTCATGTACTTTAAATTCATCCCTTTTTTCTCTTATTTTATTACCATTTCCCCTTTAACGAACTGATGACATATAAAAGCGGACATAAAATCATTTCTTCTGGAAATTTCCAAGTTAAACAAGGGTATGGTTTATATGGCAATATGTTGCTTATATCATTATGGTATCATAAATAACAGCAACATGTTTCAGCAACATAATTGTTTATTGTTTTTAAATGCTGCTAAACGTTAACGTTAACGTTAATAAATGTTCTCTCATATTAAATAAATATTATGAAATCACTGCTACACTCAACACTCACACACACACACATATGCACAATATTTTGTACATACATACATACGTACATATATCTAATCTAGATCCACAATCTGTTTATTTTTGTATGAATAAGTGTGAAAAACATCTGCTTTCGCATTTGTTTCCATAATAATTCAAATCGTCAAATGTGATTATAGAGCACAACAAAAACACCAACAATAAAACCTACATTTCTCTCAACGTTATCATTAACAACAATAACAACAACAACATTAGTTGTTAAAATTACCATAAGAAAATAAGAGATTGAGAGACAGCTAAAGAGAAAATCCCTTATGTGTAACACGGCCAGGGATGGTAAATAGGATTTTTTTAATTGTAACGAACGGTTAATAAATTTTGAAGTACAGCCGACTGCAATTGATAACATTGTCCTCTCAATTTGCTTACAAAGATCTAACTCCATATATGTCAGTATTTATAAGCCCCACATTTAATTACAAAGTCATTAATTTTCGCTGTGACAACTTCTAGAAACTTTCTGTTGATTTGTTATTGTCATCCTGTACATATTTAATCTTCTGTTATATCTCTATACGTGCTTACGGGCTAGCCAGTAATCAAATTACGCCTCATAATTTACCTACAACTTCATTAAATTTCCGTGTGACCACTTCTAGAATCCCTCTGCTGATTTGTTATTGTAATTCTTTAACTTTTCAATCTTCCGTTATACCTCTATTCTTATGTGCTTAAGGGCTATCCGCTATTCAAATTAGCCTGACATTTAATTTAACTACTTATTCCGCACATTCTTTAACGTTTTCTAACACAAGTTCCATGACAAATTTTCTATCAAGACTTCCATCTCTGCTGCCATGCATACATACTTTCCTCACCCATATAAAGAAATTTTTATTTACGAGAGCATTTTGTATTAAAAAGAAAATATCCCGTGTTAATAATTGTGGATAAATACACCAACAATAACAACAAACATAAGACTAAGACAGCGACAACAAACAGCATTCTGCCAGCAACACAAATCACTGATGATCGTATTTGTTGCTACGGTTGAGTGAATTAAAAAGTATAGCATGGCGTTCCATATGCAATAAATTTGTGTTTGTGCATGAGTACGAATGAATAGAATTTTTAAATGTAAGTACTTTTGCAATAGAAAAAGTACCAAAATATAAAAAATTTACTAACTGGTTTTGGAAAAATTCAAATAAACTTTGTTTGTGTTTTGAAAATTAAAAAAAAAAAAATTTGAATGAAATACACGAGAGTCTTCTAGTCCAGTGGATCAAATCACATATTCGTTTGCAAAATGTGAGATCATCTGCTTAACAAACACGCCTCTCAATATCTTTACGGCATTGAGTACCCTTTGGCATGTGTCACTGACATGTTGGAACCACATGTCAAACAAGTCCTGTCCTTCTATTTTGGATTAAAAAAACTGTGCATAGTACTTCGCTCTTGTAACTATAACCCCACGTCACCGCTTTTAGAAAAGTACCGTCCAACAATATCGCCTTTTGAATTTTAACAGTTTATAACGGTCATATTGTTGAAGTTTCCTTCTGTCAAATTAGTTGTCATTTATTCGGTGTGTTTTGTCAAATCATCACATGCAAATAATAAAATTGTGTTTTTCAAAATTGGTGTTCTGTTTGGGCCACATATCGCACATAACGTACATCTTCAGCGAAAAGGCCTATTCCTGTTTGAATAAGTACGTAAGAAAACAAAATTGTCGAATATGTCACAATATCACTCCACATAAGATCCAGAAATGTTCGATGAATCCCAAGTCAATAACCAACTTCCATGACTATGGCGCATAAATCAGGTATGCGTTAAGCTGGCTTTAAAAATTTCTAGGGTTTCAAATACATCTGCGACATAACCTCACTAGAAAAACTCTAACAGGTTTAAATCGCGCGATCTTGGTGGCCAGTTTACATTACCTTCATGTGACATGACTACGCCCTCAAATCACTCGTGCAGAATATCCAACAAATGATGAGCTGTGTAGCACGCAGTACACGTCTTGTTACGACCACATATCGCTAGAGGCTAGATTATTCAATTCAGACCAGAAAAAGGTAATAATTATCAACGTTTAGTGCTCGTCTTTGACAGTGATGGTCATGTGAAGCTATATGCCTAATCGGAAACTGAACGAGGTCAGCAGAGATTTTTCGTAGGTCGTAGATACAGGCTTTTCTCATTTGGCTTAGGCTTTCTCGATAGTTTAGTAGTTTCTGTTGTCTAGTAGGTAGTGTGTTGGCTTGTTAGACATGAGGCTACGGATCGAACCCCAGGTCAGACATCAAAATGAAAGTGTTAAAAAATATTTCTTCAACGACTGTCTCTCAGCAGATTTGCGGTAAAAACTCTGGAAGTAAATAAAATTGCCATGAAAACCCTTCCCAAGATTTTTGGTCCCAAAACTATTCGTTCATATGTCATCTTCTGTGATTTATTTTGTCTTATAAAACGCGAATTACTAAAAATTTAATGTCTTTTTGAGAAGTACTTTTTTTAGATAAATGGTACTATTTTTTAAAAATAAAGTACTTTTCATGAACCATCACTATTACTTCAGTTTTAATGTCTTGACAATGAAATTCTAGAGAGTTGTAGCTTTTTCCAGAAGATATTTTTTTTTCTAATTTCTTACAAAGCAGGCGATTGTGTATAAAAGTGGAGACTTTTTACTCACGTGCACTGGCGTTATAAATCAATTTGGATGCGGTAGATTAAAAAAAATTATACGAAATTATTAAGGCATTAGAAAAGGGAACCTTTTTTAATTTATTTTTCAAAGCCAGCTTTGGGTTTACAAAAGAAAGTTTTCCTTACAATATACAGGGACTTTCAAGTGATCTTCTAGTACAATTTCACAATAAAAACTAAGTATGAGTTAAAGCGGCATGTTGCCATGCAGCTTTTGCTGCATTTAATGATCATACTTTTCTCCACAAATTCTTTGAACACATGAGTACATACAAGTACTAGTAATACTAGTACTAGAAAAAAGTACACAAGAACCTGGAGACTTTGTTTTCGTACTTAACAGAAAGTACGACTTTTCGTACTCTTGGTATTAACAGCAGCACTAAGTGTAGACTTACACTTATACACACACACACACACACACACACAACTACAGTAGCGTTGAAAATACAACGAACGATACAACGATGGAAAGAAGAAAAAAAAATGTGATACAAGAGGCCGGCAAAAATGCTTCTTTTGTGCTGAACACAAAACAGAACGATCAGTTGAGTTTTGTTAGTCGATTGGATACCAAGTGAGCTCTCTTCCCTTAATCTGGAACTCTATTGCAATAAAAAGAAAAGTTTTTTTTTAAAAAAAAAAGTAACATAAAAACAACAAAGCAATCTTAATTGAAGCCCAGAAAAATCTTTGAAGAAAAAAAAAGTATTTTTTAGAAAAAAAAAAAAATTTGAAATTCAAGAAAAAGGATTTTACTTTCGCTAAAGCAAGACCCTGTAGAAAAAAAAGTGCTTCAAAGCTTTATTCAAAAAAAAAAAAAAAAAAAAAAATTATCAATTAAAAGTTTTTAAATTTTCTGCTCAAACGTTTAAAGTTGAAATAAATTTACACGAAAATGAGGGAAATTGTTCATTTACAAGCCGGTCAATGTGGCAACCAAATCGGTGCTAAGGTAAGATGTCTAACTTTTTTTTTTTACTTAAAAAAAAAACAAAATTATACGTATCGTATACAGCTGCGCAGTCGCAGCGGTTGAGTTTCCTTATTTTGCAAAAATCAGCAGTTTTAAGCAGTTTGTTGTTGTTGTTATTTTTTTTTTTTTAAATGTTTTTCACTGAAAATGTTAGTGATTGTAATGAATTTTAATTTTGTTTTTTAAATTGTTTTTTTTTATTTGAAATTGTTTTTCATAAAAAACAAAAAAAAAAAAATTAATTTTAAAATCAACATTAAATGTTTTGGTTTTTATGGGTTTGTAGTTTAAGTTGTGCGTTACTTTAAAAAATCTGTCTAAATGTTTGACTTGGCTGGCTCATGCAACAAATGCGTTAAAACATTCGTTTGTTTTTGGAAATTCATGTACAGGAATTATGGTCTGACAAGTACGGCCTTAAGAGTCCGCTACAGTTAGTAATGAAAGTTAATATTTAAAAAGTGTGGTTGCATTGCCTTAGAAATTGATTTAATCTCCTTTAATTTGATTTAAATATTAATTATTATTTCTAAAATAATTTCCAATTTTTTTTCTTTTTACAATATTTTTATTTTAATTAAAAAAGAATTTTTTTAATTTAAAAAAAAATTAAACTTAAAATTTAAAAAAAATTAAATTTAATTTAAAAAAATTTTAAACTTAAAAAAATTAAAATTAAAAATTAAAAAAAAATTTAAACTAAAAAAAATTAAACTTAAAAATTTGTATTTAAATTTTTTTTTTTGTTTTGTAAAAAATGAATTTTTAACCTTAGTAAAAGTTTCTAAAATAAACTTTTTAAATATTTTTTTATATTTTTTTAAACACTTTTGTAATACTTTTTATTTAAATTTTTTAACACATTTTTAATAATTTTTTCCATATGTTGTTTCTTACAAGAAATTTTAGAAATATTCTTTTTAAAAATCATAACAAATTTATCTGAATTTAACAACGATTTTTAAAAGGTTAAGAAGAAATGTTTTATAAAAAAAATAAAAATAATATTTTCTTTATATTTTGTATTAAAAAAAATAATTTGTTTTTTTTTTTATAAAACATTTCTCTCTTTAAAAATTTAATTTCAAATTTTATATTTATTTTTTAAGAAAAATTTTTTTTAACATGAATAACATGAATAATAAAAATATTAAAAAGATTAAATTTTAATTATCTTTAAAAATTTAAAGATAATTTAAAGATAATTAAAAATTTAATCTTTTTATTTTTTTATTAAAAAAAATTTTTTAACATTTAAAATGAATAAAAAACATTTCAAAAAATTAATTTTTTAATGTTAAAAAATATTTTTAATATAAAACAAAAAAAGATTGTAAATTAAATTTTTAAAGACAGTAAAGAAATTTAAAATAAGAATTTAATTTTTTGAAAAAATTTTTTTTAACATTTAAAATGAATAAAAAAAAACTTTTAAAAAATTAATTTTTAATGTTAAAAATATTAAAAAAAAATTAAAAAAATTTGTAAATTAAATTTTAAAGGCAGTAAAGAAATTAAAATAAAATTTAATTTTTAAATTTTTCTTATTCATTTTAAATGTTAAAAATATTTTTAAAAAGAAAATATTTAAAAAAAAATTAAAAAAATTAAGTTACTTAAGACAGAAAAGAAATTTAAAATTAAAAATTTAATTTTTTTATTAATTTTTTTATTCATTTTAAATTCTTTAATAATAAAATGTAAAAAAATTGGAAAAAATTAAATTTAAGGATTGAAAAGAAATGTTTCCCAATGTAAATAAATTTTGAAAGCAATGTAATTGAAAATATCATTTCGGTTAGTTTAAATTGCCAGCTCTCTTTAGCCTAGATCACTTAAAATCTAGTAAAGCTTCTGCTATAACCTAAATATGCATATTTTACCGTATGGTCTTGTAATTTCTTGCTGGCATTTCTTAATTATCCTGGAAGTTTTAAACGACCGTAGATTTCATTCAAATCACCTCAGACTATACAAGTTCTATTGATAAATTAATGGTGTCCAAATATCCTATTCAAAGGTTCCCAAATTAATTAGAAGTCATCGTAGTAGGTAGTGCGTTGCCTTATTAGACATAAGGTCACGATTCAAGTCCCAGATATCTCCAACAAAACGAAAATTGAAAAAATATTTCTTCGACGACCTGCCTCTCGGCTGATTTCTGGTAAAAATTGTGAGAGTTAATAAAATTGCCATGAAAAGAAAAGAATTATCGCTTTGGTTAGCTTAAATAGGCCAGCTGCCTTCAGCCTAACTCATCTGAGGCCTATCAAAGCTTCTGCTATCACAATAAGATTCATATTTTACCGTATGGATCGTATGTAATTTCTAATTGACATTTCTTAGTTATTCAGGCAATTTTCAAACCACCTTGGGCTATATAAGTTCTGGCGACAAATTTTAGATGCCTAAAAATCTTACTCATACGTCTCCAAATGCCAGACAATGCTAGGAAAGATGTTCAGTGGCCATATCTTCTTATTTGCCGTAACAAAGAAGTCACAAAGAAGTCGTAAGACGGTATTTCGAGACGAATTTGAATACGAATTCGACCAAAATTTTCCGGTCTCTACTTAAATCGGTTAACTTTTCCCTTTTTCCTTTTGCGATTAAGGGGATACTGTAACGTTCGAATTAGTGATTTACTTTCTTTTGGGTGTCTGATCTCTATATAATTGGGTTCACTGTTCCATTTTTCTTTCTGCAGTTGAGTGAGTATTGTGATGTTCGAATTAGTAATAAACTTTCTTTCCCGTATCCACACGAGATTAAGGGACTTTTTATCTCTTCGATAGACTTCCGCCATTCTTGGAAAATCGTTGCTGGGGTGTACATACTCTTATAAGCTTAGAAGTCCTAGTTTGCTATCGCAAAATATGCGTTTATCCTTACAATACACTGGAATCGCTTACGAAATCTAATAGTTTCAGGGGCACTCTAGAATACAACTGATCGTATTCTGCCTTGTCGGCTGTAATACAACCCGTTTGTAATGTTCATATTCCAGAAAAACCACTTACAACAGCCTAATAAAGCTTTATTAAGCAAAAGGCAATATAATTTTATTTTCATAAACAATTATTTGCTTATTAAACCCTATTTAACTGTGTTCTAAATTAATACCAACTAATTTTATTCGCATTCTTTTTGACCCAGTCTGTGCTAGAAACTTAAATTCATAAGAACCTTCTGATTAAGATCAAGATAACATGGATATATGTTGCTAGGCGTTGTTCTGATGATTCGATTTTAGTTATATACGACTAGATATCATACATTTATCTTAAGCATTCGCTAAATGCGGTTACTGTTTAAAAAATAGACATTGTAATGCCTCATTAGTAATAAAGTGACGAGGCTAAGAGATTGCATTGCATTGCTAACCACAAATGCAAAAAATTGTGTATGGCCGTTTAAATGTTTTTGAATAAGAGTTCTTAACAAGCGTTTGTTAAATTCAAAGGCCGTTTAAATGTTTTTGAATAAGAATTCTTAACAGGCGTTTGTTAAATTCAAAGGCCGTTTAAATGTTTTTGAATAAGAGTTCTTAACAAGCGTTTGTTAAATTCAAAGGCCGTTTAAATGTTTTTGAATAAGAGTTCTTAACAAGCATTTGTTAAACTCAAAGGCCGTTTAAATGTTTTAGAATAAGAATTCTTAACAAGCGTTCGTTAAATTCAAAGCCCGTTTAAATGTTTTTGAATAAGAGTTCTTAACAAGCGTTTGTTAAATTTAAAGCCCGTTTAAATGTTTTTGAATACGAATTCTTTAACAAGCGTTTGTTAAATTTAAAGCATAAAATAAATAGGAGTTGGAGCTAGGAAAGTCTATCTATAAACCCCTGAATTAAATCTCTACTCGCCTGTAACCTGGTAAATCTGAATTAATGAAACGAACTTCTTACCCGCATCCAATTCCAATAAACTTTGTTAGGAGTTTGGGTTTAGAAGAATATGTAGAGTCACCAAGTCACTGATTCTTCTCTAGGGAAAGTAATGCCAACAAACCACCAGGAGAGCCACACTTTGTTGTATTCACACAAGAGAATAATGCGGGAAAAAGGGGACGCAATCTTTCAGTTTGGACTACGACTTAGCTTCTCACACCATTTATGTTGTGTGTGTTAATTTTATACATGATTGGCGGAAACTACAGTTTAAAGACGCTTCTAAAAGACAGATCTTTCATGGTAATTTTTTTATTTATTCTTAGAGTTTTTGCTAGAAATCTTTTGAGAGGTAAGATAACCGTTTGAAATCATATATTGTCCCTACTGTAGGGTATTTCCCTCCCCGAAAAAAACCTCAATTTCAGTTTTTTCAATTAATTTTGGTTTTTTTTTTTTTTTGTCATTCGCTCCGTCATTCATTTTGTTTTTATTTTTTCATTTGTTTCAAACACTGAACGAGTTTCCTTAGAGATTTCAGCTGATGTCAGAGGAAAATCAATGTCAGGGTAAACCAAACTACATTTGCAATAAAAGTAATAAAAAAAAAATAATTTTTTTTTTTTGTTTTTTTTGTTTTTTTGTGAATCCAAGTATTTCTTATGAATTTCTGTATATTTATTAAGATTTAAAGTCAATTAAATTAATTTTTTCTTTCTGTTATAACTTTATATGATTATGATGAGTACGTGCCTGGGAATGTTAAGCAATTTAAATTGATTTAAATTCATTAAAATGGGGGTTAGAGTATGGCTGCAGACACCTACTTTTTTATGCACTGTATTTTTTGTTTGTTGCCGTAATTTTTTTTTTTTTTTTGTTATCGATAACTTTAAAACTTAATTTTATTGGATATGGATTTTAATTTTCGAAATCTTTATTAAAGAAAAAAAATTAAATTTAATCTCTGAAGACGTATGGAATTCATACTAAAACTAGCTCTCATCTCCTAGCACCATATAGGAATCAAGACAGTAATTGTTACTTTGTTTAGGAGTAAAGCCTATTACATTTAGGGTTTCGAAGAAGTTTGCGTCGTCGCCGATAACACTGTTCATTTACTAATCGCAATATAATTTTTAACGATGTGCTTTGATTGGAATTTAAGATGTGTGGTGGTTATCCTCACTAAAGGATATCTTAGTAGATTTATGGCAAAAACTGTGAGAGTAAATAAAATTGCCATGAAAAGTTTTTCAAAAAAAGTCTGTTGTTCGGTGTTGACTTTAAACTGTAGGTCCCGCCACTCATGTATACAAATAACACACACAATATAAATGGTTTGAGCAGCTAGGTTGTAATCCTGACTAAAGGATATGTATGCATGTTCGATTTGCACTAAAGGCTGTAGTCTGATCATTACTAAAAAACGGCCATTGCTGTTGCACGGGGAATAAACTCTAAGTGTTGGTTTCAGCCATAGTTGGTTGATTAGACAAGAACCCTTGACTCAATTCTTATCTCAGACATCTCGAACGAAACGAAAAACCAATGTTTCTTTTGACGACTACTTCTTAGCAGTCCTAGGTCAAAAACTCAAATTTGCCATCAAAAATTTCTGCAATCTGTTGTTCGATTCCGCCACTCGTGTATAAAATGAATGCTCTTGCCATGAGTGTTGTGAACAGCTAGGTTGTAATCCTGGCTAAAGACTTTTAATGATCAATTAAGTAAGTAAATTGGTGTCAGTTTTTTGAGATCGAATATAAATAAATTCTTAAATAAAATCGATTATTCTTGAAAAGAATTTACGCCACAAGAACTTTACTTTGATTATGGAAAATTATTTTTAAATTTCTTTTCATTGTTTTTAAATGATTCACTCAAATATGCTGCATTTTTTTTCTGTTTATACAGAACAGTTAAAAAGGTCTTTAGAATTCCTATCTTACAAATAGTACAAGTATTGCTAATTGCGGTCTTCCAAGAATCAGCTGTGAATACTCATGCCCTTAGTCTCGCCATAGCTTACTAATTATTACTCATTTGAAATAAGAGCAGCAAAAACCATAAAAATAAGAACAAATAAAAAATAGACTTGTGATAACAGCGTAAAAATAACAACAAATCTATTATAGAAACAATAACAATAACAAAAATGAAAAATAGAACTTAATCACTCGATTAATTTTATCGCTTCACAAGTACTTCACTTGTACAAACACTTGCATTCAAGTAGTAAAAACAGATCTCTTTATCGTCGTCATTTGAATGCTGCTGCTGCTATTGTACGAGTCAGTGTTGAATTGCAAAAAACAATTGTTTTGCGGTTTTGTAAGATTCACCGGCTTGTTTTTACTGATTACAATGGCATTAAATAACATACGATCTGCATACGTATGTATACATACGCCCTTAAAAACAGGAAAGAAAATTTAAATAATAACGGCTTCAAAGCCTATTCTAGAACAAAATTGAAATCTAAAAACTAAGCAAAGTTTCTTATGATTCAAGAGATCATGTTAGCATTTCTGGTTCTATATGGGGGCCTTCCTCATATACAACGTCTTAGAAAAACATGCTGCTGCAGCCTAAGGACTAAACATCGATTTACAGAAACGTAAGTGCTCTTTACATATACACCAGCAGTATGTTGTACTTCTAGAAGTTGCTATTTCATACTTAATTTGTTGTTAAGACCCTTTAGTCAGGTTCACAACCTTTTCACACCATTCATGTCGTTTGCATCCACGAGTGGCAAGATTTATAGTTTAAAGTCAACGCCAAACGACCTATTTGAGACATTTTTTTTGATAGCTTTACAAGACTGCTGAGAGGAAGTAGCCAAAAAAAAACATTTTTTCGTATTATGTTATGCTCGAAATGGCTGAGTTGGGTTTTGAACTACTAGTGCTCATCTATTAAACTAATACGCCACCTACTAGACTACGGCAACTTCTGAACATTAGAAGAGTATGTTCAGAACATTAGAAAAGTACAGTTCAGAACATTAGGAGAGTATATTCAGAACGCTAGAAGAGTATGTTCAGAACATTAGAAGAAAATGTTCTGAATTTACCGTTAATTAGGCCTTGATTGAATTCATAGTTTATGAATCTCAACGATTTCCAAAGTCTTTTGTTTAAAACACAGGCTCTTTTCATGCTTATATTGTCTGGCTATTGTCAGCTCTATGGACACACTAGAGTCATAAACCCTTCTCTGGTACCGATTTCTTATCGGGTTTGCTACAACTTTTTGAATAGGTGCTTAGATACCGTCATCCAAAAAAGGCAATACTGGAATGCAAAGCCAGATCCTTTCTCAAATTCACTATAAATATACTCCGACAGTTCAAAGTTAGATGGAAAAAGTGGGCGTGGTTAATAGAGGATTTGGATATTAACAGTACATATAGACTTCCAGATCATCGAAGGAAGTCATGGCTATCCTTATGGCTTAAATGGCTGTTCTGTAGCTTAATATTTCCTAAGAATATACTGACATACTGGGACAGTTATGATACCATAAGATCCCTTACAAACATCAAACCGATATCCTAGCTTGTCCATTAATGTCGTCCATTACACCCGATAATGGCAGATTGTTTCGCAGACATAGAAACATATTCACAATCTGTGTTGCAAATGCCCCGGCCAGAACACATGCCACATTGGAGAACTCCATATGCGATTCGCTACACGGGTTAATTTGAGAATAGACTGACTTACTGGGACAATTAGAATGCTTTAAAGTCCCTGATGATCGTCATACCCTTGACCAAGCTTACCCATGGCTATTGCATATTTCTCCAGGAATTGGTGGTTTGATCTCCCTTATTTGGTTCCCTGGCATAGAGACACATCCAGAAACTGTGTTTCAGATGTACCGGCCAGAACAGATATCACATTGAAGAACTCCATGTGCGATTCGCCTTAGGGGTTAACTTGATTTAATATTCCCTGAATATAGACTGTCTTACTAAGACAATTAGAATGTCATACCGATGTCCAAGCTTGTTAATGAATGTCCATAAACTGTGGATATACTGGCCAGAACAGATTCCACATTAAAGAACTCTATGTGAGATTCGAAATACGGGTTACTTTGACAACAATGGGCTGAAAATTAACAAAGGCTTCCTGAGTGGAAGAGGGGACCCGCCCGATTACTTGGTTAAGCTGGCCATTTTTTAACTCAGGAAGAATATTTTTCGCTTGCGACTTGACATTTATTATGAGGCCTTTGTCCACATGGGATACTGCCTAATAGGGGGACATGTCCGTCGTCTAGGCGACATGAGATTTGCACATTGGACTTGCAGAGGAAGGGATGAGCAGAGAGAAACCATTTGTCACCTAATGGCAGATAGGTAGGTTGGAGTGGTAGCTTTGATACCACATGCATAGCGGCTCGTTGTAACGCCACAGGTAAATGCAGTCCCTGTACTGATCAAGTTCCACCAAGCTAGAGAAGAAGTTGGTCCGCGCAAGGGCTGCACATTTATTACCTAATGTGCTACCCCCAGATTTTGCGCAGCATGGGTGTGATATTCTTTATATTTCTGACAGATTTTTCGGAATTTAGAATTTAAGGGATATCGCCCGTTGAGTCTGGGTGGCTGGGACCAAAATAAAAATTAAAAAAAAAATATTTGTCTCGGCGTCTTTCTCTCAGTAGTTTTCTGTCGAAAATTCTCCGAGTAAATCAAATTGCCATGAAAAGTTTTTCAAGTCTAGTGTTAAGAGTAGACATTAAACTATTGATCGCGCCACTCATGGACTCATACACAACATGTGTTGTATGAGAAGCTAGGTTGTAATCTTGACTAAAGGGTTGTAATGATCAATTAAGTTCAGTAATCAATTAAAAACTTATTAATTAACGTATTTATACGAACAGAATGTTAAACTTTCATGCGATTGCCGTTATCTCTTCAAAATGGAATACTTTACAGAGTGTAATTAAAAATTATTTCGTTTTAATTTTATTTTTAACCATCAAAATTGATAATTTGAATTAAAATCCAGTTTTGTTAACTGTAAAGCACTACCATGTAATTAAACCATGAATTATCTTGGCATGTTAATGCTTAAAAGAAAAGAAAGATAATTTGAAAGAAAATGTGAAAGACAAAAATTAAATATTTTTTCATTTAATTTTTGTTTTTCAAATTTATTTTTAATTTAAGTTCAATAACTTTGTTTTTTTTTAAATTTTTTAATGAAATTTAAAATTTTTTTTTTAATTAAAAGAAAAAAATGCATTCGTGCATGATGTATAATTAATTTGTGTTTAAATGAACACACAGCTACCACAGAGCTTGTTGTGGCACTTTCTTTGAATGTTTGAAATAAACTTTCAAATTCTCTTCAAAACAATTACAATTAAACGGAGTTATTTCTTTGAGTGTAATGTTTAATTAGTTTGTTTTTTTTTTATAATAATTATTAGCACATACGTAGGTATGTATGTATGAATGAATGGATGGATGTATGGATGTGAAAAGCATTATAATCTTGAAACAATTGTGAAGAAAAGAAAGGTATACAAACATATTTATACATATATGTACCATACATATGTATGTACAGCCAGCCATACATACAATTTAATCTAATTAAGTCGTTTAGTTAATGCGTTATATGATGACTGACTCTCTAAGAGTGTTTGTTTCTTTTGTTTAAACAATTAATTGTTTTGTTTTGTTTTTAGTTTTTTTTATTTATTTTTTTAAAGGTGAGAAGTTTACTGATTTTGATGACGAATTTTTATTAAAAATTAGAAAAAAAACTTATTATGAGTGCACTCAACTGAAACAAAATGCCATTCGCTCTATTCGGATTTACTTTCTTAATTCAATCATCAGATTTCTAGCAAAAACTCCGAAAGAGTAAAATAAAATTGCCATGAATAGTTCTTTAAAAAACTGTCATTCGTAGTCGACTTTAAACTGTATGTTCCCCGCCCACTCATATATAAAATTAACACACCCAGAACATAAGTGGTGTAAGAAGCTAGGTTGTAAACCTGACTAAACGATTGTAATAATTAATTATGCATGTTAAGCTTATTTGGAACTCCAATGGAGGGGCCTAACTAACTAACTAAAAAGCTGTGCTGTTTTATTAAAAAAAAAATGTTCCCTTCTTTTTTGCTTTTTAATAACATTTTTCTTTGAGTGTGCCCGTATACTGCTTTTGTTTTTAATCAAAATATTTATTTTTTTTAATATTTTTGTATCACCACACATAATCAACAATGAAATATTTGTTATTGTTTTAACAACAACAACAACAACAACAGCAGCAGCAACAGTAACAACATAACGTTTTGTATTTAAACAGATTTTTTTTTGTTATTAAAAGTGTAACTGAATACTTATTTTGCTTTTTATTTACAACAACAAAAACCCATATGCACACTTATGCATACAATACAATAAACCGGGCATGTGAAATAAACAAACCGAACCAAGAAAACCTTTTAAGCTTAGCTTAATGGGAAAATATTTTGTTTAAAAAAAAAACAAAAATTAAAATTAAAATGAAAAACAAAAACAACAACAATAAAAATTTAATTTCTAATTAAATACACTTAATTTGATTGTTTGTGTTGCTTTCCCTTACTCTTTCCATTACAAATACACACGACCGGGTTGACTTTTTTCGTTTTCTCTTTGGCCCCCCCCAATTGTTTGATAAACAATTTCTCTCTTTAGGGCCCAAAGGCAAGACAAGACATGACAGAAATGGTAGAGAGAAAAAAAATGAAAGAAATTAAATTTTGCTGGGAAAACAAATAAAAATCGTGAAAAGATTTGAATTCATTTGTCTTTTCACAGTCTTTCTAAAAATAATTCCTTCTTTACTGCAACGTAATATGATAGCCAAGCCTGTCAAGTAGTTTTAAAATCAAAAAGGACTTGACTTTTAGCTTAAAACACACTCTTTTTTTACTTAAAATTTAAAGCCTTTAGTAGAACAAGCTGCCAGATTCTCAAATTACCTAAAAAAGGAAGAAAAAATTAAATTTTTTTTTAGGAAATTCACTTGAATTTGTCACGTCATATGAAAGCCAAATAAGGGTTCTTCCTAGAAACATGAATTCTTAAAAGGTTTCCAAACATTTTTTTTTTGGGTAAAACATTGCCACTCAATTTCATTGAATAGAGGAAATAAAAAACGGAAGGAAGTTTTTAAAAAAGGCTTCACTTACAATATAATGTTGAGAAAAAAATCCATTTTTTTGGAACTTCCTTTATGCGATATTACATCATAGGCTAACTGACTAATGAATCATTAGAAATGATTCTTTAAAATGCTTCTTATAACACAAAACGTTATACAGTGTGTCACTATACTGCTGTAGATGTTTGGTAGACAGTACTTCAAACTGTAAACAGTACGTGATCTAAGTTTACTGCAATTTTAGTTTTTTTTTTTGAACGAAAGAAATCCCGGCATAAGTCATCTAACGACTTTCAATCGTTAGAGGCCTACCATAACTGTTCTCTATGGAGACCCATGCAAAGAATCCTTGTGGCAAAAAACTGGAGAAGGACTAATAAGGCTTGAAATTGTTAAAAAAAAATGGAGCCATTGACCCTGTTATGAAAATAACTCATGATGCATACATACATGCATAAATAATTGGTCATTACAATCCTTCAGTTAGGCTTACGACCTAGCTTCTCACGCCACTCATGTTGTGTGCATTAATTTTATACATGACTGGCGACACCTAAGGTTTTAAATCGACTCCGAACAATTCCTAGCACACTCAGAAGGCTGGGCCGATACACTAAAGGAATTCAATGGGGCCTATGACGTCATTTGCCTCTTATAACATCTTATAACATAACAGCGAGAACAGGACTAAAAGTCAGATTACTTATCATTGTCATTGTAATGTTTTTGTCAGGATTACAGCCAGGCTTCTCACACCATTTGTGTTAGGTTTATGCAGGAGTTGTGGGACCTACAGTTTAAAGTCGATTCCCAACGAGAGAATTTTTTTTAACAACTTTTCATGGCAATTTTTATTTACTCAGCGTTTTTGCCAGCAATCTATTGAGAGGAAGTTGCCTAAAGGAATATTTTTTTATACTTCGTTTTGTTGGAGTTGTGTGACCTGAGGTTTGAACCAAGGCTTTATGTCTAATAAACCAATACACTGTCTACTAGACTACAGCGGCTTTTTACCACAAGGCGCCTCACAAAGACTTAAATTTTGTGGAATTTTTTATACCAAAATGGCGGGACCTAAAGTTTAAAATCGACTCTGAACAACAGAGAGATTTTTGAGAAACTTTTTCATGGCAATTTTATTGATTCTCAGATTTTTTTTTTACCAGAAATCTACTGAGAAGAAGTCGCGGAAGAAATATTTTTTTAGATTTCGTTTTATAGGAGATGTCTTAGCAAGGATTTGAACCACAACCTCACGCGCGTAATAAGCCAGCACTCTATTACTAGACCCGGAGCACTTTAAATATTATTTTCCTTAGTTTAAAAAGAATTAAATTAAAAGTACTTTTGCTTATACACAAAAAAAGTACCAATCTAAGTACATACGTAGGGCACACACTGTAAAATACGTCAGTTAATCTTAACGGTTTTCAACACAACAAATGATGAATGAATGAATGAATGAGTGGACGGATGAATATGTATGGACGTTGATTGTAATGGCAATTTAACGGCAGCTGTTTTATTAAATAAACAGTTAGGCAAACCATTTTTTCTTTCATACTATTTTGTATTAGAAAAGCAGAAATATTTTATAGAAAGAGGAAAAGAAAAAAGTAACACAGATTAACATTCTTTCACTTCTTTTTCACCATTGACCTTGTAAAAGTAGTACACGAAAGACCACGTATGGCCCCTATATGTGTCCATACGTATGTATGATGAACAATGTCAAGCTGCTGTCAGAGTTGGTCACACACATCTGTACACATGTTAATGAAATTTAATTCAAAAGTCTAAAGGTAAACGTAAACTAGGTTTATGGCCGAGTATGCGATTTCCATTCGTTTCTATGTCAAACAGAAATCACTTGGGTGATCTGTTATAAATCCAGATGTTTTAGAGAATGTTTAGACACGTATGAATTACAGAAAATAATTCAATTCAACCCTGTTTTGTTAATAAAACAAAAAAAAAAATAAAAACAGAAACAGAAACCAGAAAACACAGACAACACCCAAATTCAGCAGACGAACTGCACGCAAACAAAAAATAATTCCAACCGGCTCACTCACACCCAAAGATAAGGAACCAGAGTACATAAATATCTACAAGCAGCACTGCTTGCTGCAACATCATTATCATCATCATCATCATCATCATCAACGTCATTATCATTATTATTAAAATGTATCATGCCAGCCTGCCTATCTCTTGCATGGATGCGAAGCATATTTGCATGTCAGTTTTTGTTGTTGTTTTTCTTTATTCACCACATACTGTGTTATTGACCACCACCATCATTACTCGTGTGCAAAGCTGTTGTAGCAGGCTGTCTCACTGAGTGACTGACTTATTTGGTTTTAAAAAGAAAACATGAAATATCTTTGCCATGATAATCCTTATATTTTTGGAGATCAGGCTACTGCTACCGATCATAGAATGCCTTGCAAATATTTCAAAGTATCTTGCATATGCTTGGACATAAAAATAGAATCTTAAATCAAATACCAGTAGGCTAGCTCAGAGATAAGCAGAGAATTAATTGCAGTGTTTAAAATTAATACACTTTACAGCTAAATGCAGGGGAAGGAGCTTAATAAACCAGAAACGAGTTGTTTTAAGCAACAAAGTATGGTTTATCCTAAGCATAAATCTGCTAAGTAACAAAGCTTACTAGAATATATTAAGAAATGCCTTATAAACTTGTTCCTAAAAGGCTTGAGCCCACCAAAATTATAATATCATTAGCTTTTACAAGTTCTCCTTACTCCAAGCCTTAGTGTTCCTGAACTTTCGAACCCCAAAGCACCACATTGTAATGATTTTTAAAAATTTAAAACAATTTTGCCAATAAATAGGCAACTTCCTCATTGGTCATTGCAATCCTTTAGTGAGGACTACAACCTAAATTCTCACACAACCTATGTTGTTAATTTTATACAGAAGTGGCAGGACCTACAGATTTCTGAGTATCTTTTCAATGCAGTTTTATTTACTCTCAGAGTTTTTTTGCCGCAAGACTGCCGAGAGGATGTCGCCTACAGAAATATTTTTTCGTATTTTGTTTTGTTCGAGGTGTCTGAGCTAAGGTTTAAGACATGGCTACTAAACTATGGTGACTTCTATGTGGATAACTGCTGTGTATAAATACATTAAGACCGTCAACTATTACAAGCTGTTAGCATCAACAGATAGGGCCCTCTGGCCCTCACATGGCTTTAAACTGTAGAGGCCGGTAAGCACCTCTCTTATAAATCCCTGTGGCTTGATAGAATGCTTTAATTTTATAAGAAATTAGCAACGTTAAGAAAACACCACCAGTTATGCTTAATAACTGGTTTGAATCCTAGCTAATCTATGACATGCCTCATTTATCAGCTGGCTAAGCAATTAAAACTAGGAGACTGGCATAGATTTAATGGGGATGTGCGTGCACATTACACTTATAATAAACGATGTGAATTACAGTTAATTGCTTCGGCCTTTTTCCCACATTTTTAACTTCCCTTCGGTGTACCCAAACAAATCAAAAAAATTAATTGACAAGACATTCTGAAATTAAGCCATAAAAAAATCTAATTTTGTGGCATCGAAAATGCATCGTTTATTGCTTTTTAAATAAAAAAAAAGTTCAAAATAAACACACACCGACACACAATCTTTAATTAAGTCTTCAACAACAGTTCGATAGGCCCTCATGATGAAAATCACATGCAGAGTTTGCCAGTCTTCTGGAGTCTGCCCCCTTATGCAGTGAAACAAGAAACAGAGAAAAATAAACACGAAATTATTTGCGGATCGGTTTTATGAAGTGTGAAATGCAGACAATTCCCGTACGAGTAAATATTTTGAAACATTTTTCTTCTCTTTTTTCTTTTGAAAATATAATGAAAACAATAATAAAAAACAACACAATGGAAAGTATAGAGAATTATTTAAAGAATATCAGTGTTGTAAAGGTATTAATTCTTAAAAAGAATTTTTTTTTAACTCAAAATTCTCAACTAGTAAGTGAACACAATACCAACTATACTAAGACAATGGATTCACTATCAATTTGTTTTTATTGCTTATTTAATGGCTAAAACTGCCATCATGGCCTGCACCCCCTTTGGCAGAATTGCCACACGCTATTATGTCCTAGCATAGGGAATTTTCGGAATACTATTCTATTATGAACTTGTTGGATTCTAGTTCTTTTCACTTGTATCACTGTTTTTGACAGTTTAGGATTCCATTCTTTGCTTTTTCACCACGGCCGATCAATCGCTGCAATGACTAAAGACAAGGATGTGTTTCTTTCCACCAATGTTTAATAATGTACTCGATAACCCACTAAAATGGTTATAATCCATTGCAAAAATTGTAACCTGGGGCTACAAAGAAGACATTCACCACCATGAATGACATCCGCCCCTTGGGCATACTTAGAAAACTGGACTCAATGTACTTAAACGTATTAAAGGTAGGCTTTAGAATAAAAATCGTCGAAACAACTCTGTACATTAAGAAAACGCAGTGGAAATGGTGAACTAAAATGGCTAACGTAAGGAGTCCACAGGAAAGTTGAAGATAATGTCGACTAACACCCAATAATATTTATGCTCCTTGAAGGGCATAGTCCTCCTTAGATGCGTTTAGATATTTTACATGCAATAGTCCATCACAGGAATCAATCATTCCCTTAAAGGAAACCAATCGGTCTCCAGAATAAATCGTGATATTAAAGCTGTCGTAAACTAGCAGGCAGTGTTGTGGTTTATTAAACGTCAGGCCTGTGTCATATATAAATACATAAGTGGCCTTTACAACCCTTCAGTCAGGATTACGATCTATCTTCTTGCACCACTTATGTTGTGCGTGTTAGTGTTATACATGGCTGGCGGGACCTACAGTTTAAAGTCTACTCTGAATGACAAATTTTTGAGAAACTTTTCATGGCGATTGTATTTAGTCTCACAGAGTTTTTTTTGCCAGAAATCTGCTGAGAGGAAGTCGCCTAAAAAAATATTTTTTCATATTTCGTTTTGTTGGAGATGTCTGACATGGGGTTTGAACCGTGGCCTCACGTCTAATAAGCCAACACACTACATACGGCAATTTCAGTCTTATGTCTTAAGTTCGTAAATCTCACGATCGTTATCTCTTCCGATCTTAGCTGCCATTGTCATAATTTTTTAAAAATGTTATCCCTAGTGTTTGTAAGATTTTTGCTTAAAGAATTCATTCCTTTAAACACTTTCAAAGGTCATTGGCCCTATACTTGACTGAAAGACAAATATTTCTTCCGATCTTAGCTACCTACAGTTTTCATAATTTCATTTTAAAAGTCATCCCTAGTATTTGTACGATTTTTGCTTAAAGAATTCATTCCTTTAAACGATTTTCATAGGCCATTAACCCTATATTTGACTGAAAGACAAAGATTTCTTTCGATCTTAGCTGCCTACAATTTTCATAACTTTTTTTAAATCATTCCCAGTGTTTGTACGATTTTTGCTTAAAGAATTCATTCCTTTAAACGATTTTCATAGGCCATTGACCCTATACTTGACGGAACGACAAAGAAAATAAATTTTCGTCGGGAAAATTTCTTCTTCTATTTTGAAAATATTTAATGAAAATACTCATTAAGCATTTAAGTATGTGTGTATGTGTGTGTGTATGCAACTGTGCAACATGCAGCAAGATCATCAATTTGATATTCTTCTATGATTTCATGTACAAAGTCTATAAGATTGATGCGCTTTTCTATGCTTGAGTTTTTTTTCCCCCCCTTCATCAACGTTAATTTGAAATTCTTAATAGAGTTGCTAAAACAAACGGTTCTCTTTGTGTGTGTGTGTGTGTGTATAGTGTTGCACAGAAACTTTACTTATAACTTATCTCGCTGTGGTAGCTGTTGCTGTAGCTTGTATTTTGCAATGTTTGTGGGGAAATAAAAATTGAAAAAAAAAACAACAACAACAACAACAACAACAAAGATTCTTAAGATTGCCACTAATTTATTTCGGCTGTCATGACTCTCCATTTGCTGAGTTGTTAGGAAGTTGTTCACGGTAATGTTAAAGAGGAACGTTTCGTTGCAGTACGTTTTTTTCTTCTGTACTGCTGCATGCCTCAACGCTTGCCATGTCGTTTACTGAATTTTGTTTTTACTGTGTGAGAGAGTTATTTTTAGCAACAGTTTTTCAGTTGCCAAGTCAATATTTTTTGTCGGATTTTTTTTTTCGGGTTTTGTGGCAAGAGTTGAAAGTACTTTTACTTGGCATTGCATGCTATACGACACACTACACAATTTGCGGTTCATTCTTGTTAAAACGTAAGATTGAAACAACAAAAACAACACCAAACTATAACGAAAAAAATGTTGATGAGAAAAATACAGCAACAGCAACCAGCAACAAGAGAAATAACATGCGACGATCGCTCATCAGTTAGACAGTTAAACCGTTCGTCCATCACACAGCCAGCCATCTTTGGTAGACTAAGTGCCAAGAGGAAAAAAAAAGAAAAAGAAAATTTTTGCCAAACCCAATGCTGGACTTATTCTGCAAGCAGAAGAACTCTGTAGATCACAGTGTATATAGTTGAGCATGTATGGATTGCTACTCGAGTGTATGACTCTTAAAATCATGATAAAACATTTCATAATATTTTGTTGTTGGCTTCTCCAGACCATAGCTTTTACTTCCTTAGATAGCATTTCGTTTTCGGGTTCTTGTCTGTTATTTCTCAGTACTTGTTAGTAATTTTTCTTTCTTTCTTTTTGCTTGGTTTCGGTTTTTGTTTCACTTCACTTTAATATTTTTTCTTTTCTTTTCTTCTCTTTTTTTTTAATTTCATTGCGGTGGGTCGTTGGCCGGCCGGCATTTACTTACTGGCCGTTGTTCTTTTTTTTTAATTTCTTTCTTAAATTTTAAGATTCGATAGTTTTTACACTCATATGGTGTGCTGTTATACAGTCGGTGGCTGATAAATGTGACATTTCCTGTTGAAATACTCTAGAAAGATAAGCCCCATTGAGTTATTTAAATGCCCTCAATTACAATGAAATTTTCTTTTTAATAAAAGACAGAAGAAGACTATTTTGTAGCTTTTTTTTTCATAGTTAAACTATGCTTCAGTTCTGTTATAGAAGTAGTGCATACCGTAGAATTTATTGTTTTAAAAAATTGCAATTTTCTGTGGACTTTTTATAGGCAATCATTGGTTACTTCAGTCTAAAATTCGCCACTATGTATCTCAAGAATGCTTGGCAATCTTATCGCTTTAAATAATTGCAGTTGAGGCCACTTTGGCAAGTTCTAGAATAAAAGAGTTGCCTTCTGTCATAGCCTAGAAACAACATTCATAGTTATTTTATTGATTATATTAATTGAAGAAGTTTGCTAAATGATTTTTGTCCTTTACCTAGAGACAATGTTGCCTTCCCATGATGTACGTTGTTGTTGTTATCTTCCCTCAACGATTAGACAGCTCCCAGATGGAATATTTGGAGAGCTCAAGAATTATTAGCACTAATTAATTAGCACTAAAGCAGGCCACTAAAACAAAGTTCGTAGTTTTTTTATTGATTGCGCTATGTAAGGAAGGTTGCTAAATGAGTTCTGTCCTTTACCTAGAGATGATGTTGCCTTCCCATGATGTACGTTGTTGTTGTTATCTTCCCTCAAGGGTTAGACAGCTTCCGGATAGAATATTTGGAGAGCTCAAGAATTATTAGTAATTTTATCGCCTTAAATAATTACAATTGAGGCCACTAAAGCAGGTTCTAGAATACTAGAGTTGCCATATGTCGTAGTCTGGAAACAACATTCGTAGTTATTTTATTGATTGCATTGTATAGAAAAGGTAGCTAAAAGAGTTCTGTCCTTTACCTACAGTCAACGTTGCCTTCCCATGATGTACGTTGTTGTTGTTATCTTTCAAGAATAATAGAGTTGCCATCTGCCATAGCCGAGATATAACGTTCATAGTTATTTTATTGATTGTACTGAGAAATGAAGTTTGTTAAATGAGTTCTACTCTTTACCTAGAGGTAGCGTTGCCTTTCCATGATGTACTTTGTGAAGGTTATCTTTCTAGAATAACAGAGATGCCATCTATCATAGCCTAAAAACAACAATTTTCTACTTTTTAAAAAGGATTTCCATCTCAAATGGAAATTCATGTCGAAGATTTCGCTTCTACGAACTAACTTATTTCCCGAGTCCAGTGTTTTTAACCGATTTGTTATACTTCGTGCTTCCCTTTTTGGAAATGTGTGTTTTCCTACAATCGTCCCAATCTTTCATAGTTTAGAATATATTACGGTACTCTTTAGTTGATTACACTAGCTTGAGCCCGTAAGATTCCACTCTAAAGCTGCCAATGTAATACTTTCGCCCTTAAATGTGTAACTGATCCGAGATAAACTTGCATTGTTTGTGCTTTATTACACGTTCCCCTTTCTACTTGATACGAAGGCGCCAAGTTTCTCTATGACCTGAGTGTGACCCTATTTTTTCTGTCAACCTCATAGGAGAAGATTGCTCATATGGCGGCCTAACTGGCAGATAGTTTTGCTCTGCTGTGTCCTCTTTTTGTCCTTTCTATTTAAGTTGGAATTGAGCACATCTTTAGATGGCTTAAAGGTTTAATTTGGAAGAAACTCATGAGTTTCTTATAGCCCTATCAGTGGCAAAGTCATCCACGACCAGAATGTGACCCTATATCATCTGTCAACCTCATAGGGGCAGAGTGCTCAGGTGTTGGCCTAAGTGGCAGATAATTTTACTCTGCCCCGTCTTCTGTCCTCCGTAAAGTGACACTTATGAGTTTCTCATGGGCTCTCAAATATTTCACTCTGTGGCCTAGCACTCTCAGTTATGTTGCTCTATATGTTCTTGACCTATTTTCGTACTATGATCCTTTCCTTAAGAGAGTATGCGGCAAATAAATCGTTCCCTTTACTCATCCCCGTTGCGAAATATTTCCCCTTGTAAAGTATCAACTGGTTCTGGCTAGAGACCATTTAATGAGGGAACTATCAGTCATGAGTTGAAAGATTTGTCTTCCATTATCCTAACCACAGGCCTCTTTGGCTCTAAGTCCAATAGGGCCTCCTGTTGTAGGGTTTACTCTCCTTGTTTCGATTATAACAACAAACTGGTGTCTATTTACAGAACGTTTTATTGCTTTTATGGATGGATAATGTTTGTCACATTGTTGCTATATTTGTTGTATTAAGTTTTTAACTGCGATGCATCGACTAAAAAGCAGCAGCGATGTTTTGTTGATATTCATTAAACAAAATAACCTTGAATTCTCAAAAAATCTGTCGTTCGGAGTCAACATTAAACTGTAGATTCCTCTACTCATGGGTATAATTAACAGACAGAAGCTGGGTTGTGTGAGAAGCTAGGTTGTAATCCTAGCTAAAAGGTTGTAATTGTCAAACAAACGAGAAAGTAAGACAAAGAGATTCAAAAGAAGAGTTTCTTGCAAGGAAGGACGGAAATGGCTCATGTAGAATTGAGGTCAACTGTTGTGTGAAGGAAATGTTTTTAGGGCTGCAGCCCATAGGCTCCAGATGAACTTTAATCATGCCTTTTTTTGTTAGTCACTAACTGTAGCTATTGATATACTTTAAAATGCCTCTCTCCGTATGTGTAAGAATCCCTCTTGATTTTCGTTTAAAAAAAGTTCTTGCCTCGTATTTTGCAATTTATAACTCTCATAAACATGTTTAAGACTTTAATTACTCATTTAAGTGTCAGTCAGTTTTTTTATTTTTAATTTTAATTTTCTTTTTTGTTTTTGTTTTTGTTTAAAAGCTATAAAAATTAAAAATTAAACAGACTTCCTACAATACGTACGTACGTTGGTAGGTACCATAATAAATATTATTTGAACTCGAAACTCTAGTAAATTAAATTATTTGTCTTGTTAAAAAGGGAGAGTTAAGGAGAGTAGAGGAGAGAGAGAGAGAGGAGAGGGAGAGAAAATTGAAGGCATTAATGGGTCTTTTTAAATGAAAAATACTCGGTATTTATATGGTTACACTTACAAAAGTCCCCACTGTGATACGCCCTAATACACTAAACACTACACAAAACACAGTGTAGTGTAGTGTAGTGCAGTGTAGTGCAGTGTAGTGTTGTGTGGCTGAGTGTATAAAACAAATCAAGTATCCATGTAGCCATGTAGCCTAAGTATCCATGTATTTATTCAACCATCCGGCCAATAAATTTATGATTCAAACTTGCAACTTGAAAAAACGAACGAACGACTTCTTTTTTGTTTCTCTGGTATGTCTTCATGTTCAAGTTTTTTTCTTCAATTTTTTTTTCAATTTTTTTTTTTCAATTTTTTTTTTTTTTCAATTTTTTTTTCAATTTTTTTTTTGTGCTCTTACATGCACTTAAATTAATATCTTTGTTTTACTGTTTAATTATATATTTTTATGTTTCAGTTCTTGCTTTTTTTTTCTTTTTTTGTCTTCTCTTCTCTTCTTTTTTTTAATTTCTTTTTTTTTTTTTGCTGTTTTTTTAATCATCACAAGAAATTTTTGGTTTCTTTACATTGCTAGACATCATGAAATTTTTATTTCCAAATCACTGCACATTCTGCATTTGTCTTGTCTATAAACAAGCCTTTTCTAAAGATTTTTTATGGCTGTTTATTGTTGTTGTTGTTGTAATGAGCAACAAGAAAAATAAAGAAATTTTTTTTTTTAACAGTCCATAGCCATTTCTAACCTCAATACTAAGTGATCTGTAAATTATAACAAAATTTTTTAAAAGTAATTAATACATACAAACAATACATAAATACATACGATAACAATAACAATAATAACAATTAAATTAAAAACATGCAAAAAATAAATACTTAAGAGAAAATGACAATTAGAATGTATGTCTAGACTCTAGACTGTTGGATAGACCGATTGGTCCCCTTTTTATAATTTTTTTTTGCAATTTAAAATTTGTATGCAACAACACCAACAAATTAAGGATCTTCTATCCAAGCCATGTACCCCTTCAGTCAGGATTATAACCTAGTTTCTGATCCTACTCCTGTTATGTGTGTTAACGTAATACATAAGTTATAATGCCGACTCCGAACGACAAATTTTTGAGAAACTTTTCATGGCAATTTTATTTACTCGCAGAATTTTTACCAGAAATCTGCTGAGAGAAGTCGTTCAGCCAATAAAGTGTAGAAATTAAATTTTTATTTGAAATATTTCGACAAGATTTCTAAAAAAAAGTTTTCCACTTTAGTACAGTATAAAGGTAGAGCCGTGACTCAAACCTTAGCTTAGACATCTCAAAGTATGGAAAAAAATATTTCTTTCTCTAACTTCCTTGCAACAGACTTCTGACAAAAACTTTGGGAGTAAAGAAAAAATTATTTTATGACTGGATTGGTCAGGGGGAAGAGCAGAGCCGTTAGGGGGTGGGGGGCTTGTGAATTAGCATGTTATGTATCTAGGTTTCTATGGTCTGCTATAGATAGTGATAGAACAGGTTTGTTGCTGGGCTTAAATAAGGCCACTCTGAGTTTAGTTAGGCTTGGTTACATTACAGGATCTGGAACAGATCTTAGGCGAACTATTGCAGAGAGTATGTTGCGATGAGGTGGAGTTGGAGACTATCAAACACCTGCTCTGCAACTGAACCGAACCTTATCAGATTGAGGTTGAGGCCTTCTTCTAAGTCTTGGCCGATATTTATGCTCTCCAAGTATTCATAATTAGGTTGAACTGGTTGAGAAGTACTGGAACATCAAGGTTGTAGTCGCGTTCTTTTGTGTGTTTGTGGTCCATCCGTTTTCTTCAGCTTCTTATATCCTCACTTATTTACCTCTTCTCCTTTTCCAATTTCCCTATCTTCTTCAATGTTGTCTCTTTTTCTTTATGACGAAATTACCATTGGTCATTTTGACCTCTGGGTATTGTATGTGTTCCAATGACAAGTAGACGTCCTCTAACTTAGCCTAACCTAGCCTAACCGAAAATAAAATTTCGATCATAAGTTTCTTAATCTGTTCAGAACTGACGTTGAATTGTAGTCCCTACCGCTTATAGATAAAATTAATACACGCAACACGGGTGTTGTGAGAAGTTAGGTTGTAATCCTGACTAAAAAGGCAAAGATGAAGCAGAGTAAAAGGAATATTCAGGCTTCTATAAGGCCGTTCAAAGTCGACTTTAAATTGTAGCTCCTAACATTCATTGATAAAATTCCCACATATAACATCACGGGTGCTGTGAGAAGTTAGGTTGTAATCCTGACTAAAGAGCAAAGGTGAAGAAGAGTAAAAGGAATATTCCGATTCTATAAGGCCGTTCAAAGTCGACTTTAAATTGTAGCTCCTAACATTCATTTTAAAAAAATCCCACATATACAGCACGGGGTGTGTGAGAATAGGTTGTAATCCTGACTAAAGAGGCAAAGGTGAAGAAGAGTAAAAGGAATATTCCGACTTCTATAAGGCCGTTCAAAGTCGACTTTAAATTGTAGCTCCTAACATTCATTGATAAAATTCCCACATATACAGCACGGTGCTGTGAGAAGTTAGTTGTAATCCTGACTAAAGAGGCAAAGGTGAAGAAGAGTAAAAGGAATATTCCGACTTCTATAAAGGCCGTTCAAAGTCAACGTTAAATTGTAGCTCCTAACACTCATTGATAAAATTCCCACACCTACAGTATGGGTGCTATGAGAAGTTAGGTTGTAATCCTGACTAAAGAAACAAAGGTAGAGTATAGTTTGAAGAAGAGTGAAAGGCAAGAAGAGGGAAGGGTCTTTTGTAAAAAATGAAAGAAAACAATTGAAATCAATTCCTATTCAACGAAAATCTCTTTGGCTAATCAATCATTCAAACCTTAAGACTTCTTATATCATATCATATGATATCATATCATATGAAGCCACTTGGCCACACTGGCTATAAATTACAAAAGTGCACATCAAGTTGAAAATTGTTTAACACTCAATAAACATTTGCAATCTGCCATGTTTTATTAAAAACGCAGCACATTTTCTATAATAAATAATGAGTCTGAGTTGTTAAAAAACAATTTTATTTCTTTCAATTCGATTTGAAATGTTTCTTTTGTTGTTGTTGTTGTTGTTGTTGTTTATTTTACAAATAAATTCATTAACAATGTTGTGCGGATGAATTTTTTATTTACAAACTGTGAAGTGGCACATGTAACCATCACTAGAAAACAACATTCCTTAACGCATTTGTTTGTTGTTACTGCCTGCTGGCTGCTCTTGTTGCTGCTGTCATGTCAATTGCATGGCATTGTATACCCTAGGCAACACTGCAAATGCAATTCCTCTCACTGTTGTAAACTATTTGAAAAACAAAAAGAAAGAAAATATTTTTCTTTACTATCTGATTATCAACAACAATAACAACAACAATAACAACAACATTAACAACAAATATCGCTGATTGTCGTCATCATTGAAGCGCAACATAATAAATCTATCAATTGCTACTCGACTTCAGTTTTTTTTTTTTTTTGAACTCAGTGTACTTAGTGCACAGTGTGCTGGTACATATCATTAGATGTGTGCGAGTGTGTTTTTTTTTCTTTTTTCCAATTCTCTAGTGATGTTTTTATTTCCATTGTTTTCAGGGTGATCGTTTGGATCAGTTAACAATACCCGAATGACATTTTATATGCATGTACATGGAGTTTTAAAAGCTAAAGTCAATCACATAAGTTTGAAAGGGAAATTGTTTTCAACGTCATTTTTCGAAGTCACATAAAGTAAAATGTGCATTAAAAGTTCAATTCTAGTCAGAGAAATATAAATAGGCTGTTCTGGTATTTAAGAAAAGAATTGAAAAAAGAAATTATAAAAAGTGAGGTTAAAAACGGTACTAAGCGCTAAAAATTAAAAAATAAGGTACCCTGTCAGCTAATTTGCTAGGCTATCAGAAAGAAGGGATTATGGATTAAATTCCTATAATAAGTTCATAGTTCATTATGAAGTCGCCGTAGTCTAGTTGGTAGTGTGTTGGCTTATTAGACGAATGGCCAGGGTTCGAATCCCCGGTCAGACATCAAAAACGAAATATGAAAAAAAATATTTCTTCGGCGGCTTCCTCTCAGCAGAGGAACAAAATGAAAGTAAACAAAATTGCCATGAAAAGTTTCTCAAAAGTCTGTCGTTCGGAGTCGACTTTAAACTGTAGGTCCCCGCCACTCATGTGTAAAATTAACACACACAACATAAGTGGTGTGAGGAGCTGGGCCGTAATCCTGACTGAAGGGTTATAATGGCCAATTATGTATGTATGTATAAGTTCATAGCCCCATAAAAATAATCCATATACCTTAAATTGAATGAACGGGAGGCCCAGTGGAGAGGACCACTTCTAAAGAAAGCAGTTTTCACCAAATCGATTTGAAAAAAATCATTTATGGAGCGTGCTGTATGTTAAGTTTCGTCCGCTTGTTGGACGTTGTTGACGTTAAACTGGCGAAATTTTTGGAAGCAAAATTCTGTCAGCAAAACTCGACAGTGCTAGTCATTCACCATAACAACAGCTCCCTGTTCATTCCGAAAATAATAAGTACCGATGACGTAGCCAGAATATGAGCCTCATCAATCAGTATATTTTAAGGGACGTAATTGTAATTGCGCTCATTGTCTACGTTCCGAATTTGATAATTTTTTGATCATTTCTTTCATAATTACAACACTTTAGTCTGGATTACAGCCTAGCTTCTCTTCTCCTTGATATCAGAAAGGAACAAAGGACCACAAAAAATTTCCTTCACTACAATCGGTCCATTGTTTCTCTTCCTTTAGCTTTCTTTGTTTCCAACAGGTCTTCTCCAAGTCTTAGAGGCTTTTTTAACGAAATGTAAAACGTTTGAAAGTCCCAGTAAGTATTGGACCTCCAGCCACTAAAATCACCTCAGTGTCTGACAGAGATATTCTATCATGAATCACTGGTTAAGTATTATTTCAAGAGAATCTACAGAGCCCTATACTCAAACGTCTCTGTACGATCATCACTGTCTTACTTACTTAATTGGTTATTACAACCACTTAGTCAGGATTACAACCAAACTTCTTGCCTCACCCTTGCTATGTTATTTTATCCACAAGTTGAGGAACCTAAAATGGGGAAATCTTCAGATGAAGTTGCCAAACCAAATATTTTTTAATATTTTGTTTTGATCGAACTGTCTAAGCTGGTGTTTGAACCACGGACTCTTATCTACTAAGTTAAGAGACTATCTACCAGACTACGGTCATTTCAGTTATTTAACCAGAAGCATAATTTTTTGATGAATATGCTTTCATCAAATGCTTTGGGTTTCAAATGAGCCCAAAATTGCAATGTAAAAGATAGTCGATTGGTTTCAATTCTTATAGGCAAAGGCATTTAGGTCAAGATCCTAACAAAAAATTGTCGTAGGACAAGGGCCAATCAGTTTTGAACGACAGCAAATCTGCATTTCGCTGTCTTGTTTCTAGCCTTCGCTGTAAGCACAGTTCTTTGTAGTTCTGATGGTTTTCAATCGAAAAGACAAGGGCCAACAAGTTCAGAACGACAAGGAATCTTCATTTCGCTGTATTGTTTCTAGTCTTCGCTGTAAGCACAGTTCTTTGTAGTTCTGATGGTTTTCAATCGAAAAGACAAGGGCCAATAAGTTCAGGACGACAACGAATCTTCATTTCGGTTTATGTTTATTGTCGTTCTGATGGTTTTTAATCGAAAATACAAGGGCCATCACGTGCAGAACAACGACAATTCCATATTTTGGTGTCTAATTTCTAGATTTCCCTGCAAGCAGGGTTTTGTATCGGAAAGACAAGGGCCAACTATTTCAAAACGACAACGCATATACATTTAGGTGTGTTGTTTCTAGACTTCTCTGTAAGCACAGTTCTTTGGCATTCTAATGGTTTTCAATCGAAATGAAAAGGGCCAACAAATTCAGAACAACAACGAATCGTTCGGAACAACAATCGCCGTCTTTTCGAAGACCTCACTGTGCGAACATTTCTTTGTCGTGTTGATGGTTTTGAATCGAGTAAAATTAGTGTAAAAACAATCAACAACGGCATGAATTGCTTGCTCACTAAGTCCATTATCTTGACAGTAAAATGAATGAAGTGTTCTGCGAACTGCGCAAACAGGTTTATGGGTTTGAAAGAAAATTTCTATAATTTGGAAGCGTTGTTCTGAAGCTAAATGTGTCATTAACCTTGCTGAACAGAAATGATAACATAGTTTGACATTTTCAACTGTCAAATCGCAATTATATGGTAAGGATGCAGTTAAAAACAATCGATAGATGGTTAAAAATTGCTACAAATTGCAAATGACGAGTATATACGTCATGTTTTAAATTTAAAGAGTTTTTTTTGAAAAGCCTTTAAAAATTATTGAATTTTTAGCTGCAATTCTAAGAAATTATGTGCTCTATTTGAATACGCTGTAAGCGATAACTTTCGATAACTTTTTTTTATTGGTTTTCAATTCACCTTCCTTTTTTGGGGGGGGGGGGGTTGTTGCGTATAATAAACCCCGTTTTTTCGTTGCATATTCTCCCTGGGCTAAAAATAATTTTTTATCGAAAAAAAAAAAAAAATTGAAAATATTTGCATTTGTTAACATAATAATGTTGGTTGGTGTGTCGTCTCTTCTTTTAATTTAAATTTTGTTGCCTGGTTTTTGTCACAACGTTTTCAATTCCATTTTTATTTAAAAAAAAAAAAAACTTTTTTTTTTTTGGATTTGTTTTTATTATTATAATGACTGTTGTTTGTTGTTGTTGTTAGTACAAGTGTTGGGCCAAATTGAAGTGGATTATTGCAGTTGGTGCATCATGCCTCATATGCATGCAACATGCCTCTATGTATGCATACATACTATGGCTGAACGCTCCTGGGGATCATCATACACAGTAAAGTGTTATACTACTGTGGGCTTTTTTTTCATCTTTTTTTTCCGTTTTCTTCTTCTTTTTTTTTTTGAAATGCATTTTTAAAAATAAACCAAAACAAAAAAAAGAAAGGAAATTTCATATTTAAGTCATGCATAGCGTGTGCTGTATGGTGAGTTAAAGAAATAAAGAAAAAATTACAACAAAAACAAGCGAACTTTTTTTTTCCGATGAGAAGATGCATTTTGCAGGCCCATTTTAAAGTGTACAAAAATAATTAAGCATGAGTCATCATCATCGTTTGGAAGAAATCTTTTCTGCTTTTGCTGATACTCGTTTTAGCGAAGACACACCCAAAACATATGGAACTGCTTGCGGTTTTGTAAAATGAAGCCTTGATTTATAGAAGCCCTCCTCTCTACTACTTTTTATTTCTTTTTTAATTAAAAAAAATTTTAAAAATTAAAGTTTTAATTAATTTCCTTAATAAATTCTAATTAAATTCCATAATTTTCTTTAATTTTTTTCTTATTCCAGTTTTGGGAAATTATCTCCGAAGAACATGGCATTGACAGCAATGGTATCTACAATGGTGATAGTGACTTGCAATTAGAACGTGTCAGCGTATATTACAATGAAGCTTCAGGTAATTAACAAACAAATACATTCTTGAACTATAAGAGGAGGAACTCTGTAAGAAATATTCAATTTTGCCACTGTGTACTCCAATGTAACTCAGCTAGATATTGTGAATGCAACCATGGGGAAAATAAAAGATCTTAAAAACACTTCAAAGACAAGATAGACACGAAAATACGGACTTGTAAAGGTCACTGAGAAGTCAGATCCTCCATGGCCTTACTTACGTTTGCTTTATTGGTCATTACAACCCTTCAGTCAGGATTACGGCTTAACTTCTCACATCACTTGTGTTGTGTGTGTTAATTTTATAGAAGAGTGGCGGAACCTACAGTTTAAACTCGACTCCGAACAACCGATTTTTTTGAGAAACTTTTCATGGCAATTTTTATTTACTTTCTCCGAGTTTTTGCCAGAAATCTGCTGAGAGGAAGTCGCCGTAGAAAATTTTTTAAATATTTCGTTTTTGATCTCTGACCGGGGATTCGAACCCTGGCGTTTCGTCTAATAAGCCAACACACCACCTACTAGACTACGGCCATTAACAATCCGATTAACATATTCCGACCTGCGTTAACACATTCTTCCACCGCCTTCGTCAGATGGTCACACCAATCGATGACAGGACTTCCACGATTTGGTCCTTCCAACGCAAACAAGGTCGTCCTCTTCGCCTACTTCCGCAAATTCCCGCATCTAATACTCATCTCGCCGGAGCATCGTCCTGCATTCGAACGACATGGCCAAGTTAGCGCAGCTGCTGGACAACGGCCATGTCATTGAGGAAATCATCGCCAACTCGCACTGGACCGATAATCGAAGATGGCTTTATTCATTACAAGCCTTTAGTCAAGATTAAAACCTAGCTTCTGACACCACTTATGTTGTGTGTGATAATTTCAGGGACCTACAATTTAAAATCCACTCCTAACGACAGATTTTTGTGAAATTTTTCGTGGAAATTTCTTTTATTTACTCTCGGAGCTTTTGACAGAAATCTGCTTTACTCCCACTTACTTAATTGTTCATTACAACCCTTTAGTCAAGATTAAAACCTAGCTTATAACAACACCCACGTTGTTTGTGTTAATTTTTATTCATTAGTGGTGGGTCCAAGGCATACCAACTGCTGCGCACCCAGTTGTGTCTTCCTAGAACTTATTAATGCTCCACGTGTCTTAAGAATGTGTTTCGATGATTCACTCTTTATCACAGATTCGAAATATTGAGCTCGAAACAACCCCAATTCTGAATAAGTGTACCCCGTGTCTATAGTGCCTTGTCAAAAGACCGTCTACCAATCTCAGGTTATTCCTGAATAGTCTAATGCGTGACTCAGGTCTCCTTTTATAGTAATTTTCCAACAAAACGCATTGATTTCCTTAAACTCTCTAGATTTAATTTTCCTTGAGCAAATACCGTGGCAGTTCATTGCCGATGAATTCCCACTGGACCTAGTACATAGTAGAGTGTAACCTTATTGGCCCTAAATGGCCGCTACTGCTTCTTTGCTCGCAAGCTCTTTTGCTTGCTTATTGCCGAGAATTTCAATAGAACTCTTGCACACAGCAGAGTGTAACCTTATTTTCCCCAAATACTTGATTCAGCTTCTTCAGATGGTCTCATCCGATCTTCGATTAAACTTCTTATGAGGAGAGTCCTCGAATAGCAATCTGACTATCAGATAGTATTGCTATGTTTTGTCTTAAGCAGCTATTGTTCAAATTGTTTCGAACCCATATAGCATAGACTCCGCTTAGTAGATACTAGCGAGTTTCTACATGGCCGCGTAATGTTTCATTCGGGCACTAAAAAATCATGTTAATGATACAAGATCAGTTGTTGATCTATCTTCATAACACAAAATAGGCTTTCGGATAAATCCTTTAATTTTTGTTACCAAAGAGCCTAGTAGTTCTGTTCAGGGGATAGCTAAGAAGGGAACTGTCAGCCAATCGATTCCTTAGGTCCTCATATCACAGCTTGCCTTTCGAAAATGATGAGAGAAGTGAAGTACTATTCTGTTATAAGAATGCTGCTGGTTTGATTTCAAATTATTCTAGAATGATCTCCAAGTCTCGTAAGTCTCAAGAAGGTAAAACTGTGAAGATATTGTGCCTATTCAAGTGAACGCCCCTAATATTAAAATCTTAAATAAGAAAACTGGAGTAATTTACATTGAATACCACACCACATTAAAATATTTTGTAATTGCATGAAATGGGAGAAGATCTACATCGTAAGCCTTTCTTCTAATCCATGACAGTGAAACTCGTTAGCGTTTCAGCGTGTAGTAATTGCTAAAGCGATGGTATAAGCAGCACACACACTCTAACATTTATTCCACTTGCCACTTATCATTCATTCTTGATGGCCACTTTAAAACAGCACTCAACTCAACTCCATACCATGCCAGCGATGTCCACAACATTCCAGCACGCTTATAATTTGCAATTTTTGCTTCTCTGCGTTCTGTTTTTTAATTTTCCGTTCCCTGGTATTAAAATTGTTTATGATGAATCACATTTTTGTATGCGATATGCTAGCCATTAATTTTTTTTGTTGTTGCTTCTTCTGCTTTAGTTGTATTACACGCCCATTTACGTACAGTCTTACTGGCCTAACTAAAGTTTTTTACAGAGAAGAAGAGCTTCTTGGTCTCTTTAAACAGACTGGTTAGTTAGGAAAGTTTCTTTAAGTGGCACTAACTCCTCATGACACTTGTCCGTATGCCGTTTTTTATATGGAGGAGCGCTTATAATTTGTGGGTGCCAGCATGCAGCTCTCAGCAGGTGCAATCTCAAGTCCATAGAGTCTGTCTTCCAATCTGTAATCGTTTAATCAGTTTAATTAGCATTTTTTTTGCATTCCATAATCCAATAAAAGCAGGAAAAAATGGACAGATTGTAGAGGATGATACAAGAGTTGATTAATTAACATTATTTAGCATGGTTTTAAACCATGGTTTAAGGATAAAATCTTATTTTATTTGAATTATATCTACCAGCTTCCATTATATCTAGCAAATGGACCTTCTCAAAGTGGCTCAAGGAAAATCAACAAAATGTGCATCAGAAAATGACTCAAAAGTTGAAATAAAAATCGAACTTTCTATGGCTCGTTTAAGCAAGTTCTAGAACCACAATAACTTTCACAAACATAATAAGGTATCAACACTGTAACACTGTATAGTAAATGGGCATGTGTAAGGCTCATATAGAGAGCATCTCAGGAAAGTCCAGACGCAACGAGACTTTGTAACAGAAATGAATGGAGTTATCCGAAAGCTCCCACGCTCTTAAAAGTGGGACTATTTTGTGGTATAAAGATGGGTTAAGAACGGATTTTGAAGCAGATGCAAGATTTTTTGGTCGTTGAATAAAATATTTCGAGTCTTCCAAGGGAATTTGTATGCCATCCAAAGATGTGCTCAAACCAACTTGAATGAGAAATACAAACGACAGGACATAGGACAAAACTATCTGTCAGACAGGCCGCCTATCGAACACTTGGCCTTTTTCAGATTAAATCTAAAGATCGTATGGAACTGTGCGGGTAAACTGAATAAGGTTTCCCGCAGCTGTGTCCTAGGTCCTGTGGCAATTCTTGGCAATGAACAAGCAAACAAGCTTGCGAGGAGAAAATCTTACACGCCGTTAATGGAAGCAAAACCATTATGTGGTGGAGCGGTAGCTGATGTTTAGAAAAGGAATGCCCAATGAAAAGTGAGATAAAGAAAGGCAGACTCTTTCTCAAATTAAATTAATTGGAGGCAATCAAAACTTTTGCTAGGAAATTACAATGAAAGGAGATCTGAGTCATGCATCAAACTAATCGGTAATAACCTGAGGTTGCTAGTCGATCTTTTGACAGGTCACTGTAGACTCAGGCTTATTCAGAATGGAGGTTGTTTCAAGCCCAGTATGAAGGTTCGGTAAGTATGAGCATGAATCATTGAAGCATACCAGCAAGAAACAGTGGGTTGCGTGACAGATGGATGCAAGGCCATGGTCCCACCACTAATGGATAAAGATTAGCACACACAACGTGAATGATGTCAAAAGCTAGGTTTTAATCCTGACTAAAGGGTTGTAATGGCCAATTATGTATGCATGTATTGTACAGATACCCTATAAAGCTGAAGAAGAGTACAATAGATCGTATGGACTTAATACTGGGAACGCTTCATGACATAAACCGCAATAAGAACGCCTTAAAAGGAACATAATCCTTCAGAGAAGCTCTTCAAAGACTTTACTTGTAATAAGTACCAGATTTTAGCGAATTCAACTTGGCCTGTGTTTTTACTGTTATGGTGCAAAGCTATTTACTAGAGAGAAAGCTTTCAACTGCATTCAAAGAGCAGATGACAGGCAACTGAAACTCTTTCAATAGTCCATGCTTCTTAAATCAAAATAGGAGGCATACAATGATTCACCTTCTAAACGTTTGTAGCACACTGAACCATGAAAAAAATCAGTTTTGGAAAGGAACCTCTAATGGCGTTACTATACTCCCTTGTGGATGATGTCCCCATGGAGGCATTCGGCTGTTAGTCATCCTAGGAGACACACATTATTCATGCCATTAGTCATAAATGACAATTCCCATTAATCCCACCAATATTCCCCTTGCTTTAGAGCAATTGACCGCATTATTAAGATATTTTTTACGGTCTACACACAACCCCCTGTTCACTTACTCGCGACTTGTCATGCCAATCTCTATCACAAAGATTTGATAGATTTATTCGAGAATCATATGGACGTCAGTCATATACGATGAAATGTTGGCGTTCATTTCAATTCAATTCAATTCGCTGCGTTTTAACTTCTTTATTTCATACAAACAAAGAAACGCACCAACAAACAAATAAACGTACGCGTACGAACTTCCTTCCATTTTAGTCGTTCGCTATTAAACGCATGCGCGCGTGCCGTGCATTTAAACCATGATAAGAGGCTAGTGCCTGGTGCTGGTGCTGGTGCTGGTACTTGTTTTAAGCCAAGACAGTCTGTTTTTCTTTTTTTTTTCGTTTGTTTATTTGATGGCTCATACACTACTAGTCTTGACTTGTCTTGAAAGCTTTTGTAAAGTCTTAGTACGTGTGTTAATGTGTGTGTGTGTGTGTTAATGATTTACTGAAATTGATACGATGAATGAGAAACACAATCGAAAAATCAATCGCGCAACAAAAATAATTAAATTTTGGCTTATTGGCATAAAAATGCTTTTGTTTTTGCATTTTTTGTTGTTGTTGTTGTTGTTTTTATTATAAATAAATAATAAAATTCTTCAAAAATATTGACAATGTTTAACCATAACGGGCCACGGGTGTTTTTTAAAAAAGGAATTTTAACAGCAGAAAACAAAAAAAAAAAAACAAAAACTTAATGACTGTNAACTTAATGACTGTGACTGGCTGGCTGTTGAAAGTTGAAAGAAAATGTTGTGTGACTCTGAAATCATTTTCAAACAGCTGCGTAAACTTTTATAAGGAATTTATAAAGAATATGTATATTAGGTGTAGTGAAAAGGAATCCATTTTTTTTTTTTTCAAAAAAATGTAAAAACTTTGTGTGGCTTATGGGGGGTAGAATATCTTCATTGATTGGTATTTCGAAAATAATATTCCGATTAACGGATTTCGGCCTGTCTCTGCTTCTTGCGCGACTACTCACACCAATTGATGACAGAGCCTCCTCGATTTAATCCTTCCAATGCAAACACGGCCGTCATTTTTTTCCGTCTTTCACAAATTCCCGCATCAAATACCAGTTCCGCCGGAGCATACTCCTTCATTCGAAAGACATTGCCGAGCCAGCGCAGCCATTGGATGTTAATAGAACGCTGCACAATGTCCATGTCGTTGAGAAGCTTACTGTTCGATCTGATCGGATGGGGAAATCATGGCCAACTCGCACTGGATCGAATGCGTAGGAGTTTTCTCTCGAATATTCTCAAGTCTTCTGCATCAGCACTTAATAGTGTTCTTGCCTTTGTGCCATAGTGCTCTGCTACGCAATTGCCTATTGAGACCATAGCTGTACCTGTTGGCAAGAGTGATCCTGCGCTTGATCTCTAGACTGGCATCATTTTTAATGGTAAATGCTTAACGATTGTCGACAAACAGATGATGTGGGGTTTCTCCAGGATTTGCCGTAATGTGAAGATCTAATCGATGACGGACTTGCAAGGCATGAAGCCTCACTGATAAAGTCCAATCGGTATTCTGACGAATGGCTTTAGTCGTCACATAATACGCCCGTAGGAACCTAATAATATTGCATATCGAAACTACTACTAAATAGAGAACAAGCGCTGGTTAACGATTACACAGTTCCTGTATTAATCATAAGAACAGTTGGCATGTAACTCTTGAACTATCGCGTGCACTATCCATTTAGCTTTAATTGACTTTGAAAAGATTACCAATTTCCCTAAGCTAACATTGCTAATGATTTTGTATTTGTTTGTGTATCTTCTTTAGCAGTTACCCGTTCCTCTGGTGGCAAATATGTACCACGTGCCATTCTATTGGATTTGGAACCCGGTACCATGGAAGCGGTACGCTCTGGTCCCTACGGACAACTGTTCCGTCCCGATAACTTTGTGTTTGGACAATCTGGTGCCGGCAACAATTGGGCCAAGGGCCATTATACCGAAGGCGCTGAATTGGTGGATAATGTTTTGGATGTTGTGCGTAAGGAATGTGAGAATTGCGATTGTTTGCAAGTAAGTTGCTCCAACAACTTTTTAATATTCCTTGTTTGTGATTCCAAGTTTTTCTCTTTCCATTTAAGGGTTTCCAATTGACCCACTCGTTGGGTGGTGGTACTGGTTCTGGCATGGGTACTCTATTGATCTCGAAAATACGTGAAGAGTATCCGGATCGTATTATGAATACCTATTCGGTTGTGCCCTCACCTAAGGTCTCCGATACTGTCGTAGAGCCTTATAATGCCACCTTGTCTATACACCAGCTGGTGGAGAATACCGATGAAACGTATTGTATTGACAATGAGGCCTTGTATGATATATGCTTCCGCACCTTGAAAGTTTCCAATCCTAGCTATGGTGACTTGAATCATTTGGTTTCCTTAACCATGTCGGGTGTTACCACCTGTTTGCGTTTCCCTGGGCAATTGAATGCTGATTTACGTAAATTGGCGGTAAATATGGTGCCTTTTCCACGTTTGCATTTCTTTATGCCTGGTTTTGCTCCGCTCACCTCGAGAGGTTCGCAATTGTATCGCGCCCTAACCGTACCCGAATTGACACAACAAATGTTTGATGCCAAGAACATGATGGCTGCCTGTGATCCACGTCATGGCCGTTATTTAACTGTGGCTGCTGTTTTCCGTGGCCGTATGTCCATGAAGGAAGTGGACGAACAAATGTTGGCGGTACAAAACAAGAATAGCTCGTACTTTGTCGAATGGATACCCAATAATGTGAAAACTGCCGTTTGTGACATACCCCCCAAGGGCCTTAAGATGTCCTCTACATTTATAGGCAACACCACGGCCATTCAAGAGCTATTCAAACGTATTTCCGAACAATTTTCGGCTATGTTTAGGCGCAAAGCTTTCTTGCATTGGTATACCGGCGAAGGCATGGATGAAATGGAATTTACAGAGGCCGAAAGCAATATGAACGATTTGGTTTCGGAATACCAGCAATATCAAGAGGCCACGGCCGATGATGAATTCGATCCAGAGGTGCATCAGGAAGAGGTTGAGGGTGATTGCATTTAATCCATAACACAGAGAAATGTCGAAGAGTGTGCTTTAGTGGTGCGTTTACAAAGAGAGCGTCAGGTGGCAGTGGAAACTGCTTTGGGTTATGAACAGGATATACGTTCCCTATTAAATACGCTCAAATGTTTTCTGTAAAGCTTTCTTTTTTTTCGTGCCCTACAAAGCATATTTTAAAATTTTTTAAATAACCCTTGAAACATAATAACTCACACACACACACACAAACACACACTCGAAACACCAAAACGACATGAAAAAACAAGAAACTCACGTTAGAAACGAACAAAAAAAATCTTAGTTTTACTCGTAATTTTATAGAAAAAAGAAAATGAAAAAAAAAATCTCAAAAAAAACACACACAATCAAACAAACTTAAACGGAAATGTTCCAATATTTCTAAAAAAATAATTGAAAACCTTTTAAGTGAAAAAAAGGCTCGTTTGAAAAGAAACTAAAAAAAAGGATTTAAAATTTAAAAAAAAAACTTTTAAAACTTTTAATTTTAAGATTTTTTTCTCCCCTTATTTCTATCTCTCTCTTTGTCTTTCCCCTCGCTCTAATATTCATAACAACATAAACAACACTTCAGCATTTCTCTGTCATATTCATCAATTAGCATCTGGGCACCTCTAACTAACCTTTCTTACATCTGCATCATCGACTTCATTTAACATTGAAAAAAAAAATTAATTTTTTTTATAACTTTCTCAACACCCCTCCCTTCACCCCTTTAAATATAGTTTTCTTATTAAGTATTAATTAAAAATTAATTTAAAAAAAAATTATTAAAATCATCATTATTCATCAAATTATTAATAATTTAAACAAAAAACAAAAAAAAATTAAATTTTTAAAAAAAATATCGAAAAATCTTTTTTCAAAATCCTTTTAACCAAGACTGACACTTTCAGCACACAGCATTAGATTTTGTTATATATTATTATCCTTTCGTATTTAAACGTTTTAATTCTATTCTATTCTACTCTTTTGTTTAATTTTTTTTCTATATTTTTGCATTAAAAAAATAATTAAATAATGTGGCAATATTGTATGTTTTTTTAACAGCTTTTATCCAAAGATTTGCAATGTTTTTTTAAAAAAAAAATTTCTTCTATAATTTTATTTCATTTAAATTTTATTTCATTTTTTTTATTTTATTTTTAATAATTAATAAAAAAAAAATCATTTATTTTCTATTTTTTAATAAATTTTTTTTCTTAAATAAAACATAATAAAAATTTTGTAAAATTCGTGGTTTTTTCTTTATTAAATCACTTTTAAAATAAGTGAGTATATATACTCTGTATTCCTTATAAGGAGTGTCCACGAAAAAATTGGTACAAAACAAGAATATACAACCCCTTCATTCAGGATTATGACCTAGCTTCTCACACTACTTATGTTGTGTACCTACAGTTTAAGGTTGACTACGAACGACAGACTTGTTTGAGCAACTTCTCATGGCAATTTTATTTACCGTGGGGCTCACGTCTAATAAGCCAACACGCTGCCTTATAGACTACGGCGGCTACATATTATTAAAATAACTTTGATGGCAGGTTTTTAATTCCTTATAAGGAGTGCGCAATGAAAAATTGAGGCATTTTGGTTTCTTCAAAAAAAAAAAAAAAAAAAATTATTACAACCCTTTCAGTAAAGATTACTAACTAGCAACTCGCACCATTTATATTGTGTGTGTTAATTTTATAAATGAGTGGCATGGGACCTACAGTTTAAAGTCAACAGATTTATGAAAAACTTTTCATGAATTTCTCAGAGTTTTTTTTTTCATAATTCGTTGTGTTGGAGATGTCTGACCTGGGGGATTGAATCGAGGCCTCACATCCATTAGGCTATGACGCCTTCAATAGGAAGCTAAACCTTAGTACATTGTAGAGGTATAACTATATAGTGGGTGAATTGAAAATGGGGGTCGGAGTGTGCCTGTTTTAGCAAGTTTTTCAAGTACATTATTGCCCACGATATCCCTGTGACCTTTGAACCCATAGTAGACTGATACAAAATTAAGAAGAGCGCAGTCACGGAATATGCCAACCAGTTATGACCTAAAGGTTGTACATGACAAAAATCGGATTTCCGACTGCCTATTATCTTGGCTTAAGACACACTATATTAGTCAGGCAATCGTTGAGATATTTTAAGATTAAGCCGTCCAGAGAAAATTTATGGAATTGTTGTTGGCCTTCCACCAACACTATATTCAAATGAGGCAGAATTCGCTTCACTTCGAGTCTGATGTCCTTAAGACGAGTGGGACAAAGCTCGGATTTCAAATTGATTTGACCAGAGCAATGCCGGCTACCTTTTAGATACGCCTATGCCACTAAAAAAAAGAGGAGTTCATAGATTATTTTAGCGTAAGTCAGTCAGTATGTATGTATGTATGTATGTATGTATGAATGCATATATGTATGTATGCACGAATGTCTGTATGTATGCATGCATGCATGTATGAATGTATGAATGTACGAATGCATGTATGAATGTATGAATGCATGTACGTATGTACGTATGTATGTATGTATGTATGTACATTTTCTATAACTTTATTTTTAAATTAAGTTATCATTTCACTTATAGATGGCGCTAATATATGCCGCCCTAGAATATGCTAAGATTTACGTTATTTCCCGTAGTGTATAGTTATGGTTGTAGCCTTTACTACTGCAACAATATATTTCCATTGCTGGTTGGCAAACGCACTAAATTTCTGAAGATAAAATTCTCCCAAAAATTCTACACAAAAAAAGGTTGTTTTTTTGGATTTTTTTTTTTGATAAAAATAAAAACAACAAAAACAGAAAAAAACGAATGACTGTATATACACGCATTGGTATCCAATTTGCTTAAAATAGGTTAGGTTGGCTGGTAGTTTGCCGTTCACAGGCAAGTTCACTCGATTGCCATGTGGCCCACTGTATTACCCAGTGTGAGATAAGCCCCCTTGTTATGATGTGTTAGTGGTGGATAATGGGTCAGTACAACTCTTCGATCAGGATTACGACCCAGACCACTTACATCACTTAGGTTGTGTGTGTTAATTTTATAAATTAGTGGCGAAACCTACAGTTTAAAATCAATTCCGAACGACAGACTTTTGAGCAATTTTTCATGACAATTTTTTATTTACTCGCAGAGTTATTGCCAGAAATCTGTTGAAACGAAGTCGCCGAGGAAATATTTTCTTCATATTTTATTTTGTTGGAGATGTTTAACGTGGAATGTGAACCGTGGCCTCATGTCTAATAAGCCTACATTCTATCTAATAGACTGCGACGACTACCATTTGTTCTAACAATTTTGATAAGCAAGTTTTAAATTCCTTTCAATCTCTATTTTCAATCTTTTCTCCATCTTCTCAATGTTCATGTGTATTCTTAAAAGAAAATTTATTTCCTTTGTATCTTAACTTATATGATTTCATATTTAATTTTTGTTTTTTTTTTGTTCCTATTTTTAATCCAAAGAATTTCATGCCTTGCATGCCATAAAATGAATTTTTTTTTAATTGCATTTTCATACGTTATATAATAATATAACAGTGTTGTAGTACATACATATGCACATAAACAATAACTTGTCCTTCCCATATCATTAATCACCATATCGTTTTATCACCCAAAAGTTTATTCACCTCTCTCTAACACTCTACTACACTCTTTTGCTCTATCCATGGGTAGTTTTAAGCACAGAAAAAAAAAAACAAACAAACGTATGATTTGTAAAATCCGTAAACAATAAACGGAAAAAACAATAACAACAAAAAAATAGCAGAGACAACAATAACAATTCAAAAGTCTTAAAAGAAAAAAAACATGCTGAAAACTACAGTAGAAGAGAAGAAGAAAAAAGTTCGTTTTCTAAGTCTTTTGCTTTGTTTTGTTTACAAATGGAGGAACTTTACAGTAATATTTGGTTAAAGAAATTGTTGTTGTATTTTGCTGTAGTAAGCAATACTTTTAGTTGTTGATTTTATTTTTAATTTTTCTGTTGTTGTTGTTGTTGTTGTTGCATTTGCTTTTTAGTTTTTAGTTTTTGGTTTTAATACACAGGCTGTGTGGTTATTTTACGAAAAAAAAATAAAAAATCTGCACTTCATCGCACTGACCCACATTTGGCATGTTGAATATGTACAACAACAACAACAACAGCAATAATAATAGTCATAATAATAATAATAATAAAATAAACCAACAATAACAACAACAAAATATAAAACTGCCAAACCAACGAAGCATTTTAACTATTCAAGCATAAGCCAAAAAGAAAAACCAAAAAAAAAAAAAAAAAAGAAAAAGAAAAACAACAAAAACAAATGACTAACAAACTAACATAGTGGCTGAGTGACTGACTGACTTACTAGCTGCATGGCTAATGGACTTTTTGGTCACTACTAACCACCAACTAATATGGTTAGTTGCTGTTGGAATTATGCATGTCTTATGAGTACCTAAAAAATTGAAAAATTTTAAAACAAACAAACAAGCCAACACAATGTTTATATACATATGTAGGTATGTGATGTTTAATAATTAAGAAATAAAAACAAAAAAACAATAAACATTAAAAAAATTATTGTTTATTTTAAATTGATTTTAAAAGTGTTAATTACCCTCAAATAAATTCCTTTAAATACTGAAAATTGAAACAGGGTTTAGGAAAAACCGTCTTCTGAATTGCAAAAATATTCTCTTATAATTTAATTTAATTTAATTTATTTTTTAATTAAGAAATTAATATTTAAAATAATTTTATTTGCATTAAAAAAATTTCCTTTTTTTCTTAAGTTCAATAAAACCCAAGTCACTGACCAGTACTACCCACGTTCTCTTCATTGTTTTTCAATTTGTTCTAAGCCGTTGTATTGAAGACTAAACTTGTCATTTATTTTGTGGTTGCAACGAGGCATAGAATCATGTTCTATAAGCGAAAATGTGACCAACTTTTTATTACCCTGTGGAACATAAAGGCCATGGGTTTAATACACTCTTGATGCTAAACTGCAAGCTACTGAGAATATTTTGAGCAAATAGTCCCAAACGGGCAACTGATAAAATCTGATGGGCCTACTTGTTATTGTCCTGTTTGGGAAAGGATCTCAAAAGTAAATAGCTTTTGTATTTCTGCAGTTTTTGTTTTTTGTTGTTTTTGTTTTTTAAGATCTTTTTACCATCGTATTCCGATTTTTTTTCCTGTTCGGTTTCAATTTCTGTTTCTATTTCCATGCAGTTTGAATACGTTTAAGTTTTTTAATTACAGAGACGTTGCATAGAATATTTAAAAGGGGGTTTCTAAGCCGTATATGGGAGGCAATAAGATTGAACAGACATGGCAAGCAAGATGAGCTCTTACTGAACTAGTGATCATAACAATCACGAAATCCCCCACCAACCTAGTTTGTTCAGGTGGTAGTGTAATCTACAAGAGCAATGCATTCAGGATTGCTATTGCTTGTGTTAAGAGAACTAGCATGGATAACAATAATGCTTTCGTTTAGTGGCACATTATAATATTTGAACAGAACTGCAGTTACGTTCTTGGTGGTATGACATCTGCCCAAATACATTAACCACGAGGTAATAATTAAAGACTAGTCTCCTCGACATAACAAGTATGAGTTATTGATCGCACGCTTGTCCCGAATGCTCTAAAACGACAACTTCAGCATGAGATCTTGGAATTGATAAGTGAGAATACTTACAATAGGCCGCTAGATAAACATCTAACTGATATAGCAGATGATAAGGGACCCCTACACCCAGACAATTGAACATCGAATGGAGCGCCATCCTAATTTCCTATCATACATACATACACACATGATAGGATATTACAAACTCTTCAGTTAGGATTACGACCTAGCTTCTCACAACTAGTAGAGTCAAATCACACAATTCTGTTCAATTAACGCCAACAAAACATGAAATTTCCCTCATTCAATAAAGAAAAGAGAGTGTTGGCTTATTAGACATGACGTCACGGATCAAACCACAGCTTAGACATTATCTTCAGCAGATTTCTGGCAAAAACTCTGAAAGCAAATAAAAAAAATTTCCATGAAAGGTTTTTAAAAAAAAAATTGTCGTTTGGAGTCGACTTTAAACTGTAGGTTCCAGCACTTTATATGGATATGGTCTCTTAGGTTGCAGTTGGTCACGTTATTACTTAGAATTTTTCAATTGTTTTCGGAATTATTGTTCTAGCCATACTGACGCCTTGAAATTCTAAAGTTTTTTTTTTTTTTTTTGGTTTTTCTTTGTCTGCCTTAAAAAATATTCACGTGACCACCGGCATGGTTTCAAGTACAAAATCTTTTTGTACACTTTTACACACACACTCACACAGACTCACACTTACACTTACACTTACACTCACACACACATATGCATTAAATATCTAAAGGCCGAATTATGGAAAAAAAATTCTCATTTTTTTTTAATTTGTTGTTGTTTTTTTCTCTTTCATAAATCCACACACAATTTTTATTGAAAAAGATTTTTCAGTTCCCGCAGCTAAAAAATGTGAGAATCGTTCGTGTTGCCACTAAGCTAAGCTGAGTGGAGCCGTTAATACGACAGCGCGACCTTAATGCCGTTATTATGTCCCCCCGTTGAAAAGAAAAAAATACAGACTTTTGGTTACATGAGAGAGTACGAGTTGGAATAAGAATTCGAGTTGAAATTCAAAACAAGAGAGAAAAAAACAAGAATTTTTTATGATTTCCATAGAACTTCTTAACCGGCATGTTTTGATTTCATTTGTTTGAATTCTTTTTCTTTTACGTTCTTTTGTTTTTGTTGTTATTGTTGTTGTTGTTGTTTTTGTATTTTGTTATGTTTTTTTTTTGCTTTCGGTTTTGTTATCTGGTAGAACACTAAACATTTAAGAACTTTAAGCGGCACGCGTTTCTAAACTGGTGTTTTTTTTCATTTGTTGTTGTTTTGTTATTATTTTCATTTGATTCTTTTGAATTGTTTTTTTTTTCTTTTTCTTCTTCTTCGTTTTGTTTTTGTTTTATGAGAAAAAAAATTTTTTTTACAATTTGTCGGCAATTATGAGGCAGCCAGTGTAAGCATGAGTAGCTTTTATGAGTACAAGTTTCATTAGTGGCAAGAGTAGTTCTTGAAATGACCTTAGAACCACTATTTACCGTTTATTTCAAAGGAAAACAGTATGAAGTCTTGTAAGAAATTAGGTGACTGTAAAGACTTCTTCAGTAAAATTTGTTTTTCTTCTGTCAAGATATTCTATGTTGTTCCATAACACTGGCTGACATAATTTGGGGAAAAAAAAAGAAAAAAAAAATAACCCAGCAATCGGCTCATACTTCATACAATTATGGTTGATAGTTTCATTGTTTTGGTAAGATTGGAACGATGTTGGGTTACGATGTTCTTAATGGTTTTGGTTTTGATTTTTCATTGGAGGACAATTATGTTGTCGTTTCAATGCCACAGAATCATACGTCCGGACATAGGGGCCAATATACTCTTCGAATAAAATTTCTCACGAAGACAACCAGAATAGCTGCATCACATTGCGTAAGTACCCATACGTCTGCACCATAATATAGCACACCTAGCAGACATGATTGCTGTCTCGCTTTTAAGCTGTTATCGATAATATCGATAATAGATTTGCCCGATCTTAGTTACACTATTATAGTCCAAGAAGATAATTCACTTTTGTTTTCTTAATAATTAGCCCTCAAGGTTTTGTTTTCTGCCTAGGAAGAGTAAAAAATTATTTCTTTTAAGCCAAGATCCTCTTTGAAGTTCATAAACTTCAAATCACATGGATCGTGTAAGTACATTGCCGACAATGATAACGTTGGCAGAGTGGAGATAATTATTTACAAGGGTAAGGAACTCAGGTCTTCTAAAAAGGACTTACAAACTTTGACAGTTGATAACTGCCAACTTATTGGAGAGAAATCTGTCAAATTAGTTTTTGTTTTGAACATGGACAATGAGGTGCGTGTACGGAAGGAGCTCTGAAGCAATTGGCAATTGATAATCCTTCATCAAAGAGTCGGTAGTTGAGATACGAGAAGCTGTAGTTTCTACGACAGCTGGTTTGTCATTAAGACTTTCAAATCCTCGCACTTAAGAACACTTAAGGCCATAGTTTGCCATTCTTCTTTTAACGAAGTGGCTTAACAGTTTAATATATGAATTGTATGAGTCATGGGGTACAGGAATATACAAGGAAATGGTGTGGATTTTACCAGACTTGTAATGCATTTGTTTGCCTTTGCTCTTCTGATATTTCAAACCTTCAAACCTTGGTACTACACAGACAAGGAATAGAAGACATAGGGCCAGACAACTTGGAGTTGGACCAACGAGTTTGCTGATGGCGAATATATGAGCATCAGATATTGACTTATATAGGTGTAGGCTTTTGGATGTAGATTATTACCACTCCTGTTGCAGTTATAAACGTAAGAACACAGAGGAGGAGACATCTTGTGGCATTGCCGTGTTGTCAAAATAGAATATTGTTCACACGATTTATATCATGCCTTAGGTTAGAGACTAAAGAGAATTTTGGACTTTGGTTCGGCACTGCAGGCTCTTGTGGTATTACAATGGACCAGGAAGTCTTTTGGTATTAAATTGAATCCGTTAACACTCAAACCTTACCCAATAATTTCTACAAAAGTAAGCTGGCAGACTCAATGAAGGTACAATTATTATGCTTGTTGCATGGACATATGGGATAAGGCGAACGGATATGTAATGTCTAGCTTTAAGGTCTAGGATTGTTGCCATATTGTGGAAAACCTCTTCTTCTTCTTCTACTCTGTTCGTCGTGCAGGAAAGGTTGATATTCACTGGCGCCTTAAGTGCACACGCAGTAGTGATAATCTGTACTTAGCTGATTTGGATAAGACTGGAGTTGATTATTTTCTTTTTGTTGCTTTCTATTGCATGGTTATCCATCCATTGGACTATTACAGTTTTTACAAGCTACTGAGCTATTTAAAAGAATGCGAATGGAGTGGGCATTGCTGTGTGATTGTTCAGGCTGTCTTGAAATTAATAGATGAAGATTCTTGATCTTTCATTTTCTATCATCTTTAAGTGAACTTTTCAATCCGAAGTCATCGTAGTCTAGTAGATAGTGTGTTGGCTTATTAGATGTGAGGCCACGGTTCAAACCCCAGCTCAAACAATTGCAATAAAACGTAGCAAGACTTCCTCTCAACAGATTTCTGACAAAAACTCTGAGAGTCAAATAAAAATTGCAATGAAAAATGTCTCAAAAGTCTGTTATTCGGAGACGACTTTTAAACTGTGGGTCCTGCCACTTATGGATATAGGTGGTGTGAGAAACTAAAGCGTAATCCTCACTAAAGAGATGTAATGACCAATTATGTGTTTATGTATGTGTATGTGTATGTTTCAAACGGACTGCTTGACTTCCGGATTGAACATTAATTTGTGGCATAACAGAGGAAGAGGCCTACCGCTTGGCTTAAGTATGATCTTAGTCTTCAAGCAAACCAAAATCCATGCTTATTTTACGAAGCCATCGGTTTGCAAGTCGTATTACTTACGTATGCTTTATTCCAACCAAAAACAAAACAAAATTCTTTAATTTTCCAAGAAAACTTTATTCATTACTTTTTAAAAACAATTTTAACTTGTGATAGATTTTCAGCAGGAGATAATTTTAATTGTTTAAAGTTCAAAGAGAACATAAGCTTTGCTTTATAATCTTCCGTTATAATTTTAATTTTTCTTTTTTTTTTGTGTATTTAATTAACGGCATTTATTTAAAGCATAAAACGAAGCATATGAAGAATTCTTATTAAACAATAAACTAAGCAAACAAACAACATTAACAGCGATGATGAGTATCAAACTTGTCCAGAGGCATTAGGCTGATGGCCCCACACTGTTATAGCTTTACTGGCTACTCTCTGCGATCAGTTAACATAATAATTATGGACGTACATTGTTCTACATTTTGTCGCATTATAATATTAAGTATTGTTGTTGTTGTTGGTGTTGTTGTTGTTATTGTTGTTGGTATAGATTTTAATAAAAATGAAAAGAAAGAAAGAAAAAAAAAATATTAAAAAAAAAAACCGGCAACAATTATGGATTTCCATATAAATTCAACGTTTAACGCTTTATATCGTTCATTGGTCTTTACATTTTCAGGTATTTTGTTGTTTTATTTTAAAACAAGTTTTTCTTATTAATTGACAACGTTTTTTAATTATTTTTTTTTATTTGAATTTTTCTTGGTTTTTGCTTTTGTTTTTTATAGTTTTAATACCCCCTGTCTGTCTGTCTGTCTGTCTGTCTGTCCTACACGTATCACATTTACTTGCCGAGCAGTTGTTATGCTTTTCCATCATACTTCTGTAATGTAATGATCGCTGATGTTGTGTTCTAACATTACATGAGTTTCAATAGAATTGTTGTTTGTATAGGAACCAACCATACACTCATAATTTATTTTAGCGCCTCTGTTTGTTGTGCAGCAATTTTTTTCTGCTGTTGTCAATCGTTTTTGTTCATGTTCTTGCTTAAAACTCTCATGAACCGCCTTCACCGGAAAATTATTTATTTTGCTTGATTCCAAGAAGCTTTTTTTTCCTTTGCTTTCAATGCATTCGTTCTGGCAGAAAACACTCACAAAAAAAAATTCTTTTTTTTTTTAAAGTGTGAGAATAATTTGTATGAGAATTTGCTTATGGCATGAAATTCTTTTTTTGTTTTTATGACGAATTAATTCCATTACAAGCTGAGCAGACATAGACAAGAATAAAAGCCTGAAGAGACATAATTTTGTTGGCAATAATTACAAAGTATTGTAAAGATTATTTGTTTACACGTTGAAAAGGAAAACAAACTTTTTGATTGGAAAATAGCTCAAATGCCCGTTTACACGAACACAAACGTACTTTAGACGTATTCCACATTGATTTTCAAGCAATCCTTTATAGTACATACAGGATACTTCATGCAGGATAAATATTTGACGTGACGTAGAAGATCCGGCATCATCTTCCTTTACTCCTTAAGCTAACAAAAATTTCTATATTAAGCACCGCTTCTCCTGTCTGTAAATAGGTTTTCGTATCATTAAGAACTGCATCCATAAGTTAAATAAGCGTTATTGTCTCTACCTATCGTAATACCGTACTAAAGCACAAACGAGCTTTCAATTATTATTGTAGTGCAGAGGTACCGTGATTTAGATTTCTCTACAATGTCATGTCATGACCTGCATTGGCTTTGGTCGATAATTTGCATTCTTTTGTGGATGACTTACACTTTTCTTGGTCGATAATTTGCATGTTTTTGCCGATGACTTAGATTTTTCCGGTCGATAATTTGCTTGTTTTAGACGATGACTTACATTTTTCTGGTCGATTCCTTGCATTTTTTGGATGGGCGACTTCCATTTTTCTTGGCCGATAATTTGCATGTTTTTGGTCGATGACTTACATTTTTCTGGTCGATGACTTACATTTTTCTGGTCGATAACTTGTATTTTTTTATCTTTGGTCCTAAGTAGTTAGCGAATGTAACAAAAACAATGACTTGCATGTTTAGGTTGATGACTTGCATTTTCTGGTCGATAACTTACATTTTTATGGTCGATAACTTACATTTTTTTGGTCGATGATTTGCATTTTTGTGTCAATGACAATGTCAATGTATTTAGGATCGATATCTCTGGTAATTAGCAAATGTAACAAAAACGATGACTTGCATTTTTAGGTCGATTACTTACATTTCTGGTCGATGACTTGCATTTTATGATCGATAACTTGCATTTTTTGGTCGATGATTTGTCCTGATCTTTCAACTTGTTTATATATAAATCAGGTGACATTGATGCGATACCTTGGTCAGGTTGTGCTTATGTATGATAGTCTTCCGACTAGAAAATGTTTCGAAAACGTTGCTAAGGGAAATTACAGAAAAAGAAAGACAAATACATCGATTGGAACGATATGGTTGAAGATGATCTTTCAATATTTGATAAGAGAAACTGCAGCACCTACAACCTGTTTGTAATCGTTTACGTAAATAAGTATTCGGGTACATTTAATATCCACAAGGATCCAAGGATGTGGCCTGTTCGTTATGTCTTCCATTTTAGCGTTCCTTTCTACGACCCTGTTGTATTAGAAGAGGTGTGAGATTTTGTAAATTATGCCGGCGGCCCCACATCTTCAATAGCCTGTCAGCTAAGTGCCGTATATTGCGTTCATAAGCCTTGACCTCATGCTATCGAGTTGAAATATTCTCTGTGCCTACAATTTTAGATGTTCTCTCCACTATTCTTCCATATCTTAGGCTGTAAAGGATTTTGAAAATTATGCTGGCGGCGCTACATCTTTCATCAGTGATCAGCTGTCAGCAGTGCGGTGTGGTGTACATTGTGTCCTTAAGACTTTTACTTTCTCTTGCCTTTCCCAGAGAATAAAATGAAAGATTTTACATTCTAATGCATGATTTAATGCAAATGAGACAACAATAACAACAACAATAAAAAATTACAACAAAAAAAGTGTTCGAGAATAAAAATTTTCAATTCAAATTTTCATTTTCTTTGTTTTTCTTGAGACGCAAAACAAAAACCAATTTTTTCTTACAAGTCTGGCTCAGCCAACCACAACAACACATGAGTTCTATAACCTCAGTTTGAAATCGAGAGTATTTTCATATGGAATTGTTGTAATTTTCACATTATTGTTGTTGTTGTTTATGGTTGTTTTTGGTTTTTTTTCTAAATTGTAGATGAACATGTTGTAGTACAAGACATATTTGCACGTAAAGCGGTTGTTTTTCCTTTTTTTTCTGTTTTCTTTTGTTTTGGTTTTCTTGCAAATTGACGAAACGAACGACCGACAACTCGACAAATTCAAGAAAGAAGAGAAGAAATAAAGAAAAAATGAAGACAAGAGTCAGCACTATCACTACACTACACTCCACTGCAGATAATGCTAAAGGAACTAAAAGGGTAGGGTATTTATTGAAGATGGGGGGGGGGAAGGAAGTGGACAGTCAGTCAACGAACTGGCCAAAATTGGATGATGATGATGATGATGATGATACAAAAATAAAGAATCATGGTTGGTTACTACTACGTTGATTACTTGGTTGGTTGGATTGTTTGTGGTGTTAGTGGTGAGGAAGATTTAAGCAGAAATATAAACAACAACAAAAACCATATGAGAGAACAGACACACACACACACACACATAGCACTCCATATGTATTTGGATATGTGGTTACGTGCTTTACGTTGACTACCATAACTTCTGTTAACGTTTTTCGTATTCGTACTTCTTAAGAGGCTAATGCACTGACAACGTTTTTTTTTTTTGTTTTTTTTTTGCTGGCAATGTAGCAAAAGCATACGAAATGAAAAAATATGGGGGAAAACGAGCTTGTATTTCTGCAGTTTTTGTTGTTTTTGTTGTTTTTGTTTTTTTGAGATCTTTTTACAATCGTATTCTGATTTTTTTTCCTGTTCGGTTTCAATTTCTGTTTCTATTTCCATGCAGTTTGAATACGTTTAAGTTTTTCAATTACAGAGACGTTGCATAGAATATTTAAAAGGGGGGGGGGTTTCTATGCCGTATATGGGAGGCAATAATATTGAACAGACATGGCAAGCAAGATGAGGAAACAAAGAGAATCCTTAATTCTTTCCTCCTTTATGCTGAAGATGATAACAAGCTTGATATACGTCAGTAATCAGAATAAACCATGAAATCTACAAGGTTTGTGGAATCAGGATCGCTATTGACCTTGTCAAGGTGACTAGCATGGATCAGATAAATAAGGAAACCAAAATACTTCCTTGGCACATTGTCCTTTCTGAACAGAACTAAAGCCACGGTCTTGATGGCATTTCGTCTAACTAATCACATCAAGCACTTCAATAATTAAAGACTCTTTGACATATCAAGCATGTCTTACTGATCGAGCATTCGTCCCGAGTGCTCCTTGATGGAATAACATCTGGCCAAATACATCAATCACGATGTAATAACTGAAGGCCAGCCTGCTCGACATATCAAGCATAACGTACTGATCAAGCACGACGTATTGATCAAGAATTTGTCCCTAATGCTCCTCAACCAGTGCATCAGCGAGAAATCTTGGAAGCAATAAGTGAAAATAATTAGTATAGGCCCCTGGATAAGCATCTACCTGATATAGTAGAGGATAAGAGGCTCGTACATCCCGACAATTGAGAATCAAATGGAGCTACCGTGTCAAATAGCGTAATCTACAAGCGCAATGCCCTTAGGATGTCAAGATGACTAGCTTGGATTACATTAATAAGGAAACCAAAATTACTAAACAGTGGCATTGCGATATTTCAGCAGAACTACAACAACGTTCTGGACGGGATAACATCTACCAAAACACATCAACTACGAGGCAATAACTGAAGACCAGCCTTTGCGACATATCAAGCACGATTTTATGATCAGACATTCATTCTGAATACTCACAAACTACTACATCCACGTTCTTGGTGGCATAACATCTGCCCAAACACATCAATCACGAGGTAATAACTGAACTCCAGCCTCCTCGACATATCAAGCATGACTTACTGATCCGACATTCGTTTCGAATGCTCATAAAACACTACATCAGCAAGAGTTTTTGGCAGTGATAAGTGAAAATCATTACCATAGGCCCCTAGACGAACATCTACCTGTTATAGCAGAGGATGAGGGCCCCGTACATCCAGACGATTGAGAATCTACTATCGCAAGAAGAAAATATTTGAAACCCTAAGCCGTTACCCAACTATTTCCGAAAAAGCTATCACGATTCAGTTATAAACACTTGGGTGCTATCAAAATTTCCACTGTATTACCACATGTTGGTGGGGTGTATACAGCACATGGCATACAAGAAAGGTGAAGGAAACTATGCTATTGCTATTGCGTACAAGCTTGTCATGCAGATCGATACTCGATAAACATCTGCCTGATATTGCAGGGGATAAAGTTCTCATGATTCGGTTATAAGTACTTGGATCCTATCAAAATTTCCATTGTATTGCCATACGTTGGGGTGTGTATACTGCACATAGCAAAGAGGAAAGGTGAAGGAAACTATGCTCTTGCTATTGCGTACAAGCTTTTCATGTAGATTGATACTGCAGATTGACGTACTTTGATCGTCCCTTGCAAAAACCCATTCATGTTCATTTTTAAGGATACTGGAAGGCAACAGGATTTCTTGCGAAGCTTTGGATTGACAGCCATTTTACTCTCCTGCTTAACTATGCTCTTGCTATTGCGTACAAGCTTGTCATGTAGATTGATACTGCAGATTGACGTACTTTGATCACCCTTTTGCAAATACCCGTTCATGTTCGTTCTCAGTGCAGTACGTTACTGCATTTCGATGTGTTTTTTTTTTTTGTTTCGTTTTGTTTAGTCAACAGTCTGACGTTTCGTCTTTTTTTTTTTAGATGGCTGTGTAGATTTCTTGCTTCTCACCGGCATTATTGTTGTTGTTGTTGTTGTTGTCAATTTTTTGTTTCATACGTTTTGCTTTTCTGCTTCGTATCACAAACTTGGCTTAGAGACTATACAGCGTAGGACGCGAATGGATGGATGGATGGATGGATGGTCGGCTAGATCATCACGAATAGAAGATACGAGAAACAAGTTGAATACTAACGGGGGTGATAAACGACTGCGAAATACGGTACAACAGGAGGAGGGACAAATTTTTCAACTCCTAAAATCCTAAACGAAGTGGTGGTAACCGCCCGTAAGAATTCCTTTCTTTTTGCTAACAAACTTGCTTTTAAGTAAACGTGCCCTGCTGTAGGGTATTGGGGGGGGGGCTTAGAGAACTAAGCTTAAGCTTTTGATTTCAACTGCTTGGAATGACTGACTCGTTGACTGACACACACACACACACACATTCAATTCACTTTTGATTTTAATATCGGCACCATGCTTAAGAGTGCAGCAGCACGACAGTAGTAGAAGCAAGAGCAGCAGCAGCAGCAGCAGCTGTGCTAGTAGTGATCCGTTCATTGGCTTGGCTTGGCTTGGGCTATGATATGAAAACAGCACTAGCAGTCAGTTTTGCTGCTGTGATCGTTCGTTGGCTTTTGTAATTTTTTTTTTTGCACAGAAAAAAAAAACGTTGAAAAAAAGAAGCAAAAAAAAATGTGCAGCTCGGTCGTTCGTTGCCGTTTGGAAAACTGGGTCAATTGTTTATTATTACTTTTGTGGATCTATGTGGTGTTTCTTGATGTTGCTGTTGTTGTTGTTGCTAGTGTTGTTGTAGTTATTTTTTTTTCTTAGTTGAATGACTACTTCTTCTATTACAACTGCTACAACAACGATTATTTACTACCACTTTGCTACCATTGCTAATGTTGTTGTATTTAGTTGTTGTTGGTTTTTTTTTTATTTTTCCTTCTTTAACGTTAGCCAAGTTAAAAGTGGATTTTTTTTTTCTTCTTCTTCTGCAGATTTTTTAAAAATTTTTTTTTTTAATTTTTTTTGTTTTGCCGTATTTAATTACAATTTTTATTAGTTTTAGTTGTTATTGTTGTTGTTGTTGTTTTTGTTGTTTTCTTATAAGTTTCTAGATTTTCTTTATTTATTTATTTATTTAATGTTGTTGTTGTCGTTGTTGTAGAGACATAAATATGTTCATGTTTGTTTGTCTGATTGACCGTTCGTTGGCTGTGTAATAAGAGTCTGAAAAAACGTCAATTTACGAATCGTTTCAATCACACGTCAAAACGTTCTATCTTTTCAGGTTTTTTTTTCTCTCATTTTAAAGTTATTCAAAGAACACCTATTAATTTTATTTCCGGTCATATGATCAGGTAAATAGTAGTATTTGAGTAAACTTTTTCAAATGAGAACAATTTTAAGAGAGAGAGAGAGAGATAACTTAAAAGGCTGAGGAACGATTCTTTGATTGATAATTTCAGATTGATAATCTTGGATGCAATTCAAGCCATGGTAACCTTTGCAAGCAGATGAAAGTGATCCTAAAGAAGCTTTTTAAAAACATTGGCCTTTCAACTAATGTGTCTGTAGTCTAGTAGGTAGTGTGTAGTAGTTTTCAGCAATTGAACTGCTCTTACCGCTCATTATGGCATATTTTGTATTTGCATTTCCACCTCCTCACTTGCATTAGGTAGGTAGCTAAGAAGAGGTGGCTGCCCATCCAAGAGAATTAGAAGGCCACACTTAGGCCTCAAAGGGGCCCATTGTGTAACCACAGTTTTCCGTTATCTACCTAGTCTTGAAACCACTCCTGATGAAGCGATTTAGGCTGCAAATATCAGTCCTTGAGCGTTCAGTCCAGATTACGCATGTAGTAAGCAAGCAAGTACTTCTTTCTTCTCTGACAAAGAGCCTGCCATGTACCCAACAGGTTAAGGATAGTCTCCTCTTCCTCCTCATCTCTGCAACTTCTGCAGAAAAGTTGTTAGCAAGGTGTCCAAGACCAATGCGCCCTCGCATACGTACTCATAATGCAATGCTCCGTAATGATCCTGACAAACCCGCTGAGCACGCCCCTTTGAAATTTAAGCAGACTTTTAGTGCGTCCCTCATCCAGCTTTGGCCAGATTTTATGCGCCGTTCTATCCGTGTCAGAGGCCGCTCATGTGTTGTTGACGGAATCGACGATCGCATTATCAATTATGAGTCTAGTTGTTCTCATAGGGATGCCTAAAGTCGAGAATTTCTCGGAAAGTTCGATGCTCGTGCCCTGCCTGGCAAGTTCATCAGCTCTAAAGTTACCCGGAATACCACTGTGTAGTGGTTCCGGTTCTGCTATCTTGTTGAGATATCTGCGACAGCCGTTTACCGTTTTGGAGTTCATCACATTGGAACTTAGAGCCTTAATAGCCGCTTGGATATCAGATATTATGGTGATAATCTGCTTGAAATTGTTTCCGTTTTCAATAATTTTCGCCGCAGCTTATATTGCCACCACCTCCGCCTGAAAGATGCCGCAGTGATCTGGCAGTCTTATTTGCATTTGTGTAACGTTATGTCCCGGGACCTAGATCTGGTCAAAAGATCTTTAAGAACTCTTTGTAGTCACGAACAAGTCGTGGTTTATACCAGACTGACGCAATGGCGCTTAGAATAGGCTGACTTTTAAGGAAGAAAACTGCGGAGAGAAAATCATCGAAAAAAATTTCGTTCAGTTGGAGATGTCTGTACTGGGGTTTGAACCATGGCTTCACATTTAATAAACCAACACACTGTCTACTGGACTACGATCACTTCATATAAGAAAGTTTAAGGAGGAAAAAGAAGGATGTAATTGAACAATGGGTAGAGGCTGTGGAGAGACTAAGACTCTTCTTAAACGTACACTACCCAGAATCGGTGCTTTGACGGGGCATATTGGACTTGGAGTCCAATATGTAAATTCTGTGAGGGAAGAATGAATCACTAGGACATACTTACGTACATAATTGTTAATTACAACCCTTCAGTCAGGTGTACAACCTAGCTTCTTACACCACCTATGTTCCGGTTGTTAATTTTAAACATGACTGGCGGGATCTAAAGTTTAAAGACGATTCCGAAAGACAGATTTTTTGAAAAACCTCTCATGGCAATTCCGATTTACTCTCCGAATTTTTGCCAGAAACTTACTGAGAGGAAGTCGCGAAAGAAATATTTTGTCTGACCTGGGGTTTGAACCGAGGGCTCATGTCTAACCTCTGCTAAACTAAATCTTTTCTATCTTTCTTTGAATCGCTAGGTCCAATAGAGAAAACTGTAATAAAACGAACAATATTGATGGAACATAGTGCTTCTGGCGGGTTTATTCTTATGTGAACCTCTACAGATCTAATCATGTTTTCCTCTGAATTCATTCTAACCTCACAAATGATTAATTTTATTGGCAGATGTGTTTCTGTGCGTATGTATCCACTATCAAGTATATTTGTTTACAAATGTTGTATCCAAACGTTATAGCTGGTGTTTCCAATAATAACAATAACAACAAGAGGCTAACAAATGATGCCAGGCATTTATTTACTTACGGATGTACGAGGACTTCAGAACGTGTACTTGAAATCTGTGCAATGTTAACGCATTACAGAAAGAAACAAGTGCGAGGTAGGGAGTTTTCATTATTGAAAGTAGTGGAGCTTGCAGGAAAACTGGATTGAACGTGTCATTGGAGCTTAACCGAAGGAATTATAGGAGAACGTCTAATTGAAGCAATTTGGAATCCGTAGACATCAACAATACCTGGATAGAAATCAAATTTCCTACAGAGTTTTCCACTGTAAGCATCTGCTTCGGGTTGCCCTTAGTAGCCCTTAGTAGCCGGATTTATTGAAACTATTATACCCCTGACTGGCCTTATTGAGCTCAGCTGACATGTTGCGAAGCTTGTCAACAGGCCATTAAATTCACGAGCATTTGCGAATGCATAGGGATTTTAAGAAATCATGAGACTTCTCGTAACTTCTTCAAATTCTTGGCATTTCAAACACTTTCTGGAATATTAGAGAAGCCAGCATGATGGCGACATCAATCATGGGCTTAAAATTTATTCTTTTAATGGCTGGCTTTTAATTTTATTTTTTCTTTATTAAGATGGTAATAATAATGATAAAATGGAAATGAAAATGAAAATTAAAATTTATTTTCTTTAAATTCTCTGTGGCGTATACGAAGAAGATGTAGAAGAAGAAGAAGAAGAAACATTTATTTTCCCACCCTTCAGCAAAATATTTTGCGATTAGAATGCAAGAAAAAGGCGAAGAAAAAAAAAACCAAGAAATTAAACAAAATCAAGTGGAAAGAGCTGCGAATGATGATGGTGATGGTGGTGGTCGTGTTGCTGCATGTAAAATGTTCAAGTGTTGCAAGGTATGTGTATGCAGGTTGGTAATGCAAGTTGTTGTTATTTGTTTTACTTGGTTTTGTTGTCATTTGTGTCGTTGCAGTTTTATTTCGATTTTTTTTTTATATTGTGCTACTATTTGTTGTTGTTGTTGTTGTTTGTGTTGTTGTTGTTTTCATTAATTTCATTTTCATTTCCATTTCTTAAGCCTGAGATTGATGCCACAAATTGGTTCACATGTTCGTTGACGTAATTGTGAATGACATGAGTTTCGTTCGCATTTCAAATTGAGTTCATCATCTTTTTGGTGTTGCTTACAATTTTGTTGTTGTAATAGAAGAAGCTAAAGATGAAGCAGAAGAAGAAACAACAGAAGCAACAGAAGCAACAGCAGAAGCATATACAGAAACAGAAATAGAAGAAGAAGAAGAAGAAGTCTATTTAGACTATTAAAATTAGCAATAACAACAACTACGACACCAACCACCACCACGATCAGCATCAATACAATAGTGCAACATTAGTAAACAGCAAAAGAAAACCAACAAATAAATTCAAGAAACCAACAATAACAACAACAACAATAACAGCAAGTGATTCAGTATAAAATTGTTGAACAAAATTCAACATTAAAAATTAAAAGTTTTACTGGCCATATAATATCATTAGGCATTACCTCTCTACTTTACTTCCCAAATCCCCCTCACATTCTGTATTTAAATCTCAAGCATCATCAGTAACCATATCAGTACCAGCATCAGCATTAGCATTAGCATCAGCATTTAGTATCGTCGTTTAAGCATTCATTATTATTGTAGACTCGACTGGCAGACTAATTCCGTAAGCAAATAAATGCCTGTGCCTGAATCATTTGTTAGCGACTTGTTGTTATTGTTTCTAGTAATAATAATAACAACAACAACAACAAGCTATAAATTGTAGATGCAACATTTGTAGACAAATATACTTGGTAGTGGTGCATACATACGCACAGAAACAGATCTGCCCATGTTTGTATTCATTTGTTAGGTTAGAATGAATCAAAAGGATTAGTTCTTTAGAGGTTCACCTGAAAATAAGAAACCGTCAGCCACACTATGTCCTACCAATGTTCATAATTCTTATGGTAAATGCCAAAAACTTGGTACATTGGATACATATGCATATAAACAGATCTGTCAGTTAAAGAAATCATTAGTTAGGTTAGAATGAATCAAGGGGAAACCACAGTTAGATCTGTAGAAGAAATTTGGTATGCCTGCCTTGGATGCTTTAACCATAAAGAAATATCCTCCACTTTGATTTGACGAGGTCGTATGCCAGCGCTTTGATTGCTGCTTGACAGTCCACACACATATAATCAAATTCGAAGGAGATGGGTTCCTGGTATCAATCATACGTGAAGCTTGTTCAATAGCAAAAATCATCGCTTGAAATATGCTGGCCTGGTTACCCCCTGGGGATTCGTAAAGGCGTCGACATGTAGTTGGTCTATGATAAAATTCAAAGGAAATAGGTTCCTAGTATCAATCATATGTGCTGCTTATTCAATAGCAAATATCTCCGCCTGAAATACGTATTTATGATCCATTCAGTGGCAGCTTATCGGAATACACCCCATATCACCGTCATCTATGACAGCTTCAGTAATCCATTCTTTTCGTGTGGGTGTATGAGTTTTGTATGTTCGTCCGAAAACAGTCTCTGGTACCATATACTCGCATCTAAGATCCGGGTAATTCGATTCCACTTCATACAGTATGGAAGCATGAACTACCGTACATTTCCTATAGACACCTGAGAACTTAAACCTCAGTGCAGTTCTAGAAGCCATGACGACCAAGCCAGTAAATACCACTAAAACCTGAAAATTCCGTCTTGTGCCAAACGGAATCGTATATACACAATAAGTAAGCAAGATTTGTTTACACTGCATTAGTGGAGCTGTCTCTATACCTTGTGGTACCAAGGCCATGATGGGGTAGTAGATGCATAAAACATCAACATAGGTGACACAGCATAAGCTTACTTTAAGCCTGACCACACCATTATGGCATTACATTTCATATATAAGCCGGGAGCATATACGTTGGATGAATAGGACTTGAGGGCACTTCGATTAAAATCGCTGGTTCTGTTATTTGAACTAATAAATCTATATTCCATAAATTGTGGAAATAATCGATATATATTGCAAAAAATCGATATATTGTGCAAAAAATCGATATATTGTGCAAATAATCGATATATTGTGCAAGTAATCGATATATTGTGCAAATAATAATCGATATATTGTGCAAGTAATCGATATATTGTGCAAATAATAATCGATATATTATGCAAATAATCGATATATTATGCAAACAATCGATATATTATGCAAATAATCGATATATTATGCAAATAATCGATATATTGTGCAAATAATCGATATACTATATAAATAATCGATATATTGTGCAAATAATCGATATATTTTGCAAATAATCGATATATTGTGCAAATAATCGATATACTATATAAATAATCGATATATTGTGCAAGTAATCGATATATTGTGCAAAAAATAATCGATATATAATGCAAATAATCGATATATTATGCTAAAGACTGTCTTGTGCCTTGCAAGCATTCCATAAAACGAATGCATTCCTTTCAATTTCTGTCCTGCCACAAATCATTTGTTTCTCTTTGTCTTTAAGACACAAAAAACGAAAACGAAAACAACAAAAAAATATTTTTTTTATGGCATTCTATACACGTTCGATTATTTTTGTGTGGTAGTTGCTAATTTGTTGTAAATTTTTGTTGACTTGTTGTTAGTAGTTGTTGTTGGTGTTGTTGTGGTGATTTTTTCCATCTGAATAATAGAAGATAATATTTATTGGTGGTGTTGCTGTTGTTTGATTTGACCAAAATACGTGTTGATTATGTGTTAATTAGTTTGAAAGCAATGTTCGTTCGAATAAATCTTAACTTTACTTACAATATGTATGTGTGCAGATACAACATACAACATACAACGTGTGGTGTTTCATTTTCATTTTCATTTTCATTTTTAGTTTTGATTTTCGATTTCGAAGTTTTTTTTTGTTTTTTTTTTGGTTTTTTTTTGTTTCATTTTTAGATTCTCTATTTAACTTTTCTTGTTGTTGTTGTTTAATTTTTGTTGTTTAATTTAGTGTAGTTGTTGTATTTCTGTTATTGCTTGTAAATTAAAATTTTGTTGCGTGTTTATGATCTTTTTACAATGCTTTTAAAGGCTCTGTAAGTATGTGGAATGGACCCAGTTTTCCATTTTCTTCTTCTGTTTTTGTTGTTGTTGTTCTTGTTGTTGTTGTTGTAATGGTTTCGGTTTTTTTTTTTTTGTTTCTTATTTTTTTTCTACTTTTATTTGCAACAAAATTACATAATTTTGTGCATTAAGAAGATGCAAAAGCCGAAGAAGAAGAAGAAGAAGTAGAAACAAGAAAAAACTCATTTTTATACCCACAGGCTACATAAGTATTGCAATTAAATGAGGACGATGGAAATTTTTTTCTTCGTTTTTTTCTAGAAAAAATTCAAATTGTTTGAAGGAATTAAAAACCAAGCCATTGATGGTTTCGAATTTCTTGATCTACATTAATAAGTTTTTAAGTAATTTTTTTAAAATTTTTTTTAAATTTTTTTTTAATTTTTTTAAAAATTTTTTTTTTAAATTTTTTAAAAAAATTTTTTTTTAATTTTTTTTAAAATTTTTTTTTAATTTTTTTTTTAATTTTTTTTTTTTAATAATCTTTTCATACTTTTTTCCAATAGAAATTTTATTTTTTTTTTCTTTTAAATAAAAAATAAAAAAAAATTATAAAACAATTTTGCAAACCGATCTGAATAACGTTTTATTTGCTGTTGTAATCAATTTGTATTCAATTTTTCTTTTTATGAAGATTAGGCACAACAACAGCAAAACACCAACAAAAAAAAAAAAGAAAAAACAAAAACAAAAAATCATTACACAGTAGCTCTATGGCTTATCTTGAAAGGTTTTAAAATAATTGAACTGTTCACAGTGATCATAGAATTGTTAAATTTAAAATCAAATCAAATTAATTAAAAAATGAATTTCGTTTTTACTTTGGTCGCTTGATTGCAGGAAGTGTACAAATACAATATTTTCAGTGGTCATTGGACCCATTATGTATGTACAGATCAGCACAACCGATAACATATTAAATAATCCAGCTTAATCCCTTTATAAACCGCAGGAATGCCTTAATGTTAGTTCTCTATAAAGAGTTCAAGCCCTCAAAGAATCCCCTAGCTAAGGTATTGACTCTTCCTCAACCATATACTAGGCAACTGCAGAGGGTTTGCTTTATATTCTCCAAATGCCTTATTATTGTCACATACGGTGGAACAGTCTCTGCTTGAAATCTATCCCACATCTCTATCACTGTCTGTCATCAGTTTCACGCTGAACTTAAATACAATAGCTCTACCACAGACAGTTCGAACCGTCGAACCTTCATAGGGTTCGAAGGGTATTTATTCATTCATTAATATTCATAGGAAGGACATAAGCAGAGGACAATATCGAATTCGAACCTTGCCTATTCAGGTATTTATTCATTCATTAATATTCATTGGAAGGACATAAGCAGAGGACATATCGACCTTCGACACCTATTCAGGGTATTTATTCATTCATTAATATTCCATAGGAAGCCAAGACAGCTTCAGCACCCACCGCGGACTCGCTCACCATCCCATCCCTGCTCCAAAGGAAATTTATTCCAGATCTCTATTATCGTATCACGTAAGGATCCTGTTACCAGTTTCTCGCTGGACTTATGTCCAGTAAGTCTACCACAGTGAGTCTAAGCTCTCAAAGAGTTCCTTACTCTGAATATTCATTTTTTTCTAGCATTCAACTGCTCAAATGGTCAACTGCTCCGTATGAAACCTGTTACCAGTTTCATGCCTAGTCGTTCTACCACAGAGTGGTCAAACTCTCAAAGAATCTCCGATTCAGGGTATTTATTCTTCTCTAACCATACATAGGGCAATCTTCACATATTCTAGAGCAGTCTGGCTGCAATCTATCTCAGATCTCTATCAGTGACTTTAGTATAAGGACCCTGCCACCAGTCTCACGCTAGACTTAAGTCATGTAGTTCTACCACAGATAGTTCAAAGCCGCAAAGAATTTCCTAAACAAGGTATTCATTCTACTCTCATATTCGTAATACCGCAATACAAAGGACAATTGCATAGAGAGTGCACTATAGTCACCAGTGCCTCCTTATCTTCACATTCGCTGAATAGGCCTTCCCCATTAAAATCCATTCCAGAGCTCTAGCACTGTCCCACAGTACAATGATCCGTAAGAAATCTGTTACCAAGTTTAAGCTGGACATAAGCCCAAGTCTCCAAGTCAAAAATCTCGAACAAGAACGAAATATGAAATAAAAATATTTCATAGGCGCCATCCTCTCATTAGTCTTCTGGCAAAAACTCTGTGAGTAAAATAAAACTGCCATGAAAAGTATCTCAAACAAATTTGACATTCGGAATCGACTTTAAACTGTAGGTTCCGCCACTAATGTATACAATTAGCACATACAACATAAGTGCTGTGAGAAACTAAGTCGTTATCCTGACTGAAGTGTTGTAATGACCGCGATATAACATTCCGATCTGTCAATACAGCTACTCTGTTCACTCTTCCTAGCCCGTTTTCCATTAAGTTCATGATCAACCACTATCTAACCCGCAATGTGTTAACAGAGTGTAGCTACAGTATTTCCATCTCGTTCCCACGTATACAATTATGTCTCGGACTGCGACAGAGACCAATCGTATTCAGTACATGGACTTTTATGGAGTCCTTAGATTCAGGGCCACTAGTTGTGTGTTTTATCACACAAACTCTATTGCCTTTAAGTCCGCCTGAAGTTAATGAAAATTATGCAAGGATGTCCTTAAGTTATGTCCTTAAAAGTCTTCAAAATGGCAAATATCTCTGCCTGAAAGACTCAAGTGTTCGTGTTTCGGATTCCTCATCGTTCTTAAAACTAGAGAAGATTTGCGGTTAGTTTGTCCTTTCCAGGCAAGTACGCTTGATGGCCCGTTTGACCCATTGTGTTATCCAGTGTAAAGTAAGTCCCCTTGACGTGATGCGTTAGTAATGGTTTTGAACCATTCCGTGCTTCGAATGAAACCGGCCAGTTGCCTGGGTAACACATTCAGTTTTGAAGTTCAGGGCACTCATATAAAAGGTGTTGTACCGATTCCGTTTCTTCCACATACTGGCAGATTCTGCAGAAATCCTGGTGGTTGTGCAAACCAAAATTGCCAGTGAAACTGCCAATAGCTCAGTGTCCTATTAGAATTCCTGTTAGAGAGCGAACTGTTCTCTTGTCGAACTCAAGTATTTCCTTGGTTTTCCTGCTGTACACTGTTTGACCCAGCAGTTTAGAAATTCGGTAATCAGATATGTTGAATCACCTACAACGGTTTGTTGAGTTCTATGCTGTTTTTTTCAATTTGAATATGTATTCTTGTAGGATCGCATATATCCCCTCTATGGTCGTTTCTTCAAACATCTCTAATCCCTTCTCAGCCACGTCGTCTGACTTTTTATTTATTTTTATGCCACAGTGACTCAGAACCCAGTAGAGGTGGGTGTTGTGTCGAAGTATACGGTGTAGAGAGGCTATGCAACTCCTGACTTAGATGTAAAATAAATGAGGATAGCTTTTCGTGAGGCTTAATCCAAATTTGTTTTCTGTCTACATACACTGGTAGGATTTATTGGCTTTCTATACAAGTGGGTTCAGTACCCGATATTATCGTTTGCAAATGAGTGAAGTTTTGTGGGAGACCATTTTGTCTGTTTCTCTGCTGATGAATATCGGACTCAGGTTTGCATGCGGATTAGCTTTCTTTATAGTTTCAATGGCATCAAGTTTAGAAATAAAGTAACGGTAAAATGTGTCGCTTTTTAGGTGACTATTTAGATGGACTGTAATCAAGATTTTGGGCATGATTGTGTTTCCTAATATTCTCATGATTTTCTGGCTCTCACTCTCATTGCCATATTCACAGCCACTTGTATTGCCATTAGGCTTGGTGAAAGCCTGTTAAGAATGATAAATGATGACTGGGACGATGTAATTCTAAGAGCACTTGATGTCATGATCATACTCCATCCACTTAATACTCTCAAGTAAAAGGGTTTGATGTTTTAGTTTCTGCAAAGCCATCCACCATCAAACCATTTCCCCGTTTGAATTTTAAATAAAAATTCTCATATTTCTACGAATTGGACGTCAGGTCTAAATGCTTTCAGCAATCCTGCTAAGGATAACAAAAGATGGCTGGGACGACGTAATTCTAAGAGCACTTGATGCCATAATCGCACTTCATCCTCTTAATACTCTCAAACATGGTTTGATGTTTTACTTTCTGCAAAGCCAATCATCAAACCATTTCTCCGTTTGAATTTTGAAAAAAAATTCTCATATTTCTAGGAATCGGACGTAAGGTCCAAGAGGTTTCTAGACTTCTCAAATCTATCCTTCGGAGTCGACGTTAAACTGTAGCTCTCAACACTCATGGATGAAATTAACGCACACACACCAAGGGTGATGTAAACAGCTTGGAGGTTGTTAGCCTGACTAAAGGTTTGTAACTAACATGTAAGTAAGTCGTAGACCTATATGTACTATGATGAATTCAAGAAAATGAATCGAAAACCCTATTTAGACCCACTGTAAGTGAATATCAAAAATGAAAATGAAAATGAAAAATTTTAAAAACAATTTCTAATCAATTTTCGAATTTGTAATTTCCATATTAAAAATTTAATTGTTGCAAAAACAATTGTTTAAAAAAGAAAAAAAACAAAAACAAAAATAGAACTGAACTGGACTGAATGCAATTCAATTCAATTCAATTCAATTTCGGTTGATAAATCGCCAATAAATTCTTTGCAAGTGAAACGAAATTCAAACAGTCGCAATACAGACTTTCGCCGGAAACAATCAACAGACAATCAATCTAAAGACGCAAAAGTCGAAAATAAAAACAACAACAACAAAAAAAAATGTCAAAATTATTTGTACTCATAACGTTGGGAATTGCTATTGTAAGTCCAAATAAAAATCTTAAAAAAAAAATTCAAAAAAATTTTGAAATTTTTTAAAAATTCCTTCACAGATCTCAGCACATCGTCTTAGACGTGAGGATGCAGCAGCACAGGTGCCTAACACGCAAGCCTTACTAGAGAGTGGCTTAACAATTGCCCAAGAAGGTGTTAAGAAATTAGAGGAAATTGCCTCGAATTTAATCAGTGCCAACTCAACGGATAGTCTATTGCAGCAAGGCAATACGCTATTGGATAAGATCAAGGCCATAGCCAGTAGCGTCACACAAACAGTAAGTCAAACAATTTTTTTTTTTTATATTCCACTTCCATTGATGTATTGTTTCTATTTTAGACGCAAGAATGGTCTGAAAATACTTCAGGCCAAGAATTACGTGAAATTGCCAACAATGCCTTGAAAGGCTTTAAAGAAGAACATCCAGACTTGACAAACGCTGTAGTGGGCAGTCTTGATAAATTGAATAGCGTGGCCAATGACATTATACTCAAGCTTAAATTGATGGTGGATGATAAGGATGTTAAAGAAATTTCGGACACCTTAATTGAATCCACTAGTTCCGGCATAAATGTTCTCAAGGAACAACTGAAGGAAACCTCTAAGGTCTTGACTGAAACCTTGAAGACCAATGATGCTGTTAAGGATGTGGTAGAGACAAGATAAAGAAGAAACATGTTTTGTTTTCATATTTTATTTCCTTAATAGCAAGGCTTAGGGTTTCCTAGTTGTCTTAAATAAATAAAAACAAAAAATTGTCGAGAGTTATAGGAACCTGGCATCGAACAGTATTGTTTTTAAATGAAGGAATAGTGGATACCAGATTGGTTAGTGTAGCTTTCTAACTAGTCTTGATGGACTACATGCCACATCAGGGTTAGTAGAATGGACTCTGGTTGACCTGGCATTGTTTATTGAAGTCATAATGCCTTAGATAGTGGATAACATACAAGGTTTTCCAATATTTCTTTGAGCTCAAACATACATACGTAATTGATTATTACAACCCTTCAGTCAGGATTACAACCTAGTTTCTCTTATCAGTTATGCTGTTTGTGTTAATTTTTCTAGATGAGTGGCGAAACCTCAGTTTAAAGTCGACTCGGAACGACAGATTGGTTTGAGAAGCTTTTCATGGCAATTTTATTTGACGACCAGAGTTTATGCCAGAAATCTGCTGAGAGGAAGTCGCCGCAGAAATACTTTTTTTTCATATTTTCGTTCTGGTGTCTGAGCTGGGCTTTTAATAGTGGCTCAACATCTAATACGCCAACACACTACATACTAGGCTACGGCGACTTTTGTCAATCTTTGCCTGCCATTATTTATGCAGCCTATTTCCATATGAGCAAGATCTCGAGTGCTCTACCAAAGTTCAACGCTGAGATTGTATTTTCAATGGTTCTGTTTGTCCCTTAGAAAGGCAATTGAAGCATTGAAGTCAGCTACAGATCCATTCCCCGCTGCTTCACCACAGATTTCATTACCAGCAAGCTTAAAGTGACCCAAAGCTTTATGATTTGTTGACTGAAACTAGTTGTTAGTCAGGGTTACAGGACTCTCCAATTAATCGAAAGAAGAGGATTTCAACGTTTTTCAAAATAAGAGTTTCCGCCATGTCTAAAGCCTACTCAGAGAAAGTATTCACTCCTACAGTTTCTGGGTCAGTTGAAGTTTGAATGGGGGGTGCAACATGACGCAAAATTAGAGAAGGAGTGCTCTGCGAAAGGTCGAGTTCTTTTGAGTAACATGAAAACGAATGCCTTGAATTCTTGCTGTTTTCGGCTATTTTGTGTGCTGTTTTCGGCTATTTTTCGAGTGTTGCGCGTTCATTTGCTGAACTATGCGAATAGTCCCCTTGGTAGAACGATTGTAGGGGTTGTAAAGTGGGTGAATAACATTGCTCTTTGCCCAAACGCATAATTTATCCTTACAACCCTTCAGTCAGACTTACGACCTAGCCTTTCACATCACATAACACACAGTTCTGCCAGAAAACTGCTGAGAGGAAGTTACCGAAGAAATATTTTTTCATGTTTCGTTTTGTTGAAGATGTCTGACCTAGGGTCACTTCTAATAAGCCAACTAACCATCTACTAGACTATGGCAACTTCAATTATACTTCCTTATTTAAATCTGGCAACTTCGAGACCTTCCTATGCAGTATTGTTCCTGTAGTTTATGATATTTGGCGACAATAGGCGACTTCCGTTGCCCGTACAGAACAATTTTATTATTTTTTCGTGCTGTTGAATGCTATACCCGTTATTAACTGTCAAAATTCGAAAGTTCTTGCTGGAAAATCCAATAGATAGCTAGAGCTTGCAGTAGCTCAGAACTTATTCAAATTTGATATTTATTTGTGCTTTCTTCCTAACCTAATATTTATTGAAATCCACAGAGCTTTGGACAAAAATGTAAAAAAATTTCTTTTAAAATGAACTTTAGTCCATATAAAGCACTTTAACCATTTGAGGGTTAATATATACTGAGTGTTAATAATGCGTTTTCCGCTTTTATTCATTCACTACTTATAGACTTCCGTTTGTAATAAAAAAGAAACAAAATATCACGGCTAAAAAGGTGTTCGTAAGCCAAAAACAAAAATGACAGTTATTTTCAAAAGAATTCTGATTTAAATTCATTTTAAAATTTTATTTTAAATTAAAGTGCGTTTAAAGTAATAAAAATACCTGCGAGAGTGTATGCGAGAGTGTCATACACCACTGCTGGGTGTACTTCTTTTCGGACAGGAAAATTTATGAGTTTTTTCTTGGTTTGAAGGAAAAAAAAATTGTCTTTTCTAAACAACAATTTAACCGGTTTAGTTTCAATTAAATTAGTTCAATCATAAGTACACAAACACACAAACACACAAACACACAAACACACAAACAACATAAAAAGTCATGAAGTCAAAAGAGTGTTTAATGGATTAAAAAAAAATTACGCGGTTTTCTGTAGTGTTTCTTTCAAAGAAAAAAAATTTTTTTTATTTACGCTTCAACTTTACTTTCTTGATTTAGCATTTCCTTTTCTGATTAATTAAAAAAATTTGTTAAAAAAGAAAAAAGAAAATTATATAATTGAGCATTTCTTTACTTCAAACAGACATTAAAAATAAAGGGTTATTCAGTTAGAGGGTTGCAAAACCTAAAGTTAAATAAAACACACACACTTTAAGTACTGATTTCAATGAAACTTTCATTTCATTGTAAGGCTTGGTTTGTACCATTATGTAAGCAAAACAATCTAATATAAATGGCCGCCTCTATATTGTTTGCAGCAGTCGATCCTTTTAAGATAGCTTTCGCCAATCTTTTCGTACATTGCGGTTGGGATCTCAGTAATACTTGTGGCCTTAAACGCAGCCATACAACTGCACTAGCACAACTCTCTCCAATTAATGCCGCCACAACATAAAATTTCCCTCATGCTATAAAGAAATGCTAGTCGTTAGTATGTTGGCTTATTAGACGTGAGGCCAAGGTTCAAGCCCCATTTCAGACATCCGCAACAATATGAATTACGAAAAAATATTTCTGCGGCGACTTCCACTCCGCAGATTTGTGGGCAAATAAGGAGATTAATAGTAGGCATGAAAAGAGATAGATCAAAAATCTGTTATTCAGAATGCGACTTCAAAACTGTAGGTCCCGCCACTTATGTATGCAATTGACATACACAACGTAAGTGGTTTAAGAACTTACTTACTTACTTAACTTTATTAACCCTTAATAACTCAATTAAAGGATTTCGGCCTGTCTTAACACATCTTTCCAGGCGCGTCTGCTTCTTGCTAGCCTTCGCCAGTTGATTACAACAATCGCTGACAGGGCTTCCACGATTTGGTCCTTCCAACTCAAATAAGTTCGTCCTGTTCGCCGACTTCCACAAATCCCTGCATCGCTCGAAGCATCCTCCTCCATTGGAATGACATGGCTAAGCCAGCTTAGTTGCTGGATATTAATACGCTGTACAATGTCCATGTCGTTGAGAAGCTCATATAGCTCACTGTTGGATCGACTGCGGAAATCATCGCCAACTCGATTTAGAACGAAGATCTTTCGTAGGACTTTTCTCTCGAATACTGTCAAGGCTGCTGCATCAGTTCTTAATAAGGTCCATGCCTCTGCTTCATAATGAAGCACGGGGAGGATGAGCGTCTTGTAGGGTATTAGTTGTGTCATGTAAACGAGAGGTTTCTGCTACGAGTTGTAACTCTGTTCGATCTATTCCCCCCTTGTCTAGTTTGTCTTCATAGCACACCCATATCTCGTTGGGTTGAAATAATTTCATGGAACCATAAAGGATTTCTTTATATCCAACTTGTTTATGTTGTTTACAAACATTAACACAAACTTAGTATAATTATAATAAGCTTAGAATTCAGTTTGCCATTTACTTAACTGCCTACCCACGTAACTTTAGTGGTAATTCTCTCAAAGCTTAGCATAATTTGTTTTATAATTTCCTTTTAAAGTGTCATTTACTACCAAAAAAATTATAATTTATTATTATTAATAATGCGCTTTAATTTGAAATGAATAAAAAAAAATATTTACAGTGTTGTCCTAAGGAATAAGTATACCAAACGACAGCTCTGGTAGCGGTACATACATAAGTATGCAGAGCTGCCAGTCAACATAGTAAATTTAACAGTTTATTAAAAATTATTTTTTTTTTTTGTTTTTTAGATTTAAATTATGATTTGTTTTAACTGTATTTATTACTGTTGTTGTAGTTGTTTTAATCATATTTTAATAAATTTAATTTTTATTAAAAAAAAAATTTTTTTAATTTTTTTCTTGTCAGTTTTTTTCAGTTTTACGTTTCAGATTTCCTCAGTTTTTTTTTGTGTGTTGTTGTTGTTGGTTGTTTTTTTTTCTAATTTTCATGAAAAGATATTAAATAATTGAAAATGATATACGATTGAAGTGTAAAAGCCTGCTTAGATGGCATACCTCTACAGTGGGTATAAATCAACAGCAAATGTTTGGTGGGTTACGGGAAAAAAAAAATTGTCAACGAAAATATTGCAGGGGATGGACTTCACTGATTGGATCTTCATGACCATGAATTAAAAATAAGTGTTCAAGGCCACAGGGGCCTCTAAATTGTATACGTCGACACAACACCCGCCTCTACACGGTTCCGGACCACTGTGGCGTGGAGGGGCAACGAAAAGGCGAGCGAAATGGCACGAAAAGGATCGGAGATGTCTGAGGAGGATATAATAAAGCGGTAATATGCGCCTCTACAGTAATACTTTTCCAATTAGGAAAAAGCAGCATGGAATTCAACAACCCTGAGGGTGATCAACCTGGTTGCCGAATTTCAAAACTGCTGTGCCCTGCAGTGGACAGCAGGAAAACCAAGGAACTACTACAGTTCGACAAGAGAACGATTCGCACTTTAACAAGAATTTTAGCGGGGACTCTGCGCTATTGGCAATTTCAATCTACCTCAACAGGATTGCTGCAGAAGCTGCCATGATGTAGAGGAAGCGGAATCGATGCAACACCTTTTATGCGAGTGCCCTGCACTTCAGGACAGATGTCATCGGTTTTTGGGTGACAGAACGTTTTGAGGTCTGGGCATGGTGGCGAACGTGCCACTAAGGGCATTGGCCCGAGTTTTATTTGAAGTCCGGGGTGGCCACTACTAATGAACCATAATAAGCGGGCTTGCCTCACGCGAGGAAACACAATGGATCATATGGCAACCGAGTGAATTTGACTGTAAACTGAAAGCTACCGGCTAACAGAACCTAAACTAAGGCTTCAAAATGCAAGAGAAAAATTTAATATCCTAAGAGGAAACGATTTATATAAAGGGAACGAAGGTCGTCACGACCAGAGGTTGTTCACAATCCATAATTCTTTCATCGCTATTGTAGAGCTGTGGATGAACTCTTGAAAAAACATTTGAGGGGAGCACTAACGGCCAAGAGTGTGCAGATAACATAGCCCTGGCGAAAATCTAACTTGAAGGCATTCGAAGTTATATTCAAAGTGATCTTAAGATTATAAGACATTGATGCAGTGGAGTTAAGGATAATCTCAGTAGTACCTTTTACATTCTTAATGTGTCATTACAACTCTTCTGTTAGGATTACGAGCTAGCTTCTCACAGCACTTAAATTGTGTGTGTTAATTTTATACATGAATGGCGGGACTTATAGTTTAAAATCGGTTCCGAAAGACAGATTTTTTGAGAAACTTTTCATGGCAATTTTATCAGACTCAGAGTTTTTGCCAGAAGCCTGCTAAAAGGAAGTCGCCGAAGAAATATTTTTTTCGTGTTTCGTTTTGTTGGAGATGTCTTACCTAGGGTTACGTCTAATAAGCCAACACACTATATACTAGACTACGGCAACTTCAATTACACTCCATTATTTAAATCTGGCAACTTCGAGATCTTCCTATGCAGTATTGTTCTTGTAATTTATGATATTTGTTACAATGGCCGACACCATGGGTGTAAGCTGTTGCACCAACAATTCAATATTACTAATGTAGGGGTTACCTAACTCCAAGCAACACTTACAAACATTTTCTTCTTTTTTTACACTTGCAATCAAAACAACATACTACCTGCTCCTCCTACCACAATGCTTATGCCATGTACACAGACAGGCCTTACATTGTCTGTCAAGACACATTCTTCGATGATGTAGAATTACGAGGGAATGAGGAACAGAAAAAAAAGTGGAATTCAAACTCAAATTCAATTACTTTTCAAACGTTAAAACGAAATTAACACCTTCTTATGGCTAAAAGCGTCTCTATGGTCATGTTACACTACCCGCAACATGTTGAATGCTCCCAACAGCGTTATCATAGCAGTTGCATAGCAGCAGCAACATTTTTTTTCTTGCAGCAACAGCAGCAGCAACTCACAAATTCTCAACAGATTAACAATGACAACAGCAACAACAGCAACAACAGCAAAAAAAAAAACATAAAAATGAGTATGAAATGAGACCTGTTGCCACTACATCAGCGGGTTTATTAGACAAATTGGTTTCTAAGATTTTTATACGTTTTCCAGCTAAGATTTGTTGCAATGTTGTTCCTTGTTGCACTTAAAACCATATGGTATGTGTGTGGCGTTGATGCTTGCTGCTGCTGCTTAGACAGGTAAAAGAAAACCTGTGACAACAACATTCAATCACAAGACATTTTTACTGAAATGCTGCACAAACAGTGAAAAAAACATGTTCCCCACTAGGCTGGCCGTAAAATCTACTCAACTGGCCATAAACCATTGAACATAAGTAGACGCATATGCTGGGCTGGAAAATAAAAACGCAAAAAAAAAATTGAATTCAAACGACATTTTTATGCTACAAAGATACGTTTTAAATCAAAATGGAGTAAATAATGAACAAATTGCCTTATTTTCTATACGATACGGTCACAAGTAGACTTCTAAGGTAGCGGAGCCACCATTGTCACCACATAGTAGTAAGGTACACATAAGCCACACGCTATAACTCCCCTAGAAAATCAAAACCATTTTATTGAAAGTTGCCGTAGTCTGGTAGGTGGAGTGTTAGCTTCTTAGGCGTGAGGCCCGGTTCAAACTACAGCTCAGATATCTCCAAAACTAGTATAGCCACCGTATCCACCACAGCTACCACGACCACCATCATTTGGTACTAAGATACACATGAACCAGGCGCTATATTCCCGAGGAAATCGAAACCATTGTATAGAGAGTCGCTATAGTCTAGTAGGTAGTGTGTTAGCTTCTTAGGCGTAAGGCCTCGGTTCAAACTGCAGCTCAAATATCTCCAATACTAGCGTAGTCACCATAGCCATCACAGGCATCATCATCTGGTAGCAAGGTACACATAAACCAGGTGCTATACTCCCGAGGAAATCAAAATCATTGTATAGAGAGTCGCTATAGTCTAGTAGGTAGTGTGTTAGCTTCTTAGTTGTGAGGCCTCGGTTCAAACTGCAGCTCAGATATCTCCAATACTAGCATAGCCACCGTAGCCAACACAGCTACCACGACCACCATCATTTGGTAGTAAGGTACACATAAATCAGGCGCTATACTCCCGAGAAAATCAAAACCATTGTATAGAGAGTCGCTATAATCTAGTAGGTAGTGTGTTAGCTTCTTAGGCGTGAGGCCTCGGTTCAAACTGCAGGTCAGATATCTACAACACTAGCATAGCCTCCATAGCCATCACAGCCATCGTCATCTGAGTAAGGTTGTAATGTACAGGCGGTCAAGAGTATTTTCGAGCAAAGCAACAGTTGTATAGAGAGTCGCCGTAGTCTAGTAAGTAGTGTGTTGGCTTCTTAGGCGTAAGGCCTCGGTTCTCCAACAATCCTGAGAGTAAATAAAAAAAATTGCCATGAAAAGTTTCTTAAAAATCTGTCGTTCAGAATCGACTTTAAACTGTAGGTCCCGCCCTTGATGTATAAAATTAATACCCACAGAATAAGTGGTGCAAGAAGCTAGGTTGTAAGCCTAACTAAGGGGTTGTGATCATCAATTATGTATGTATGTATGCATAGAAAAAGACTTGACACTTGAGAGCATTCACGGGAGTGTCCGTGCGAGAAAGGGCAACTAATGGAATAGCAGACAAGAGGCTGAACACACTTAATACCATTCGAGAATATCCTGTAATGCGGTAAAATGTTTGGAACTCAAAAAAGTGCTTATCCCAGCTGAGGTCCTTTTAAGCACTCCTCTATTCTAACGTAGGATGACCAGCCTCTGAGTAAAATTAATTTTTTGTCAACTGGACTTAATCGTGAGGAGGGCTTTCATCTAAGAATTCCAAGCGAAGGTTCTGTGCAAGTCTATAAACACGGTTCTAAGCTGGAAAATAAGGCAGCCTGTGGAGTTTCCTTTAGAAAGTTTATTCATAAGATATCTCTCCGTTGACCAGCCTTTTTTTTGTGTTTAGGTTAGGTTAGGTTATTAGGTAGCTTGCCGTTCACAAGCAAGCTCAATCGGTGGGCCATACGGCTTATTGTGTGAGCCAGTGTGAGGTAAACCCCCTTGTTATGATTCGTTAGTGATGAGTTCTCTTTAAGGTCATGCCCAGATCTTCAAACGTTCTGTCAGCCGATGACGTCTGTTCTGAAAGGCTAGGCACTCGCATAAAAGTTGCTGCATCGATTCCGTTTCCACTACATCATGGCAGCTTCTGTAATAATTTTGGCGGAGCAAATCGACCTTGTCAGCGAAACTGTCAATGGGGCAGTGACCCGTTAGAATTCTTGTCAGGGTGCGTAACACCCAGAATTACTACAGAAGCTGACATGATGTTGAGGAAACGAAATCGATGCAGCAACTTTTATGCGATAGTCCTGTACGGTTGTCTTATCGAACTCTAGTAGTTTCTTGGGTTTCTTGGGACACAGCAGTTTAGAAATTCGGCAACCATTTATACGCTTAAGTAGCGGCCAGCATTCATGAGGTGGAATTGATTCCGCGTAGGATATCTAACCAAGTGGCAAATGAAAGTGATTCTTGGCGCTGAACGGCTTGTTATCTGTGTCAACCTCATAGGCTATATGCCTGATATATTTCGGGTAGTTGCGTAACTCGCTTGTGAGCTCACTAGATCATGTAAATAGCCACCGAATATCGATCTGCCTATGAGAATAGATATGCTTCTTACCTCTGTTAGGCTGTTGTCATAGCTGCCAGGCATAGTCGATGACATAATCACGTGAAAGGAAGAAATTTACTACATTGCCCGACTTAGATGGACTAAATAGCATAGAAAGCGTACAAAGCTTTTTAAACTAACTTTTTAAACACGACTGTGAACACATCTCTATCACTGTGTCTATGTAGTCTCGCAGATCATTGTGTTACGAGCACGTATGCGAACGGATTTCATTACCGGCTAATGACTTACGCAGTGTCGGTGGCTATAGCTCGACCTGGGTTCTCTATCGAGATCTACAACCGTTACTGGTGATATATCATTCGAAATACGGGGAAAAATAAGTTTAAACGGCAGCCAGTTCAAAGCTTTTCTTCTAGACACTCAAATGCAAAGAGGATTCCAATGTGAAGTCCTAGACTTTTGTTTCAAATGCCTTTTTAAATGGGCCATACCATTACATCCAAATAGCTTTATAAATAGGCCTTTAAATGAAAAGAAAAAAGGTTACAAACCCTTGTAATGAAACGTTTATACTGACTGCCATCTACGGTGAGTTTAGGAAAATGGCAACTTAAAAATGATTTGTGCCAGTTTAACGCTTGTTGACTGAACTGAACTAAACTGAACTGAACTGAACTGTTTGACTGTGTTTCAGCTTCTTGGCTGGTTGTCTACCCAGGCTGGTCCACAAAATGAATGAAAAATCACTCATTATTCAATCAAATCAAACACTTGTTGTTGTGCATTTTTAATCAGAGTATCACTGTATCACTGAACGAGAATGCGAATCCATGCTAGTACATGCTTGACAATGCTTACTACTGCTGCTGTGCCTATTAGTTGCTGTTTTAGTTGGTGTTGTACGATTCTAAAGACAAAAAACTAATGAACAAATTAGGAAAATTAAAAGCGTATTTATTTTATTTCCATTTTATTTTATTATTTTATATCTTTAATCGCTTTTTTTTTGATTTTTAATTTTTAATTTTCAACTTATTTTTGGACAAACGGTTTTAAAACATTGTCTTAAATTAGTTGAAGTCTTAATGGGCGTAAACTTAATAACGGTTTTTCCATTTTTTTCTTTCTTTCGTTAGCATTAAAACGCGTTTTAAATATTATAATACCCTGGGGGAAATTTTTGTTGTTAAAAAAAAAAATTCGAAATAAAGTTTGAGTGCCTTGCCATGCTTGACATGGTTTAATTGAAATTGATTGACGTGTTTTTTTTTTGTATTCCTAG
>QOCX01000023.1:430078-480297 GCA_005959815.1 Sarcophaga bullata | reverse complement strand
GATGGGCATCAACATATTTATTGAATTATTTTGGGTGTAAGGAAAATATAATCCTTCACGTCAAAACCTTGCACTGTATTATCATATTGTCCGGGATATGCGAATAATGGTCCTTCTGTTCGGAAATTGTTAGGATATTAAAGAAATTTAAAGCGAATGAAACGTTACATTGTGGTGAGGCCTGTGATATCATCCCATGGTACTCACTGGCGAAAATATTCCTTCTATTTGTGACAGTGTGGCGGACAATGCAAATTTGTCGATGCCATATGTCATTGGCAGCAATTCGGCCTACCTTATGACGTGACGTATTTTGCATTTCATTTACGACAGTTGCCTTAGTGTAGTAAGTAGTGTGTTGGCTTATTAGACACAAGGGTTCAGTTCAAACCCCAGGTCAGACGTCTCAAGCCATTTTTAAAGAGTCACTAAACAGACTATCTGTCACTAAACAGACTAACTTTTTCAAAGAAGACTTATTTATAACAGGGCTCTTTTAATTTCCTTTAATTTCTTAGATAGAAACATAATGAAAAGCTTAATCCTGGTATAGCATCAGGAATATGCAAATATTTTGTAATAAATAGCAGTCTAGAAGTTGCCAAAAAAAACAAGGATCTTTTAATTTCATGTTGTAAGTCATAATGAAGAGCTTAATCCTGGTATATCATCAGGAATATAGAAATATTTTGTAATAAATAGCAGTCTAGAAGTTGCCAAAAAAACAAGGATCTTTTAATTTCATGTTATAAGTCATAATGAAGAGCTTAATCCTGGTATATCATCAGGAATATAGAAATATTTTGTAGTAAATAGGATGTTGCCAAAAAACAGGGATCTTTTAATTTCAAGTTGTAAGCCATACTGAATACTTTAACCCTGGTATAGCATCAGGAATATACAAATATTATGTAAGAAATAGGAGTCTAGAAGTTGCCAAAAAAAGAGAGATCTTTTAATTTCAAGTTGCAATCCATAATGAATAGCTCAACCCTAGTATAGGATCAGGAATATGCAAATATTGTGTAATAAATAGCAGTCTAGAAGTTGTCAAAAACAGAAATCTTTTAATTTCAAGTTTTAAGTCATACTGAACAGCTTAACCCTGGTATAGCTATTCAGGAATATGCAAATATTGTGTAAGAAATGGCAGTCTAGATGTTGCCAAAATTATTTTTTTTACTATACCCCGACATTTTGTATGAAATGAGATTCTAGAAGTTGACAAAAAATAATGGATATCTGTTTACAATGCCCCATACTGAATAAGAATAAAATTGCGCTGCTTTGCTAATATAAAAGAAGCGAAACGAAATAAAATTCTAGCACACAATGGCGCCAACATTAAGAACAATGGATTGTCAACTTTAAAATAAACATTTACCAACTTTTGATTAAATTCCTTCAAAAAATAAATCACGATATTTAACTTTTTGTTGTTGTTGTTGTTGTTTTATAAAATCTAAATATTTTAGGATAACGTTTTAACTGTCATGTTTTAAAAGGAACGCTTTAAAATTTTTATCGTTTTTTATTATCTCGGAGCATGTCTTTAACGTGAACCGGACTAAAAAAAAAAATGTTGACTTAAAAATGAGTGACTTATTGTATATGGTAGATGTTGTTGTTGTTGTTTTGTTGTTGTTTTCAATATAAATCTAATAACAGTTTCTGAACTAACATGTCATTAATTACCTTTTAAAACTTGGCTACCGGTATATACATGTATGAACCGTTAATCAGCTGTTACATTTTGGGGAAAAACAAAAACAACAAGAAAAAAAAAAGGTTTGAAACCGTTAATTTAACATTTTGGCAAAAATTTACACGTTTTTATTAAAAAAAAACGTATTTTTTTTAAAAATCAGTTGCCAAAAGAGGGGGAAAGGCCCCCTCCTCTTCTTTTAAAACTATTTTACCATTAAATGTGTTGTGTATTATGGTTTGTTACGACGTTTTTTTCTTTCAGTTGCTTTAGTTTTATATACAACAACAACAACAACAACAACAACAACAACAACAAAAACATGTTTTTTTTTATTTATTTATTTTCCTTTTAACACATTTGACATTTTTTTTTCTAGTTTTTTTTCGGATTTTTTTTTCGTTTTTAAATTATAAATTTGGCCCATTTTATATACAAAAAAAAAATGCTGAAAAAAATGAATTCACAATGAAAAAAGCCAAAACAAAGATGAATGTCTGTCCATCTATCTGTTTATTTCGGTTTTTATTTATAATAAAAAAACACATTGTTATTGTTGTTGTTGCTGTTTTAAATGCCTGTCAAAATTTTATCGCTTTAAGCGACAACATAATCAAAAAATATTTTTTTTTTCTCTTCGTATAATTTTCGTTAGAGAATGCATATCAGCAAGTAATGGTGATCACCGTTAGGGTGTCCCTTAAACGAAAATGTTTAAAAACAAATTTTATTTGATTTAATAGCTTTTAAAATATACATACAGTACAGCACCAACAGACACTGCACACTAAAGATAAAATTCTAACAATCACCAAACTCAACTTTTAACACTTAAGGAGAGTGCCCGAAAAAATTTGACAAAATTCCGAATTTTTTTTTTTAATTTTTCTTTTTTTTTTTTTTTGTTTCAATTTTAAAAACCGATAAAATTTTACAATTTTAAAATAAAAATAACGGTAATTTATTAATGCATATTTTTTTTCAATGGACAGTTTCTTTTGACGCTCACTGTACACATATTATTTTTTTGACGCACAGCTTAGGATATCATACCAGATGAAATACCTAGAGTTTGATCTTGAATTGGAAATTGAAAAAGATTTCTGGAAAAGAGGGAGGCAAAAGTCCTTAGGCGCAGGTATGTAAATAGGACAATCAAATATGCTAAATGATGCTCCATTCCAAAAAACTAACACAGGCCCGTTCAGCAGAATCATATTCAAATCTATTCTAACTTATGTATCAGTAGTGTAGTGGACATCGATGGATAGGAAGAAACCGCTTCATTATAATGATTTTGAAGGTTCTAAGGATGTAGTGTTTAAAACTAAGTGGTGTGAAGAGAACCTTACCTACAAAAGCCTTGAAAATATTCATTCAACCGATCTGAATGCAGGTTTAATATGAGGCGGCACATATAGCGCATCGTCTTAACCAGAATCCCAAATCGTAACATATACATACGTACATAATGGGGCATTACAATCCTTCAGTCAGGATTATGACTTTATTTCTCACATCACTTATGTTGCCAGTGTTAATTAGTGACGGGGCCTGCAGTTTAAAGTGGATCAATCGGAACCAAATACATTACTCTGATACTAGATTGACTTTATTGTTAGTATACCCTTGACCCTAAGCATTGAGATAGGATGGAATTGGGCCTTTATATACATACATACATAATTGAGGTCTGTACAATCCTTCAGTCCGGATTATGACGTAGTTTCTCACATCACTTATGTTGTGTGCTTTAATATTTTACATGAGTGTTCTGATTTGCGGTTTAAAATCTAACCCGAACGAACAGATTTTTGAGAAACTTTTTCATGGCAATTTTTGATTTAAGCTTAGAGCTTTTGCCAGAAATCTGCTGAGGGAAGTCGCCGCAGCTATATTTTTTCATATTTACATTTTGATGTTTGACCTAGGGTTTGAACCATGGCCTCACGTATAATAAGCCTACTTTCCTATCTACGTCCGTAAACAGAATTTGCAAAATTGATGACGAGAGAGGCCAGAGTTGAAGATCAAAAGCTGCCGCAGTAATATAGGAGATGCACTGCTTGGTGCGATTTGTACTTCAGCGGTTTCACAGAAACTTACTGCTCCACTGCCAAGTGTGGCAAAAATTATTCTTTGGAGACTTTTAAAGTTTTTAAACGATTACAATCACATATTTGGACCACAGAGGTGGGAAGTCCTATGTAAGATCTTCGGTCCAGTGTTAGTTGGCGATGATTTCTACATCTGATCCAACAGTGAGATTTAATGAGATTCTCCATGATATTGACGTTTTGCAGCGTATTAAAATCCAGCGGCTGCGCTGGTTCGCCCATGTTGTTCGAATGGAGGAGTATGCTCCTACAAGACGGTATATTTGATGAAGGAATATGTGGAAGTCGGCGAAGAAGATGAGCTTGTTTGCGTTGGAAGGATCAGATCTAGTAAGCCCTGTCATCATTTGGTGTGACCAACTGTTGTAGGTGCCTGGAAGGATGCGTTAAGGCAGGCCGAAATCCGTTAATCGGGTTATTAATGGCCAGCTGATATGAAACACGTTTGAAACTGTTTTCACATCAAGCCAATAGGGACACCCTAATGCACATGACTCGTAACTCTTTTTTTTTAATGTTTTTATTCTCATACGTGCGAGATGTTAAACGGGGTTTTTATGTTGGCCCACCACTTCACAAACAGCAGGTTAGAGGGCAAAACCACAACTCAAAATAAAATTGAAATACAAAAAAAAAAAGATTGCGGATTTAGTTTCTGAGCGAAAATAATAAAGAAAAGAAAGAAAAAAGCAAGAAACGATTTTTAAAAATTGAACGAAAAAATATGCGTTTGGCAAGAATGATGCCACAGAAAGAATAGAATCACACTCGCTAAGCAAAACACTGAAGACCAATTGTTTACCTTCCCCTCATCTACAGCCTCCTAGGCATACTTTTCCCAACATAATTATTTACGGCTTCTAATGTGATTTCATTACGAGTTCGCTGCGAAAAATCTCAATTGAAATTGCATCACAATGCACTTGTAAAACACCACTCCACCCATTTGTATTGGCTGCCACAACAGCAGCTGTGTTTGAACACACAGACTTTCCTTAAAAGCAGACACACACACACACTTAATGGAATTACACCATCCATTAACGGTATAGGGTGTTAAAGGCCGGCGCAAAAAAAAAATCTTTTTAAATTTCAACCCCAACCAACATGATTTCATTGACAACATTTATCATGTTCGAGCGGTTGCGGTTGCGGCTGCTTCCAAGAGTATTTCACTCCTTTAAGAGAATTCCCATTATGCCCACACCCATTGGACGGGTCAGTATCAATGCAAATTATTTGCTGTATTTTTGCTAATGTTTTATTTAATTCAACTATTGTTTACAATTTTTGTTTTTGTTTGTTTTTATTTTTTATTTTTTTTTTCTTCTTTTTTTTTGCTGTTGGGTTTTTATAGCGAAAAACAAAGAAAAAATTTTCCAAAGAAAAAAAAAAAAAGAAGAAATCGTAAGTGATCATTACTATTATTATTACGAGTATCATTTGTTTGTTTTTAGTTGTTGTTGTTGTTTTTAGTTTCTTTTTTTAATTTTATTATAAACCTTACAGGCCCCTATACTTTAGTCATACTGACCACTTTGAAACTTTGTTTATAGAGGGCGCTACAATACGTTATTCAAGCATAATGGGTTTGTAGTAGGGCATGTAACTTGGTTTCAATTGGCATTCTTAGTCCCTGACTCTTGTCCCTTCAAAGAGGAGATATTTTAGATTAGGTTAGGTTATCGGTTAGCTTGCCGTTCACAGACAAGTTTACTTGGTGGCCCATATGGCCCATTATGCTACCCAATATGAGATAAAACCCCTTGTCATGATCCTTTAGTGGTGGGTTTGAATCAACCCGAGCTTCGAATGAAACTGGTTAGTTCCCTAAGTGGCACGTTCACCACAATGCCCAGACCCTTCAAACGTTCTGTCGCCCAAAAACTGTCTAGCGTCTGCTCTGAAGTATAGAGCACTATAAGCACATACAGAGGCTCATTCTACAGAAGCATATTCAGGTCTATTCTAACTGCTGTTGCAGTAATATAGTGTACCTCAATGGATAGGAAGGGAATACTACAATAGAATAATTTTGAAGGTTCTAAGGATGTGTTGTTTTGAACCGATTCTGTTTCCTCCACATTATGGCAACTTCTGGTGCGGCAGACTGAACTTGTCAGCGATTCTTTCAATAGCTCACAGTACCCTAGAATTCCTGTTTGAGTGCTAACCGTTCTCTCGTCGAACTCAACTAGTTCCTTGGTTTTCCTGCTGTTCATTGTTAAACACAGCAGTTTTGAAATTCGGCAACCACGTTTGTTGCGCCACCCACAGTTTGTTCAATTCCACGCTACTGTTTGGAAAAGTATTCTTGTAGAGGCGCATATACTCCATCTACCATCTCTTTCTCAGGCATCTCTGATCCCTTCCGTATTAATTCATGCGCCTTATCGTTCTCCTTCAAGCCAAATTTGCACGGAACCCAGTAGATTCTGACATTGTGTCGTTGTATAGGTATAGAGAGTCCATGAGAAAATCCATAACAAAATCCATGATAAAGTCAAAACAAATATCACAGAATAGTCATACAGTATCCTAAGAAAATAGTGCCATTCAATTAGCATAAGTTTCTAATCACTACACCCAAGAAATATTCATAGAAAACGTTAGTTTCAGACCATGGCCTATGAATTAACATTCATCCTAGGATTTGCTACTCATTTATGATACTCAAAAAAAGAAAGAAAGTAAAAGGAAAAAGGGGGAAGTGCCCGCTATTTTCCAACAGTGCTGTAAAGAGAGAGCACAGCTTCTGACTGGTTAAACAGAGATATATGCTGGCTAAGGCAGTTACTAAACTGCCACTCCCAAGTTCCAAGCAGTTTGAGGTGTCTGACAGACTATGTTCTGTCCTCGCTTCTATTTAACATAGTTCTGGGACATAGTGTTTGAATAAAAAATCGCCTGATAGTCCTGCTAGGTCGTAATTAAGCAGACGTTTTCTATATTTTTGAATCATAAAGTATTAGATCTTGCAAAGAACTTAAAAAGGTGAAGAATTCCGCTGATCAAAAATGCCATGATTTTTTTTTTTTTTTGTAATGCGTACAAACGCTTAAAATTTCCTTATTAGGGTGTAGGTTCCATAGGTTAGATTCCCTCAAAATATTCTAAAAGTGCATGATCTTATAGTAAATGAAACTAGTTCTCCTCAGAATATATAGACACACATGGGCCACTATGTTCGATTGTAATATTTCGTTGAGTCATTGCCATTAATCCTGTAAGCATTTTGAGTTTGCGATAAAGTTTCTCAATGCCTATCTGCCTCACAGGTCAGTAAGTTCATGGGCATGGTAAAAACCCCGGTGCTCATTTCTTCTACCACATAAGCCCAAAGCGAAATAGAGCCCAAAAGGTGGATAATTTTTTCTGTCTCATCTTTGTCTCCACAATTTCTGCAGAAATTAACAATAACATGGTGAAATTCAGATGATTATTCATTACAGAATGGCAAGTTATGACTACAAAAAAAGCCTAACCTTGAGCAAGCTTTCCTTGCTCCCCATTATACATATTTAGCCGAAGCTGTTTATGCAACTTTACTGCAGTCTATTACCACATTATCAGTCTTAAGATTGCAGATTCTCAATAATTGGCCATTACAACCCTTCAGACAGGATTACGATCTACTTTTCTCACACCACTTATGTTGTGTGCGTTAATTTTATACATGAGTGGCGGGACCTACAGTTTAAAGTCGACTCCGAACGACAGATTTTTTTGAGAAACTTTTCATGGCAATTTTATTTCCTCTCAGAGTTTTTGCCAGAAATCTGCTGAGAGGAAGTCGCCGAAGAAATATTTTTTCATATTTCGCTTTTGATATGTCTGACCGGAGATTCGAACCCTGGCCTTTCGTATAATGAGCCAACACACTACCTACTAGACTAGGGCGACAACCAGACTTTTGTGATTTCTTCTCAGCAAATTTCTGGTAGAAACTCTGTAAGTTAATCACTAATCACGTATAAAAATTAACACATGTTGTATGTGGTATTCCCAATGCCAAAATTCTCCCTTAATTGCTAAACTTAATCGGTTCATCTCTCTGTAGTTTACTGATTCGGTAACAATATGATGTCAGTCCTGTATTGCTCAGTCATATCCTTGAGAGATCCTATGTAGTCGTATATTTTCTTCTCAACATTCTCTGTGAATAAAAGAATCATTCCCTTAATCCACACTAGGTACAGCAGTAGTTCTAGTAGGGCATCTAAAAAAACCACATAAGCTTGGGCCCCTACTCTTTAATGCATACCTCTTTCTTATTCCGCTATTGGATGCTTGTTGTTCATGTTTGTTTCCATTTAAAAAAAAAAAAGAGAAAAAAATTATTAAATTTGTTGTACACACACACACTCGCATGTACAAAATAACAAAGTTTCTGTACAGATTTGTTAGCAGTGAGGTGGAGAAAAAACAAAACAACAACAACAACAAACTCCAAAAACTACATGAAACATGTTGCATCTACGCGCAAAACGTAGTCGAATACGATGTGTTCATATTGTATTTTTGGTCTCAAGAAATGAAAAAAATTCCCATGTGAGCGATCCCACGCAAAACAAGTGGGGCTTGAAAAAAAAAATTATTTTTTTTTCTCTCGATTTTTTTTTTTCGATTTTTTTTCGATTTTTTTCTTCTTTGTTTCTGTGTGTTTCATTCATATTTTTCATCTTTTAAGATGACGATGAATTTCAAATAAATTTTCATTCTTTATGTTTAATATTCATGAATAAGAAAGAAAAAAAAAAGAAAAAAGAAACGACATTGTAAAAAAAAATATGAGAATAAATAATCGATAGTTATCGATATGAAATATTGAAATGGAAAGGGTTTTTTTTAATGGACGCAATGTTACACACATACATACATATGTAGGTGATGAGATGAAAGGATTAATACCTGGTAAAACCAGTACAACTGTCTTGAAAGGCAAGTAAGCTAATGGTGTAACCACATTTACCTTTTGATTCTGCCCTTATGGTTCTTAGAGTTCTAGTAGGTAGTGTGTTGGCTTATTGTAACAAAGGCCAGGGTTCAAACCCCCGGTCAGACATCAAAAACGAAATTTCTTCGACGGCTTCCTCTCAGCAGATTTCTTGCAAAAACTCTGAGAGAGTAAATAAAATAAAATTGCCATGAAAAGTTTCTCCAAAAAAATCTGTCGTTCGGAGACGACTTTAAACTGTAGGTCCCGTCACTCATGTATAAAATTAACACACACAACATAAGTGGTGTGAGAAGCTAGGCCGTAATCCTGACTAAAAGATCATAATGGCCAATTATGTATGTATGGATGTGTATGTGAAATAATATTCAAACGGAACTTAACATAGAAGAATTATTATCTAATTTGTGTCTCCCATTTTACGCTGACTGACTGACAAATATTCATTGAGCTTTAGTTTCAGCTGAAATAAAATGGCAAAACATTTGCAATCCTCCAATTGAAATTTATTGTTAAGCGATTGAAAACTTCTTTTTTTTTGTTTCTTTTTTCGTAAAGCCATTGCCGGAATGTGATGTCAATATTTCACCCGAAGAAAAATGAAAAAAAAAAAATCTTTTTTTTTTTTTTTTAGAATTTATGAACAAAACAATAGAGAATCTGGAAGATTGGCAGACCATTCATTCATTCATTCATTCATTCATTCATTCGTTTGTTCATTTATTCCATGTTGTAAGTTTTTAAATTCAATTTTTATTGTTTTTCTTTTTCTTTTTTTTCAGCCAAAATATTGCTGCTGCTCTTTTGCTATTCTTTTCAATTTTTTTTCATTTTTTTCAATTTTTTTTTAATTTTTTTTCAATTTTTTTTTTTCAATTTTTTTTTTAATTTTTTTTCAATTTTTTTTCAAATTTTCAATTTTTTTTTCAATTTTTTTTTCAATTTTTTTAAATTTTTTTAATTTTTTTTTTCAATTTTTTTTTCAAATTTTTTTTCAATTTTTTTTTTCGGTTCCTCGTTTTTTTGCTCATGTAATCCAATCTAATCTAATCGCTGAAATGTCTATTAAATAAATGAATGTAAGTGACTGAAGATAAAGGGTGATATAAAATGAGGTTAAAAGAGGCCTATCGAAGGGCTCTCTAGCTGGCATAATTTTGAACCTTTTACATCAAAAGGTTAAGATCTTGTCCGTACGTACGCCATCCACCATACGTCATTTAAGTAACTGCCTTTGGATTGTTTGCTGCCGCTGATTCTTTTAAGATAGTTTTCGATCACCTGATGATATTTTTTGGGCAGTATTTACACAATAACTTATCGATAACTTGATTTCCAAATACTGCAACTTTAGTGAATTTATTCTCATAGACACTGTCTTAGTCTCCCGGCATCAAACAGCGTGATATTGTTGACTTCATCGCCCATATATGCACCAAAGAGTATTTTTCTAAATCCAAACCATTTTTTTCCACTCCACCGAAAGATTCTTGTAGTATCAGTGCCATAGAAGCGAATTTCCACATGATCTAAGATTGAACAGATTTATTGTCTAGAATTCAAAAGGCCGGCATTGTTCTGTTCTTCATAGCCAAGCTGAATTGAGTACATCTTTCTAAGGCGTATACTTTTGCTTCGAACTCCATGAGTTCCAAATATTTCATTCTGAAATAAAATACCTTCGATCCAGTGATGCCAATGATCTAGAGTCACCAAATTAATCCATTCACTCGAATTGCGTAGCATTTGCCAAAATTGCGGTGATATTTGAGCAGTTTCATGGACAGCTAAGGAGGAAGCAGGTAGCCACTCGATTTGTCAGATCATTATTCTCCTTGACGAATCTAGTATTGAACCATAATCACCAAAACTATCCTAACCACAATCCACCAAAACTTCTAGCGTTGCTGTAGGTCATGTTAGCGTTACCACGCCAATCACTCTATCTTATCCAACACCACCCCAACTTTTTCTACAAATTCTTTCTGTCTGTCCTAACAACGGCTTCTTATTTCTCATTGACTTGACCATAATGGCACACAAATCCAGGAAATTATTTTTGGCATTCTTTTCCAAAATCTTTGTGCAAACCTTCGGTATAATGATGCCATATTTGACCCTCCTTGAATATATGCCTTCTGGTAACTTTATAACATTATTCTCAGATAACATGCCTCCATTACACCACCCAGGAAAGTAATTCTTTGCCTTTTAAGAAGTTAATTCCTTTCTATGGAACGTTTGTTTTACTGTTCATAAACACCCAACCTACTGACATGTACCACGAACTTAAAATCGCAAAATCCATTTGAATTCTATCACAAGAAGTCTCTTCTTTGTGCATCTTGTCTTGGGATCTATGACGTCACATGTCAATGTTCGCCTGAGGCATTTTTCTCAAGAGTTCACCTACAATCAAGTGAGAACTGCACATTATGGTAAACCTGTGATAGAACTGGCTCTTATTACATCCTCTTCCTCAGGTCGTATGTATAGAATCCTTGCTATCCATTTGAATGTTGTACAGCATACACCCTATTCTATGCAATGCTTAGTGCACCATATGAGCTTTAGGTTAGTGTCATCAACAGCGAAATTAACATCAAAGACAGCGTAAAAAGGCACTGATTTGACATTTAAGGACGCTTGTATGACTCCCATTTAATATGTACAAGATCTATTTCAGTACAGTTGTCCGGTTTATGTGTGTGTTGCTTAGGATGTAGTAGCTACCTTTGCAATACTCCTTATCTTAATATGGAACGAAATCAGCAGATTTCTGGCAAAAACTCTCGAGATTAAATAAAATTTCCTTGAAAATTTTCTCAAAAATTTGTCATTCGGAATCGTCAATAAACTGTAGGTACTGTGGTGTGAGAAGCTAGATTGTAATCCTGACCTGAAAGGAGGGAAGCTTCCATTTAGGAAGTTTCATTCTTCTTATGAATAGTAGTTTTATGGATTTGCTCGGGCTGTTTGGGTTTATCAAGATCTCTCTGCTATCAAAAGGGTCTCTTAAAGTTTGCTTCATGCTATTAGGACTATGACGTCACTTGTCAATGCTCACCACAAAGAATTCTATTAAGAGTTCACCTCTAACGCAAGAAAACCGCAGCTTATGATAAACCTCTGGTAGTATCATCCTAAATATTTCCCAGGATGATGGTGTATAGACCTATGGCCACATGAGGAAAATGCTAATCCTTACTGCACTGTTGTGAATTACTCTTACCATGTCTACAAGAGCTGTTTTGTATCGTTCTAGCCTTTGTGCGTGCTGCTTAGGCTCTGGAAGCATCCTTTTTCACACTCCATGTAACAGCATCGTTACTATCGTTGGTTAATTTGTTAATAAAAAAAAATTGCCTTAGAATAACGGAATTTTGTGCCCCCAAAACTCCCTTCATTATTGTAGTAATAACGGTTTCCACAATCTACATCTCATTTAATAGGCCTTCTAAACACCCTGTCTTCAATAACCCTTTTAGAAGACAACAGTCTCTGCTGTGTTGTATTGTTTGTGTTCATAAACATTTTTCGATTATTTTTTATCCCCATTCCATACCCTGTTCAATGCGCCCCCCTTTACTAGTAAGTGAATAAGAATAAACATTAAAAGGGGGGCAACAACAAACAAGCAACCAATCTAGCATCCAACCAACCAACCAACCAATCTAGCATTCAACCAACATTGTATGAAATCGAAAACTTCCATCTTTAAAAAAAGAGAAAAAAAGAAAAACAACAACAACAACAAAATAACAGTAATACCTTAAAAAAAACACTAAAAACTAGCAACAACAACAAACAAATGAAATTTGAGTGGCATCCGTTTAAAGTTTTGATTCTAAAATCAACAGCCAAGATCGTTTTCAATTTCATTTGTAGCAATAAGATGTTGTTGCTATTGTTGTTGTTGTTGTTAAATTTTTATAAGTGGTAATTGTTGAGTCACGTTTTACCGCTCTAAGCCGGATCAAAAAACAAAAACAACAACAACAACAACAACAACAACAGAAATAGGCAACACAAACTTCTATTATAAGTTGAGGCAACTTTTTCTTTCTTTTGCTTGCTACTTGCAATGTCGCTTCATAGTCTTCATTGTGGCAGAGGCAGCTAAGCCTCTGTTGTTAAGCTTTTCTTATTAAAAGTTTTTGGGAAGAGGGATGTGAAAATAGAAAAAACAAGACAGAAAAACAAAACGAGAACCATTGAGGTTGAGATCAAAAGAAATAAGTTGTGGTTTATTTTTATATTGTTTTTGTTTTCGTTGTTGTTGTTGTTTTCAAATCAGTTTCGTTTTTCTTTTTTAAGTAACGAGAGTTAATAATTCTTGGATTTTGTCATTTCTACGCAGAGACCCTATTAAAGCCGTAGGGGGACTATGAACATAAAATTCAATGCAGCATGCAGGAAACATCACTTCACTCTACTTAATGCGGGCTTTGGAGGCAGACGGGAATAAAGATCTACTCTTAGGGTATGAAGAAAAATTGGATTGCAATTTATCAGGCTTTCGTCCTTGGAAATAAATCCTTATAACGGATCTTTCATTAAGGGCTTCCTATTTTTAAATTCAAATAAAACACAGTGTGTGTATGAAGTCGCTGGCAGTGTGCGGGCTTATTGGACGTGAGGCCACGGTTCAAACCCTAGGACAAACATCTCCAACAAAACGAAACATGAAATAATATTTCTATGGCGGCTGCCTCTCAGCATATCTCTGGCAAAAATTCTGAAAGTAAAGAAAATTGGCATGGAAAAGTTTCTTTAAAAAAAAATCTGTTGTTCGGAATCGACTTTATACTGTAGCTCCTGCCACTTAGGGATAAAATTAACACACACAACCTAAGTGGTGTGGGAAACTAGGTTGTAATCCTGTTTAGTCAGGATTGTAATGACGAATTATGTTTGTATGTATGTGTGTGTAAGATAACACCGAAATTTTGTATTCGTTTCAAAGAGCTGCTGATGCCATTGTGTACAGAAGACAACATCGTTCAAATGTCTGTAAAGGGTTCTTTGGGAGAAGCGTATTTGAAATGCCCAATTTTTCATGAGTTTGGGTGATGAATGACACTGAATTCGACCGATAGTATACGTTCTGTGACTTAATAAAAGGTTTAACAGGCTCAAATAGTATAATCTCCTGGCCAGTTCACATCTCCTACACATGAGATGACCGTTTCGTCAAAACGCTGGCCCAGAATATCCAATGTGATATTAGCTGTGTGGCATATAGCGCCATCTGCTGTTAAAATCGCATGTTGTTGATGTCCAGATCATCCCAACCAGGACAAAAGAAGTTGTTAATCGTCAGTCCACAGCACTTCCTGTTGAAAGTGCAGGCCTCTCTAATGTTGTTCTTAAAGCAGCCCAAAATCCACACCAAACAGCAATGAACTACTCCTTTAAAAAGTAATTCTCCATCGCTTCTGAATAAACCGACTGTGAGAAAATCCAATATACACGTCAATGAAGACTTATACGCCAGAACCTGCTCAATGTTCTCCACCAAGAAGATCAGTTCAGATTGTATCTCGTTGTTCCAATGTATTGAGAGAGAACGAGTGAAATCAGATTTATGGATCAGAAGCCTATCATAGTGGTTCTATAGATTTTAGAAGAAATAAGACCACCACCTCTCTACAGTTAACAGGGACATAGATTGAACTTATGGATCAGAAGCCCTTCATAGAGGATGTACATATTCATACATTTTAGAATAAATACGACCATCACCAGGCACATGAGATCGCAATTATGGATCAGAAGGTCTTCACAGTGGACAAAGATGGTTCCAAAGATTTTTGAATAAATACGACTAACACCTCTCAACAGTTAGCAGGAACCTTAGTTAGGACCTATGGATCAGAAGGTCTTCTATAGTGGCTATATATGGTCCACAGATTTTATAATAAATAAGACCACCACCCCCCTACGTTCAACAGAGACATGAGAGTATTTGAAACAGGCATAACAGATTCTCTGCAGCTAAGGAATCACTATATCAGGTGTTTACTACAAATGATTACGTAGGTAGCCGTAGTGTGTTGACTTATAACCGATGCAGTAGCCTTGAAAGTATTCGAGAGAAAAGTCCAACGTAAGATCTTCGATCTAGTGCGAGTTGGCGATGATTTCAGCATTCAATTCAACAGTCAGCTGCATGAGCTCCTCAACGACATGGACGTTGTGCAGCATATTAACAACCAGTGGCTGAGCTGGCTCGGCTATGTCGTTCGNATGGAGGAGAATGCTCCTGCTAGATGGGTATCTGCGGAAGTCGGCGAAGAGAATGATCTTGTTTATGTTGGAAGGATTAAATCCAGGAAACTCTAACATCGATTGGCGCAGGAGCGCAGGAAGCAGAGGCGCCTGGAAGAATGTGTTACGGCAGGCTGAAATCCCAAGGCCAGGCCAATTAAGTAAGTAAGTAAGTGGTTTAAGTCCCAGTTAGGGCGTATCGAAACGAAATAAAGAAACAAATATTTCGTTCGGCAATTTATTCTCAGCAATCTTCTGCTAAAAATCCTGAGCGTTAAATGAAAAATTGCCATGAGAAGTTGTTCAAAATCGATGATAAACTGGTGAATTAACCCACACAACAAAGGTGATGTGTAAAGCTAGGTTGTAGTCCTGACTGAAGGGTTTCCATTAACCAATTAAGCGTGTTGCTTAAATCGAATTCTTTTGGATCTTTTACTGTATGCCACAGTTTTGTAAAGCACACACTGTATTACATATTACTGCACATGTATGTGTGTGTGTGATATATTTTCAAAACAACAACAACAACAACAAAAAAATCTTATTTTATTTGTTATAATTTTTCGTCTTTTAAACTATTTTTTTTCCATTTTTTTTCTTTCTTTTTTTGTTTGTTTTTCTTTCTTTTTTTTGTTTGTTTTTCATTTGGCATGATTTTATGCCTTAAACTTGTGCACGTTTTTCTTTTCTCTCCAACAACTGCTTTATTTGTTGGCTTATTTGTTGGTGCTTTCTTTATGGTTTCAATAAAGTTTCAAACATCATCAGCAAGCAGCAACATTATTGTCATCATCATTAGCATTATCATCTGGAGTTGTTGTTGTTGTTGTATTTACGGCTATTGTGTTTGTTTTTTTTTAATAAAAAATTGGATTTTAAAGCCGAAGAAAAAAGGTTTTTTTTTAGATCATATTACGTGATTTTTTTGTTGTTGTTGTTGTTGTTGTTGTTGTCGAGAGGGGAATCATATTCAACATCTTTATGCATCGTGTCCTATAAATTTCGTTTTGTTTTGTTTTGTTTTGTTGCAATTGTTGTTCGTCGTATTTATTTTAATGACTTCAAAGTGTCATTCATTTATCGATCGAACGAATATTATTTTCTATTCTCTTCTCCTCTACATAGTTTCCATTGTATCCTCTAGTAGCTCTGCATGTATTACCATACAATGCCATTCAATTAGGAGGAAGGGGGGGGGTTGCTATTAAATGCCGTGTGACCATTAAAATATGAAATTTATGAACAATTGATTGAAATTGTAATCCAAATAATGGCGTATTTTATGTCAAATTAAATTTAAAAAATATTTTGAAAGATAAATCCTATGAAATAATGCCAGACTTGATCATCTTATTGTGTAAAGAGGGAATATTTTCAATCAAAGCACTTTTCTTAATCAAAACTTCTTGGAAACCTGCAACTGTAGGGCTTTAGATTTGTTTTTAATAATCAATGCTTAGGGAATGGCCCCTATTACCATAGTGCAGTGATTCTTGTTGGAACTAAGGAAATAGATGCTGGTCTAGCTGATAGAGGGATTAATCCTTATGAAAGTCTGATAAGTATGTAGGGGTGGCCATCGATCCAAAGTAGTTGCGATAGACACGCTTTCTCCATATACAAACTATTGTCATACCACAGTCGTTTACTTTTCCTTCAAAGCTTTTCGTAAAACTACAATACTTGCTCTTCTAATGCGCTCTACTGACACATTATTTAAATCGACCCCACAATAGACATAGAAATACAGAAATACATGCCTACAAACATACATAATTGATCATTACAAGCCTTTAGTCAGGATTACAACCTTGTTTCTCACACCACTCATGTTGTGTTTGTTAATTTTATAGATGAGTGACAGGCCATAAAATTTAAAGTCTACTCCGAATGATAGATTTTTTTGAGAAACTTTTCATGGCATAATATCGAAATGCTTTCTCTTCCTTCAAAGTAAAGAGCTTGGCCTCTAACCAGTAGGTAAAGAACAGTTTTCTCTTCTTCTATGTCTCTATAGCTCCTGCAGAAGTCGTTTCAATGTATCCAACACCAATACTTTTAGCATAAATGACTCCCGTTTAGTGTTTCACTAGATTTTCTGCTCACCCTCTATGCAGCTTTACTTAGATTTACTGAACTATCTTGCCCACATCCAAAGCTAACCAAGTAATGTTCACAGTATCTCTAGGTAGGTAGGTATGTAGGTAGAGGTTGTTTTTCCCCTCACGAAATTCCAATGAAACCACTTAGGCCTCACGGAGCCCATTATGATACCACAATTTTCATCATTTACCCTTTAGCTTTGGAACCACTTAAAGCTTCCAATGAAGCATCTTAAACTGTCGATATCAACATTCGATAGATCACCAAGATCATCAATGTAATCGGCAGCCAAATGCCTCTTTCTCCATTGACATAGTGTCGGGCATGTTCCAGTCATCATGTTCGTTCTCATCTCCTTCCAGCTTCCATAGAAATTGTTTGCAACATGTCTCACGCCAATGCACCTCGCAAAGACAGTATCCCTACCAACATTGTAGAATTATTAACTCTTGGGTATTTCCTATAAAGAATAGTCACCGGAAACTTTGATGATTGTGCCACAACTTGCCACAAAATCATCCCTTTTTAAATGACCTGAAATACATGGTATCCACGTTAAGAGATTCACAACAGCCATAAACCGCTCTTGACTTTAAAACCCAGTGCCTTGATTCTGATAACCTTCTAGTTTTCAGAGAGTACACTACCCTTCCCACCGATATTTTCATAATTTTTAATAAACTTTACTGCAGCCTATATGGATTACAGCTTCGCCTGAAACACGCTACCCAGTTAAGCTTATGACTATCCTTATCGGCTTCGATATAAACAGCGCACCGGCTTATGAATATCTCTATCGACCTCGATAAAATTCCCCCCCCCCCCCATTCTAAGCAGTTTCCAACCAGAAACAAATGTTCGGTACTTCCTTGAGAGCCATAGTATGGTATCGTGTAGTCAAAACTCTTGACAGTTCCGAGCTCTTTTAGGATTCTCAAATAAAAGGAATTCCTAGCATATCGTAAGCATCCATGGGTTAAGATAGGTGTGACCATTGTTCTACAGATTCAATGTGTCTTGCCAGGTTCAATACCCCCTTTTTATAACAAATATGCCATAAAGGACGCGATATATTGTGAGCATAGCATAATGGTTATGCAGTATGATGCTACGGGCTAATAGAACCGTTATTTGGCTAAACAAAATGGAATTGGAAAATATCTCCGATAAATTGCACAAGATACAGAGACTACTGGCATGAGTTGGCATGGCAGAGGCAAAGCTAACCTACTTTAGAGCGGCGCTGGAGGCTTTATTAGATTTAAGTTCGTTGCCTATGGTAGTGAGAAGTAGAGCTTTAGAGACTATGGTTACGATCGTGGGAGGCAAGTCTAATGAGAGAGTCATCAGGGTCACCGTAATCAGATACATAAATCGAGAGGTTGACAGCTGCCTCCGTAATTGTCCAGAACAAAGCCAGTAGACACAAATATTTTGAGAAATGCTTGTCAACGGGAGTGATAAGAGCAATATTGAGACTGCATACTGTTCGAAGAGAGCGAGAGAGAGAGAGAGAGAGAGACCATTCTATGATATCTAGATGTTTCGAGAATAGATATGGGAACGGTTTGGTCCCAGACTGAAACATTTCGAGCACATGGGAATCTCACGTACATATATCTTCAGAGCGCCATCAAAAGCTGTGTTCAATTTAAGTTAAACGACATACAGATCGACAACAGGCTCATACCTTTCTGGGACCAAAGTTATGTGGAATTTCTTAGCAATGAGTAGACAGAGCTGTAGAGTAAAAGGTCTCTTGTTAAGAATGGCATTCGGCCCGTTTCCGATACATAAATTCTGTAATGGGAAGAATGAATCATCTGAACACGTACTTGTGCGGCAGCTGTAAACACTTGAATGCAGTAAAAGCCTGCTAATGAACGTGTATGAATCGAAGAGCACTGATCTAGTACCAGGCTTGGAATATCATCCACCTTACGACCTTTCAATGTTCAGATCCATAAGATATCAAGCTCTACTTCCCTTTTGAAGTTTCGTTTTATTTTTTTTTTTTTCATATTTTCTGTATAAGAAGACAAAGCAACAAACGAATTAGAAGACTGGAACTAATTTAGTTGCAACTCCTCCCAGATTCTAATTTTTTTATTTTATTGTTGTTGTTGTTGTTGTTGTTATGTTTTTCTATTTTTAACAACTTTACAACATCACATCTGTGTCGTTTAATACAAAAAAAAAAAAAATTCAAAATACCAACAAGTACCAGATCCACCTTAACACCGCCATCACATTTATTCATTGATTGTGCTGCCAAAATGCAGCACAAATTCGTTGTGGTACGTTTGACAAACGAAATAAATTGGAAAAATTGAAAATCTATACAGGCGGTCGGGCGTATGTGTGACAGAAATTTTAATTACAGACTCACAAAAGGAAACAACTTCTTCGCTTCACAAATGAAATTAAATTTAAAAAAAAAAGAAAATTATCAATTACATTAGAAGGCTTATTGTTGTTTTTCTCTTCTTCTTCTTCTTCTTCTCTTGTCTTTTGCTTTTGTCATGACATAAATAAAGATGAATCTTGGCTTAATTGGCACATGAATTTATGCAAAATAGTGGGTTTTCTTCGTTTAAGAGTTTTCAAAGAATTCTAACCTCAAATTTTTTAAAGCATATTTTTGCTTATTTTGCATATTTTGAGAGCATATTTTTTTATAACCTCAAATTTTTAAAGCATATTTTTGCTTATTTTGCTTATTTTGCATATTTTCATAGCATATTTTTTTATATAATTTTTAGTCAGTTTTGTATTTCCAAGAATTTTTTGTAAGAATTTTTGGTTCTTAAATTTGCTTAGTTAGCTGTTTTGGTAGCATTCTAATAGGTAGTCTAGGATGAATACACAAACAATTTTCTAATAACAATTCTCTTTTGACAACATTTTAGCAAACCCCCCCCCCTATTTTATACATTTAATATGCGATTAGCTGTGGCAAAATATTAAAATAGGCTTCTTTAGTTTCATATGATATACAGTCAAAGAAAAAAGTCTACATACACCGGTGATTTTAATCGAATTATAAAAGGTGTTACAATTAAGAATGTTTAAAGACCTAGAAATTATTATAAAAAATTTACATACGATCTGTATAGACTTTTTTCGGTGACTGTATATAAAAAAATAATGAAAATTCTTCTTCTTCTTCTGCAATATTTACATATGAAAACAAGAACATTTAATTTATTTAAATAATAATCTTCACGTGACTTTGATGAATAATGTTTGTTGTTACTTTTCTCTCTCTCTCTCTCTCTCTCTTTTGCTTGACGTTCTTTAAAATATATTCCACTCCACTCCACTCCACCATCCATCCATTCGTAATGGTAAGGCGAATTGTTTTTTTTTTTTCTTCTTTACACTGCATGTTATTTAAATATGCGCATATGAAATTATTGTTGTAATGCATACATACTGCTCTGCACAATACTGCACAGTGGGTTATAAATGAAAAATAAAGATTGAAATTTCTTACAGGCTATTTCAATGACGATTATAAAATTTTATTGGAAATATTTTGTAAAAAAAAAAATTTTTTTTTTTTTGTATGCCAGCATACTGCTCTGCACAATGGGCGCTAAATAAAAAATAAAGATTGTAATTTATTACAGGGTATTTCAAACACGATTATAAAGTTTTATTGGAAACATTTTGTAAAAAAAAAATTTTTTTGTAAATTTTTTTTTAAATTTCATCCCATTGTGCTAAATTAATTCATCATCAATGCATGCATACACTACTGTGTATTTATAACGTAAAAATTTGCATGAGATTTTGAATGTTTTAAAATGTTAAAGGCGTTCTTTTGGTTTTGCTAATTTAAGAGCCATGCTGTAGGTAAGATGAGATGACAATTCGTAACAGAATTCCACTAACAAAGATAATATTTTTCGTTTACTGACCTATTTAACTGGATTTTTTAGAAAGTCATCATCGTTAAATAATTCTTTTTTTTTTCTCAGGATAATGTCAACTCAGAGTAGTGGACTCAAGGACTCTACACGATACATACTTCCTGTAGGATATATGCTTGGTTCTCTTAAGGTTTAAGACAACTTGAAAGCTTTACTAACTCATCGCTTAGGAGTGGACTTGAAGAACTTAAGGAAGTCTTTACAAGATACAGACTTCCTGTAGGAAATGTCTTTGGTTCTCTTAAGGAATAAGCCAACTTGAAGGCTCTACCAACTCATATCAGAGTAGTGGACTCATAGAACTTAAGGAAGTTTCTACACGATATAGGCTTCTCCTAGGCAATATGCTTGGTTCTCTTAAGGGTTAAGACAACTTAAAGGTTTTACTAACTCATCTCTTTGGAGTGGACTTGAAGGACTTAAGGAAGCCTTTACCAGATACAGACTTCTTGTAGGAAATTTGCTTGGTTCTCTTAAGGTTTAAGACAACTTGAAGACTTCACGAACTCATCTTTAGGAGTGGACTTGAAGGACTTATGGAAGTCTTTACAAGATACAGACTTCTTGTAGGAAATTTGCTTGGTTCTCTTAAGGAATAAGCCAACTTGAAGGCTCTACCGACTCATATCAGAGTAGTGGACTCAAAAAACTTAAGGAAGTTTCTACATGATACAGACTTCCTGTAGAAAATATGCTTTGGTCCTCTTAAGGTTTAAGACGACTTAAAGGCTTTACTGGCTTATCTCTTAGGATGTGACTTGAAGGACTTAAGGAAGTCTTTACAAGATACAGACTTCCTGTAGGAAATATGCTTGGTTCTCTAAAATGAACATGTAATGAGGACTATGGTCTTGACTATGGTCGGATTTTATCAGGGATTGTCATGACCTACTAGAAACGAGTAGATGACAGTAGTTCCCTTAATAATTGACCCCTAGACAGAATCAATAGAATACATATATGATTTACAAACAAGCCTAGAATAATAAAACGAAATGTGGCACATGGATGGCTCAAACGTAGAAGCGGGGGGTATTCAGGCTAGAGCTTGCGATTATTTTAAAAATGAAAGTTATCGCCACCGAAAGATTTTCTTAATTCAACTTGTACACAAAACACAAGGAACCCTAACCATCTGACAATCCGGCCAACATTCTAAGACCTTATTTCTAAGAGGATAACTCTTAGTTTGTAATAAAAACGCTTTGTACGCTAATGAAAGTGGAGGATCTTGAAAAAGGTATTGAAATCTATCAGGCTTAGATTGATTTCATAATCTTGTAGAATAACTCGATTTGGATTTGAGGAATTAGTTGATGAATGACACAAAAAGTACTTCAGCGTTTCGGATTAATTCACCACGTGCCCTGCATTCGTCATTTGACATCATGTGTCAATATGGCTTAGGTTTTTTCCATGTGTTCTGCATGGGTTATGTTGGCATTGCAGACCCCCCCCTTGGTTTGTGACTTATTCGCACACCTTTGCGACTTAAGGAAACCTCTTAAGAAATGATCTAACAGGGGTTCAAAGACGCACGATATTAGTGGCCAATTCACATTGTTTTTACGAGAGATGACCATGCTTTTAAATCCTGCTTGTAGAATAACCAATGTGGCATAAGCTATGTGGCATATAGCGCTGTCCAATGGAAAGTCGTTAGTGCTCAGATATAGAGCGCTCGCCGTTGATAGGTGATGTCCTCGCCAAAATCGTTTCTTGAACGATAACGTAGCCTGTCTTCCTTTATTAAATTCAAGGCACAGGAAGCAATTTAAAATCGAAATCCTAAAGGCTGGTATTTTATGCGGCAAGCATGCACAGGGAAGGGCGCATACACTGTCCAAACATTTAATACAATACGACCTGATCAACCTTTATTCCTCTTTTAAAAATTGAAAAAAAAGTATCTTGTAGGCCAACATTTCCATTGGAAATCTTTCTCGCCGAGGGAATTCTAATACATTACTCCACTAAATTCCCTCCATAAAAAACCAAATTGAAACTCATCTTGCAACAAGTCCCAAATGATTTGCATCCCCAAAATCGTTTATTTTTATCTCTTCATTTTGCAACAATAAAAATAAAATAAAAATTTCCAAAAAAAAAAAAAAATTATAATTTTCATGGAAGTTTTTTCTTCTGCCTCAAAAGTACTCATGATTCCGCATGGTTTTCCAATGTAAAACGTTAAGGATGCCATTGCCGTTGGCGTACGCAATATGCCTCTTTTGACTTTTAATGTGTAAACTTTGACACTTTAAATCAATTGGAAATCCACCAAAAAGAAGTGGGTACCAGCTAACCCCCCCTCCCCCTTCTTCAAAAGAAATAATCCCATGAGAGGGAGGTAACCCCAACAACAAAACAAAACATTTATAAAAAAAAACATCTCAAACAAATTTGAGGAATACAAACAAATCAGTAGAGACTACAAAGTAATCGCGTATGATGATTATATTTAAAATGCTTGTACAAGCAACATGCATCATGCAGCATGCAGCATACAACATACAACGGCTTTTCAATCGTTCAACATCAAAAAAAAAAAAAAACAAGCCAGAAATAAGACGGTAAAAAACTATTTATTATGGACAGACAGACAGACAGACAGACAGACAAAAGTACACGGTCCATTACCACACCCAAAAAACTCTTTGGAGGACTATTTTTTTTTTTTAAAGTTGCCAGTGTTACAACAAATGCAACAAATTTTAAACATCCAAACAAGAAAATGAATGAACGGCTGGCTGGTTGGCTGGCTTGCTGGCTTGCTTGATAGTCCATAGTTCATAATTCCAAGCTACAACAGCCAGTTTTATTGCGCTCGTACCAAATAAGCGATACAAGATAAATTAGAAGCGATTAAATAATCAAATAAAAGCATTTTTCTTCTCGATGAACGATACTCCCAGATGAACGATACACTCGATTGCTTATCACATACAGTGCTTGACAGTTTGAAAAAAAAACTTAGAAGACAGTATTCGGACAAAATAGAAGAACAAAAAATGTCATGTAATCACGCTCAGCCACACTTTAACAATCCCGACGCCAAACCATTTCTCCAGAAGGAAGATGTAACCCTGATGGTATGGAGGTGGTTCTTATGCGTACAAAAAACAGTGACATCGGCAAAGGTATAAGTGTGTGTACCACAATACAATATAAGACACCGCAGTCAAGTTGGTAGTATAGTTGGTAGTCTAGTAGGTAGTCTAGTAGGTCTAGTCTAGTAGGTAGTCTGGTAGATAGTCTAGTAGATAGTCTAGTAGGTAGGCTAGTATGCAGTCTAGTAGATAGTCTAGTAGGTAATCTAATAGGTAGTCTAGTAGATAGTCTAATAGATAGTCTAGTAGATGAGTCTAGTAAGATAGGTCTAGTAAAAGTCTAGTAGGTAGTCTAGTAGATAGTCTAGTAGGTAGTCTAGTAGGTAGTCTAGTAGATAGTCGAGTAGATAGCGTCTAGTTAGGTAATCTAATAGGTAGTCTAGTAGATAGTCTAATAGATAGTCTAGTAGATATGTCTAGTAGTAGTCTAGTAGATAGTCCAGTAGATAGTCTAGTAGGTAATCTAATAGGTAGTTCAGTAGATAGTCTAATAGATAGTCTAGTAGATAGTCTAGTAGATAGTCTAGTAGAAAGTCTAGTAGGTAGTCTAGTAGATAGTCTAGTAGGTAGTCTAGTAGGTAGTCTAGTAGATAGTCCAGTAGATAGACTAGTAGATAGTCTAGCAGGTAGTCTAGTAGGTAGTCTAGTAGGTCTAGTCTAGTAGATAGTCTAGTAGAAAGTCTAGTAGGTAGTCTAGTAGGTAATCTAGTAGATAGTCTAGTAGATAGTCTAGTAGATAGTCTAGTAGGTAGTCTAGTAGGTAGTCTAGAAGGTAGTCTAGTAGGTAGTCTAGTAGGTAGTCTAGTAGATAGTCTAGAAGGTAGTCTATGGTAGTCTAGTAGGTAGTCTAGTAGATAGTCTAGTAGGTAGTCTAGTAGGTAGTCTAGTAGGTAGTCTAGTAGATAGTTCCAGTAGATAGACTAGTAGATAGTCTAGCAGGTAGTCAAGTAGGTAGTCTAGTAGGTAATCTAGTAGATAGTCTAGTAGATAGTCTAGTAGATAGTCTAGTAGATAGTCTAGTAGATAGTCTAGTAGATAGTCTAGTAGATAGTCTAGTAGATAGTCTAGTAGATAGTCTAGTAGATAATCTAGTAGATAGTCTAGTAGATAGTCTAGTAGGTAGTCTAAGTAGGTAGTCTAGTAGATAGTCTAGAGGTAGTAATAGTAGATAGTCTAGTAGTAGTCTAGTAGATAGTCTAGTAGATAGTCTAGTAGGTAGTCTAGTAGTAGTCTAGTAGATAGTCTAGAAGGTAGTATAGTAGATAGTCTAGTAGATGTCTAGTAGATAGTTAGTAGATAGTCTATAGGTAGTCTAGTAGGTAGTCTAGCAGATAGTCTAGAAGGTAGGTATAGTAGATAGTCTAGTAGATAGTCTAGTAGATAGTCATAGTAGTATAGTCTAGTAGATAGTCTAGTAGATAGTCTAGTAGGTAGTCTAGTAAGGTAGTCTAGTAGATAGTCTTAGAAGGAGTATAGTAGTATAGGTCTAGTAGATATTAGTAGATATCAGTCCAGTAGATAGTCTAGTAATAGTCTAGTAGATAGTCTAGTAGATAGTCTAGTAGTATATCTAGTAGATAGTCTAGAGTAGTATAGTAGATAGTCTAGTAAGGTAGTCTAGTAGGTAGTCTAGTAGATAGTCTAGAAGGTAGTATAGTAGATAGTCTAGTAGATAGTCTAGTAGATAGTCTAGTAGGTAGTTTGTTGGCTTATTAGACGTTAGACCACTGTTCAAACCCGAAATCAAACATTTCCGACAAAACGAAATATGAAAGAATATTTCTTCGGCGACTTCCTCTCAGCAGATTTCGAGCAAAAACTCTGAGAGTACTCTGAGAGTATTGCCATTAAAAAGTTTCTTAAAAATCTGTAATTAAGCTGTATATTCCACAAAACAGAAGCGGTGTGAGAAGTTACGTCATAATCCTGACCATGGGTATTTAGGGGACACAGCATTCTACATGTACTCCTTAACCGTATTGGCATGGTAACAAATGATGAATGCAGAGCATGCAGTTCCATGAAAAGTTTCTCAAGAAATCTGTCGTTCGGAGTTTATTTTAAACTGTAGATAACGCTACTCAACTCATATATAAAATTAATACACATAACCTAAGTTGTGTAAGAAGCTTGGTCGATGTCCTGACTGAGGGGTTGTAATGATGAATTATGTTTGTATGGCACTAACAATCCGTTCACGACAAAAAGAAAATCAGGGTTTATGTGTGGCGATGCAACGTGCTCAAGTCAGCTTTGGTAATCAAATCTACCACTTCGACCTAACCAAACTTATCAAGCTACCCAATACTATTCAAGCTACAGTAGGCGGCATTCATTTGCTTTGATTGTAGGTGGTTTTACTTCACAGGGTCTTTCCCTTGCTTCAACCAGTAGTGTGCTCGTTGTAGAAATCTATTCAAGTTCCCCTAGGCCATAACTTGTCCTGATCGAATGTGTTTACCTACACGGAGGTTTCGTTTTGTTTCAGTCAGCAATCACACCCCAATCTTTTTACGATTATAAAATAATAAAGAAGCCTACTCAAGTTCCCCTAGGCGGCAATCATTCGTTCTGATCGTTTGTGGTTTACTTCACTTCACTTCTTTTACTTCTTCATTTTGCTTCAGCCAGCAGTAGGTGGGGTTAGTTGGGCGATTAGGCAGAAAATAACTTTGTAAAGCTGAAGGAAAGCTTAAAATACCTTTTAATCTTATTGACATTGCTCCGGCACTGCCATGTTTTTGGAAAAGTTAACTTTATTTTATTATTAGGTTGTAATAACGAAACAAAGTTAAAGCTGACTTTAAAGTTCACTTTAGCTTAAGTTAACTTTAACTAAAACCAACTTTAACAGGAAGTTTTAATAATGGCCCTTAAACGTTTAAAGTACAGCCTATTACAGTCGTTATGTGCATATGTATGTCTTCATGACTGCTTATGTGTTTGTTTTTGTTCCTATTTATAAATGCTTTGGAATCTCGCATTTTTGTTGGTAGAGGTCCCCTCTCTTGATAGCAAATTTTTATGAAGTTTTATTTCCAACAAACAAAATGAAAATTTTTTGCCACAAAACTTAAGCAGGTAAAGTGTCTGAGAGTCAATAAGAAAATAAAAAAAAAATAAAAAAACTATGCCGGTAAAAACACACCAGAATCTGACAACCACATCAAATGCAAAAACAAATATTAAAACAAAGATGCGAAGAAAAAAAATATGAATTTTATGCCACACTACGAACGAATGGAACTGGATGGAATACCAAAGAGATGCAGTTTTTTCCTTTAAAAATTATTTTCGATTTTCAAAGTTTTTTTTTTTCCAACGATTTTTTCCTACTATTTGGTCAGTTCGTTACAAAGCCAGAGTCTGGTGTGTATGAATGAGCGAATGAATGAGTGGATGTATGAATGTATGTGGATGTATGTAATGTATGGTATAATATGGTATGAATATTTAGGTCACTTAGCCAGCCATTGAGCCAGCTAAACAGCCAGCTAAACAGCCAGCTTGCTAGCCAGCCAGCCATCTAGCCGTCTAGCTAGACCGTCCAGCTTAAGTGTGGCTAGCAAAAGTATCCTCAAAATAGTTAAAGAAAGACCAGCTCTAAAAACAAGTTTCTATAATAGACCACACCGCAATCATCATCATCACAATTCTGAATTGGTTTTTATGGCGGCTGTTACTTGCCACAAAAACAAGAGAGGAAGAAAGAAAGAAAAAAACACAACAAAACAGCCATCTACTCCTCCCAAACAAGAAACGCTATTAGATGGTCATCACTAATATAGTGGAACAGCAACAACAACAACAAGTAAAGAAATAAAATAACAAAAGAAGGAAAGAAAGAAAGAAAGAAGCATTTGCAGCTTAAGGAACGCGCTGAAGCGCTGCAAATAAGTCAGTCAGTTAGCCAGGCCAGGCCAGCCAGCCTAGCCAACCCAGCCAGCCAGTGTAAGCCCCATTCAGTCCGTCCCTCTTACATGTGTTACATAAGATTTTTCCAAATGTTGTTGTTGTGTTGTGTTGTTTTATTTCATTTTATTCCATGGAAATATTTTCTAAGACATCATCAACAGACCAACACTAGAAGAAGAAACAATAGAGGAGAAGCAATTTGAAAAGCGCAAGAAAATTTGAAAAAAAAAACAAAAGAAAAATCAAAAAATTATCGAAGCATTCATTGGAGTTGAGAGAGCACACAACAAAATTGTTATGAAGAAAGAGTGATGGAACATAAAGGGAACAAAGGAAACTAGGGACAATACAACACTAGTGCTTCAGGGAATCCTGAATATAACAATGAAGGAATGGTTTGTCGAAAGTACCGACAGGGAAAATCAACCTTCCAGCCTATCAACTTAAACAAGAATTCTCGATGTGTGTCCATGCCTCAAACTACTACCTACATACCTACATAACATAACATAATTTGATCATTACAACCAAACGAAGACCCTGTGAAGTAAAACACAAATGATCATAGCAAATGATTGCCTAGGGGAACTTGAATAGATTACTTCATGATGAGTTAGGTTAGGTCGAAGTGGTCGCTTTGATTAGCAAAGCTCACTAGAGCACGCATAGAGGCCCGTTGTCGCGGCACAGATAAACCTTGATTTTCTTACTGCCATGAAAGGACAAATGACCATAATTTGGTGATTACAGGCCTTCACTCAGGCTTAGCGCTCAAAGGATTAAGGTTCCTTTTAGTAATGCGCAAGCCTTAATCCCCTCGATATATCTTCACTTTATAAAGTTCTCATGGTGACCTGCTTAATTTGGATAATTGAACACATATGGTCTTGATTCAACCATTCTGCAGCCAATTGGCCAATTATTATTATTGTCGTAAAAAGGCCTTAGTACTGCTCTTCTATTTTACACCCCTCCAACTTTCTTTTCCCAGTCTATTACCATGACAAACTTCAGTATGCTGTTGGGTGCCAGAAATGACAATTTCCCGCCTAGAATCTAATATGCATCCATGAGTTTCCTTGCAGCTATGCAGTCCAAGAATGTGTTCCGCTGAGTCATTTTCATAATACAAGAATCAACATGTTGGGCTTGAAACACTCTGAATAAATGCACTCTGAGTGTACAGTGCCCTGTTAGAAGTCTGATTACCATGTACAGGTTATTCCAGCATTACTCGGAGCTCTCTTTTTATTATAATTTTCCAACAAAAGCTTTGATTGTTTCAAATCCACTTGGTTTGTGAGCTGGCTTTGCCTCTCTCAATCTTCTCTTTCATTAAGCATACCTTATCCAACCTAAACACCTTCAGCACCCGACAATCGCAATAACGGTGCTGGACAATTTCCTATGCTTCTTCGACAAGTAAATTCGTAGAAGTCTGTTGTAATAATTCCTAAAATTGATTCCACATCCGCTTGCTAATATATTTTAATTCCCTCGTTCATCAATGTCTTGGAAATCCTTTTTTTTTTTGACGCACTATCCATTTCCGCAACACCCGTCAAGTTTATGTTTTTTTGTTTAATTCTCCTTCTACAGCAAAGATTTCTGTTACCCTGTAACTCTAACTCTAAAGCATACGGTTTTTCATTTTTTGGGCATTTCATACCTTTAATGTTGGACTCTGTAAGACTTCTTTTATTTTCGGAAATCAGTGATGCCAACTTAAAATTAGTTTTCAGGTGAAAGATCAACTCTGGTTGTTTAATATTGTTTTTCTTTCTCTTTCTCTATCTGTTTTTTTTTCTTTTCCTTACCTCTCACTGTGGTGGCACAGGTTGCCAGTCTGTTTTTTTTTTGTTGCTGACGTTTGTTATACGCCCAAGAAAATGTCATGTAATCAAGTGGAGTTGGAAAGGCTCCAATCAAATGGACTTTCTTTAAAACTAATTAAGTTGATGGATGCACACATGCATGTATGAACGTTTGAGAAGAGTTTCAAAGCAAAATGAACCGTGTTAAGGGGAGGGCGAATTAAAAGCAAAAAAGTTTTGGTGAATAATGTGGAATTATGGTGAAGAATTGTAAACTGTTAAAGAGATCATTTAGGCCAATAAGTGACCTGTGGGTGCAGTAGCAAGAAAGTTGATGACTTTCGTTATTCCTAGTATCATAGCCTTTCAAGATATTTTTTTTCTCTTCGATACTCTAACACTTCACTTATTAATACTGAAGGACAGATATGTTGAAAGGAAAGTTGGACCTGGAAAACTAGCTCAGCTAATCTGATTACATTTCAGAAGCTGAAACAAACGTTGACTTTAGTTTTCAAAAGCCATGCTCTTTATCGGAGTGTAAAAAGTAACGTTGCTTTCCGTCCGACGTTGGGATTCTTTTAGAACCACCAAATAAAAATTACGCCAGAACGACGTCTTGAGCGTAGTGCTTGAACATCGTGATCGTTACAGTGCAGTCATCTCTGTGTAATTATCGTTGTATGAAACGTTAGTGAGGTCAACTGTTAATACCAACGTAGTTCTTGCCGCTGTGTGCTCCGTCGGTTCTGCCAAGTCTGCTCTTAACGCGCCTGGCGTACAGTTGGTGTGGATTACACTTGTCACTCTATAGGGGCTTCAGCAATTCGTTTGCAGCCAAACCTGTTTTCTAATGCACTCTTCAGTGAATTGGCCGAAATCGAAAGTTACGTATTCCACTGTATCGCAAACTCCGACACCCAGATTTATCAGGCAATCTGCGGCCTTAAATCGATGCAGGAAAGCGCCTGTGACTGCATAGAACCTGTGTAGGGTAATAACGTATTTCAGGCCACGGTCTAGCCCGAGTCGTTTCCCTCCTTTCGTTCTATAACTGCTAGTGAACGCTTCTCAAATTTCCGATACTGATATGGTTGATAGCATACTATAAAGCCGACTTAACACCTTTGTGTGGATATCTTCCTGGATATTACAACAATTTGCTCTTCGGACTTAGTATTTGAGAAGACCATCTAGGTTAGGTTAGGTTAGGTTAGGTTTAAAGTCATTGCTACAAGTACAATAACCAGAGGTACTCATTCACAATGGGTCTGTAAATACGTCCTAGAGGAGAGAAATAGAGGATGGTAAAGGAGATAAAGAAATTGAACGAGAACAAGAGGTACGAAAGGGAGGATATAAGAGACGAAGGAAAACAAAAGATGGATCACAAACCAAACTTCTCAACCAGCTCAACTTATTTATGAATCTATGGATAGCCTTAAAGTCGGTTTTCTACTAGGAGACTAAACCTTAAAGGAAGTTCCTGCCTAGGTTCCTCAACCTATTAAGAGCTGGACAGTTGCAGAGGAAGTTTAGAGCATCTATGAAGCAGCATTATTTTCAGCGTATAGTGGATTTTCGGTTCCAATCATATTGGTGTTGTTGTAGACTGCGACAGAATCCACAAGGTTTTACAGACGTTGCCTTCTTTCAGCGTAAAGATCGTCAATATTCGGTATTAAACGTTCGTCGACGTGATTTCCCTTTTCAGCAAGTTGGCGATGATTTCCGCATTCGATGCAACAGTGATCTGTATGAGCTTCTCAACGACAAGGACGTTGTGCAGCATATTAACGTCTGGTTAGATTATGTCGTTCTAATGGGGGAGAATACTCTAACGAGACGAGTATGTGAAGCGGAGATTTGCGAAAGCCGACGAAGAGGACGACCTTGTTTGCTTTCGAAGGACCAAATCGATTGGTTCGACGGGTCTGATGTAGGCACGCAAGAAGCAAAGGTGACTGAAAGAATATTTTAAGGCATGGCGAAATCCGTTAATCGGGTTAATAATGATCAATTAAGTGAGTAAGTATTGTCAATCATTGCCTCTGTGAAATTATCATGTGGCCCCTAATGCACGGTTTCTTTTGCTGCCATCGCCTATACGCCGTTCTTAATACATCTTCCATATTCTTTACAATTCGAATTCCAGGCCAGCATTGTCCAGGTATATTTTGTTTCTCTGTACATTAGCTGCACTCTAAGCTAAGTCCCGAATATCAAGCTGCTTTCTTGTAACCATTCTGGGTGCCATACTGTACAACCGATAACACCAATGGGCCTTCAACGGTTGTTAGCCGTTGGAGAATACAATTCTTTGCAGTCACTCACTTTAGTGTTAAGGACACTCTTTACGCCTATAAAGCCGGAGTTCAACTTAACCTTACAATAGTGAATACGGCAACACTGGCATATTTTTTCTAAACCATCTTTGAATATACTTTGATGGCAAGAAGCATCATCACCATATAAGTGAGGAGAGACAAAGTGCGCATGAGCGTCTTAAAAATTTCTTAAAAAATCTCTTACTGCGTTCGTTGATTTATTTAGATTTCGTTGGTTTTTTTTACGTCTATTTCCTCTTCTATTGTTTCTCTATGAAAATAAACAAAAAAAAACTTCAATTTCTTACTGTGATTATATCACACTTACTTACTTACTTATTTACATAGCCAACCAACGACATACACATGAGTACACAGCACAGATGGCTATATGGGGGCCAGTTAATTAGTAACTTTAGTTCACATTTGCCTCAACAACTACAACTTTTGGGTCATTTTAGAGGAACAATAAAAAAACGAATTCAAAACTCTTGTGTGTGTGTTCCATCAAACTGCTGGTTTGGTTCAAGCATATGAAAGAGAATTTTATTTTAATTTTTTTTTTGTGAATTTCAATGTTTTTCGCTTTTGAATTAAAGTGTTAAGAACTGACAATATGCTCCTTAAATGTCTGGAGAAGAAATTAAAAACTTAAATTAGTCGCATGTTACTTAGATTTCCTCAATTCTCTCAATTATAGACCCTCGTTCTCTGTCACTTACACGTATGGTTTGTTGGCAGACTTTTATTGTTAAGTTGCCCGGCCACACATCAAATCAGAGATCAAACTCGCCTTTTTTGTTACTGTGTTGGTAAAAAAAAATACTCACATCAGCAAAACAGGTAGTGATTTGCTTAAATCATATGCGCTTTTCTTGTTCACAACAAAAATACAACGAAGTTTAAAGGTTAAATTTTTGAATATTTCAATTTGATGTGTCGCCATGCGCCATTAGAATTTCCACAGATCTTCCTCAAAGCTACAGTCTTTGCTTTGGGAGCAATGATTTGATATTTATTATATTTCAAACTTCATTCTCCACATCTTTCATATCCAAATCGTGTATTTTTCATCTCCCTACTACTACTCCCTCTTCTCGTCACAGACTTGCACAGTGGTCATCTCTTGTCCTAAAATGTGACAAAAAAAATTAACTTTGCACTCCAAGACGTATGCAATTATTTCCCTGTAAGTAATCACAACAAACATGATTCCACTTGTTGAAAGTAATTAAAGGGGTTCTAATATTGCCTGATACTAATGCAATGGCAACCAGCCACGGAAGGGCTACTACTCTTGAACAGTAAGGAGGCGTTTTATAACGTTTTTTTTTTTTTTTGATGCGGAGCTCATTATTTGAATTCTTATCCACCAAAGAATGGGTAAGACATACATACATAATAGGTTATTACAACCCTTCAATTAACTTCTCACACCACTTATGTTGTGTGTGTTAATTTTATCCATAAGTGGCGGGACCTAAAATTTAAAGTGTCAACTCCGAACGATAGATTTTTTTGAGAAACTTTCCATGGCAATTTTATTTACTCTCTCAGAGTTTTTGCTAGAAATCTGCTCAGAGGAGGAAGTCGCCGAAGAAATATTTTTTCATATTTCGTTTTTGCTGAAAATGTTTGACCGATACACTACCTACTAGGCTACGGCGAGAGACATAATAGGAGTTCTAATATTCCCTGATACTAGAGCAATGGCAAACAGGGACACAAAGGCTGCTACTCTACAGAGCACATGAGTTGGTGTATTAATCCACCAGTGAGTGATCAGAAATGAAGAGATCTGGATAATACAACTTGAAAATCACTTGAAGGTATACTTGAAGAATACAAGACTATTCGTTGCACTGAAATCCGTGTTACATCTAAGGATTAAAATGTCACATGAAATATCTTTAGAAAAAGGCCACAGTAGTAAAATTTTGAAATTAGTCCGAGCAGTAGCTTAGGTAACATACGGAGCACTCAATTGAGCCACATAGGTGCATAAACTAGTAGTGAAGACAGAGCATGTGGTCAGGACATCCGAATAATGAAAATTTTTCCATGTCGTTGTAAGCTTCAGTTTCCAATGTTTTATGGATGACAGCCAGTTATCTTCTTAGAGGAGGAGGCTTTGAGGGGCAAAAAAAGGTTCCGCGGAACGGTATAATATCACCAAAGTTACTAAGGCCAGTATTTTATTGGAGTTTCTGTACGACGTTTAGACAAACAAGCTTTCTAAATTTTTCGAATCAATTTAATTATGATCACACAGGCCCTATCACTCACTCGAGTAAAGACATTGATTTGTTTGTAAGGCCTCAAGATCTTTTATGGCTAGTTCAACAACTTTTGTCAAATGTTTGTTCTCAAAACCTTCACATGATGGTAGTCGTACTAAATTATCTAATTTGTGTCGCATTGCAATAAGATTGCGTAGAACAATAGATCACTACTCACCTGCATATGGGCTGAACACAGACATGAACTTTGACACTTCAAAATGGCCATCTTGTTAAAGCTACATCTGTCAAATTAAATGTCATTTATTCCGTCTTTTATTCCCAATTACCATGAACGACTGTGGACAATGACATGTTTTCACTAAGTCCACCTCTGAACAGCCAACTATTCCAAGTTTTATCGAAAAATCATCTTCACCGTTGAGATCCATTTCTGGATGAATGAATACGCTGACAAAAAAAAAAATTCTCGAGTTTTTAGACGAAACCAAATCACATGAGATCCTAGGGCGTTTAATGCATTTCGAAAAAGTCACTGTTTGGTATGGAGATTGGGATGTGGAAGTCCTCGGCTCATATTTCTTTCGAAATGACGATGGTCTGAGCATTAATAGCAACAGCGAGCACAATACGTTGATGATTGCAAACTTCTTTCGAAGTAAAATGGATGGGACAGGATACCAACATCATGTTCAATACAGTTCGTATCACATTGGTTACTCTGCATGTTCGAGTGGAGGGCATGGTCATCCCACATGCAGGTAATGTGAATTGGCCACCAAGATCATGCAACTTGTCCACGCTAGACTCTGTTTGATTTAAATCTAAAGGTAGGAAGCGTTTAATAAAAGCGTAGTAGTCGCCATAGTTTAGTACGTAGTGGGGTATTAGACGTGAGGCCACGATTCAAACCCAAAGCAAAACGAAATATGAGAAGGCCGAAGGACTCTCTCAACGGATTTCTGGCAAAAAAAAAAATCTGAAAGAAAATAAAATTGCCATGGAAAAGTTTCTCAAAAAATCTGTCATTCGGAATCGACTTTAAACTGTAGGTCCTGCCACTCATGGCTAAAAATTGACGCACACAACATAAGTGCTGTGAGAAGTTAGGTTGTAATCCTGGCTAAAGGGTTGTAATGATCAATTATGTACGTAAGTTTGTTAAAAAAACAAAAAGGAAACAAATTTATAAAGAAGCCACTTTTGTTCTCCACTGTATCATCATAGCTGAACAAAAGAACACACAACATTACATAGCTATTTAAATGTGTCTTATTAAAGGGGGGGGGGGGGGGGGTTGGGTAATGAAATAATTTATAATTTTATTCGTTAGTTTTTTGTTTTTAATGAAATATTTCCAATTGAACACACACATAATTTAACACCCAGAAATAAATGCTCCATTTACGTGTAGAGAAGTTTCCTAATTTATACCAAACCGCTGGTAGAAAAAACTCAAAGCATTCTTCCCCATTGCTTTGCCACCAATAAAGCGACCAGAATAACCTGTGAAGATATGAAACGGTTTAATTTAAAATATTTATTTTGACAGCTCATAAATAACTTTTCCTTCTTAAATATGTAAATACAACAACAAAACAACAATAACAACAGCAATAACAGCAACACCAACTAACCGAAATTATAAAAACAACAGAAACGAAACGAAACGAAACGAAAATTTATTTTTAAAATCAAGAGAAAAAAAATTTTAATTTGAATACCAAATATTTCCTCTCTTTGTAAAGGGAGGCCTATTGCATTGACAGCATAGAACGAACCACCAACCAGCGTTTATTTTCTTTAAAAACAAAAACAATTACAACAACAACACAACGAATGTAACCAGAAAAACTAACCTATGATACGCTTAAATAAATAAAAACTCCATACGAAATGGAAAATTGAAAATTCAAAAGCGAAAATCATCAAAAAAAAATAAGAAAAAATAAGAAGAAAAAGAAATGAGGAAAAAAAGAAAGAAATATGCGTGGACCTATAATTAATACAGCAGCAGAACAGTAAAGAATACGATGCAAATCAAACTACAACAATAACAAGTAAAAATATTCAGTAAGGCGATCTAGTCGTTTAGTTAATAACCTAGATTTTGTTAGGTTAAGTCGAATCAACAAGAACCTTGCTTTCTTGAGTCCAATTTAATCAATTCTACTGTCGCAGAGAAACTGTAAAAAACGTTTACAGAAAACCAAATATATTCTCCGATTCTTTAATGTATTGCAGCAAGATGAGCCTCTAGAAATCTTATTCTCTTTCTAGTCAATGATAAATAATCGCGTAGTAGAAATGTCATCGATTTTTCACTAGCATTTCCTCCGCAGTTCATGCAGGGCTGATAATATTTTCCGATTTGGTGTGTGTGGTGGTTTTGCTAATAAGTGTAGCATGATGAGCTTAGAAATCTTATATACTTTCAAGGCAACGATGAACAATCGCATAGCAGATGTGCCATCGCGTCGTCACTGGTATTTCCTGCACAGTTCATACAGAGCTGGTTATTGTTTCTTATGCCAATATGATATACAAGCTAACACATACAGAAACCCCATTTTTACCTAAGCGAGCGGTATATCAAGCATATGAGCCCTATCTGTAAACAGCTATCTAGTGCGTGACCTAGTGCACGACCTAGTGCACGTATGCACAACTCTGTACATCAATATTTACAAATTTAACTGCATTTCGTCGGTAAAGTTAGGAGACAGTGAGAGCCGATTCCCTTCCCGATACACTTAGAGCCACAATTCCGTTGTAACTCTACGAGACCTAAATCAAATAGCGTCAACAGCTTAGATCCACCCAATGCTTCTCAAAAATAGTCAAAATGTTCTCCAAATACTGCCCGTTTTCGACCGGGCTCTACCAGTGGCAGTAGGACAGAAGATCTTTCATCTTCATTCTCAAAAGCAGCTGCATCTATGCTTAACACTATGCGTCCAAGTGCTGTACGTACATATATACCTACGAGACAATAGACAATCTCAAGCGTACACAAGGCCACATCGCCTGTATTCATTCTCAGCAAAAAGCTCATGCGGTTTACCGTCAAAATGTGGCCATAATCGTCTGGTTATTCTATATTCACTCCCCGCCTACTTGTTCTTCGGATGTAGTTTTAACACTCTGTACCTAAGTGCTGTGCAGGTCTCCCTATACCGGACGATGTCCGGTAGTCACCGACACAAGTAAGGCCACATCGTCTCAGCAATGACCCATGCGTCCTACCGTCAAAATGTTACCATAATTGTCTGGTTATTCTGTAGTCTCTCCCCGCTTATCTGTTTTTCGAAAGCAGCTGTCACGTGCTGTGCTTATCTCACTTTACCAGATAATGTCCACATCGTCCTTATTTATTCTCAGCGAAAAACCCATGCGTCCTAACGTCAAAATGTGGCCATTTTCACACTTTCATCTTCATTTCCAAACGCAGTTGCTACTGTAGTTTTGCACTAATGTGCCTGTCTCCCTATGAGGTAATGTCCGATGAGGTCACATTGTCGCTATTTCTTCTCAGCAAAGAGCCCGTTCTCCCCGCCAATCTGTACTTCGCAACCTGAGTCGTACTACGTAAAAGTTTATATTTACAGGAGTACATGGGCACAACCACTTTCCAAATCCGTAAGGCACTACCCCTAAGGTAAAGCCAGATCTCTCAAGTTAATCTCTCTTACATTCCCCCGTATGTTCCATCTCGTAAAATACCGAGCTACTGTTGAGAGCAGTTCTTGCTCTCAGGAACCAATTTCGTAGAAAAATCAGTCGTTTTAGTCAATCTACAGCCACTTGGATAACAAGAATTTCTGCCTGCCACATCCAGCGAAGGTCGGGAAGTGTACTTAACATGCACACTCAAGAATACTCCAAAATCGAAATCCCTTTGCATTTTGGATTAATGCGTGTACTAAATTAACACCTCTCCGTTCAGCCGCCAAATAAATAAAAAAAACCCAAGCTGCAGGCGCACTCAAGAATACCCCAAACTCGACATCCCTTCTGATTTCCCCTGTCAGGGGTACCGTTCTTATACAAAAATCCAAAACCTTGAGTATTTTGTTAAAAATCGACTCTAAAGAAGGGTACGTTGTGTGTCAGCTAATAAAGTCACGCTACCGTTATCTGGAATGCTTGCTTTATACTCTACATTCTCTACCCTTAAAAGGATATTCCAGAGCGAATACTCGTATCATGCCTCAACATCATTAAACCGCCTGCTTTGGGAAACTCCTCAGAATGCTAAAGTCTAGACACTCAAGACCTTCAACATTTCACTTCTGAAGTGAGTGAGAACTAGTTTCCCTTAACAAAGATAACCGCATCGTACAACTTACCATGTACAGTAGAGTACAGCACAGTAGGGTATCCATGCTACCACCTATGTGTGCTCTGAAATGCTCTGCACTCAACATATTTTTTTTTTGCGTTTAAAATTTTTAAATTTATTTACGTGAGCGTGTGTGCTTTTTCTGTCGCTTCTATTGTGTTTGTGCATTGTAATTTACCGCTATAAGTGGTTCATACTAGGTGTTGTTGTTGTTGTTGTTGTTGTTGACGATATTGGACAAATATTATGTGATTCGTTAAACGCTTACAAAAGTCAACGTTTTTGTTTTAGTTTCATTTCTCTTGCGTTCGTACGCTGCACTCTATAAGCGGCACGTGGATATATTGGCTCAATATTGGATATATTGGCTCAATATGAAGTACGTTGGCTCAATATGAAGTATTTCGGCTCAATGTAAAGTATATTGGCTCAATAACGCGTATATTGGCTCAATACAGGCATATATTGGCTCAAAATATACCCTTGAAGTCCCCATCTCTGCCATAATGGTCACAGTCTGCCCGAAATACTATTTTAAAATCCCAAGTTCATGTATTATGTTATGCCCATAGGGTAACATTCCCTGACGCAGTGATATAATCATCAGACTCTTGTCTCTTATAATCAGAAAAATAGAAACTTCACACACATATTCATGTAGACCTAGACGCAGCCATTAGTTAAGCTGGCTGTCTCTTCTTCTGCCCTGCAGTGTTGCTGCTGTTTCTACTCTGCTGCCATCATAATCGTTTTCACTTTCTATGGGCATCACAACGAACGAACATTTGTTAAGGCTTTGCGAGTGTGTTAAAAAGAAAACAAAGAAGAATAAAGGAAAAGCAAACAGAAAAAAAAAAACCAACAACAACAACAACAATAACAACGAAAACATTAAAAAGCAAAACGTAACGAATCGAGCGACATGCTGACCCAGTTTCTCACATACTGGAAATGTTTTATGACGACGACTACGACGACTACGACTACGACGACGACGACCAATTCATACCAAAAACTACTCGTTTTACCAAACGTAGCCAAATAGCTCGAATGAAATGGTTTTTGTTTGCCAGTATCTGTAGCGTTTGCCATAGACGGTGATCAAGCAAATTTATTTTCTTGCTCTCCCTCTCCCTCTCTCTCTCCCTCTCTCTCTCTCTCTCTCTGTATCACTCTTGTCAGTCTTCTATTTTTTGTTGTTTTTATAGGCAACTTTTGCTTTCGTTTTGAGCGCTTAAAACTTTTCATTTGTCATCGTTTATTTTGCATTCTTCACGATGCACGATTTGTTTTGTTTTGTTTTGTTTTGTTTTGTTTCGTTTCTTCTTCATTATTTTTGATTATTACAACAACAACAACAGCAAGCAACTCATTCACGTAGTAATATCCACTATGTCATCCCCAGATTCTTGATGATGGAACCAATCACGTTACCATCGCAACCACGTTTCTCGCAACGATCGTTTTTGTGCTGTGCTGTGTTGTGCTGTGCTGTGATTTGTTTTTCTTGAAATCTCAACCTCATGTTGCGTTTGATATGAAATCGTTTATTGCGCCAATTAATTTCAAATTGAACTATTGTTGATGGGAAAATATCGAAACGTTTATTGTTATCGTTATCGATTACTAGAGTCCTGAAGTATGTGCATAGAAGCCATTTCTACTAACATTTCTGGAAGCACACAATTCACAACAAATTGTGGCTTTTAAGGTTTAAATGTGGATTGGTGTCGTTCCAAATTCAGCAATTCTGTTTGGTATGTGTTACCCATCCATCCTGAAATGGGCTTTGTCCCTGAAGATAATTTTTCTATGAAAATTACGATCATTTACCAACTGCTCCAGAGCCCATTCAGCAAATAGGTACTCATCGTTGTCTATGATCATTTGCCTTCAGTTTCTGCGTCAGTTGAACCTTGCCAAGTTATGTTCTGCGAAAGGCCAAGTTCTTGTGAGCAAGTATCGTTGATTCTCTGTGCACTCTCACTGGCAGCGACGATTGTTTTCAAGCAGATGTTGGTCTATCGTTTACTGAACCAGTGGACACGAACGGTAGAATGATTATGGCCAACGCAAAATGACCAATCACGACGCAAAATTTGCGAAATTGTGTTCGGCGAAATTCCAAATGCTTTTAAGCGACTGCCTTGGATTCTCTGCACACTCTCACGGCTACGGGCGATGTTTTCGGACTGAAGTTGTATTTCGTTGACATACAAGTGTTGGTCGATTATTTATTGAACCAGTGCATACGAACGGTAGGATGATTATGGCGAACGCAATATAAAGAATCGCGACGCAAAATTTGCAAAATTGTGTTCTGCGAAAGGCCAAGTTCTTGTGAACGACTATCTTGGCTTCTCTGCACACTCTCACGGACAAAAGCGATGTTTTCGAGCAGATGTTGTGTTAAGTTGATGGCGATTTGACAAAACAGACTGAATAAATGACTATTACTATTAAAATTAAGAAGTTGTTGTTGGACGATTCGATATAAACAGAGCCTCAAAGCCTAGTCTAGTAGGTCGTGAGGAAACAGTTCAAACCCCACGTCAGACATTGCAAATGTCTGGACAATATCGTTTTCTGATATCTACGATAAGGTAACTTAATCTGACGAAATGGATTTCGGTTTTTGTGTTTTTCATGTTTTTTTCATGATTGATGAGCCTTCAAGCATTACATGAAATTGCTATGGGCGGACAACAGTAGAGTCTGATTGATATACTTGCATGAATTGTAATGAGTGGTATTTTATTTAGTAGCCGTGGTCTAGTATGTAGAGTGGTGGCTTATCTGACGTAAAGTTCAAACTCCAAATAAAAAAAGAAAAAAAAAATTTCTCTAGGCGACTTCCTCTCAGCAGATTTTTGGCAAAAACTCTGAGAGTGTAAACAAAAATTGCCATGAAAAAGTTTCTCAAAAAATCGATCGTTCGTAATGGACTTTAAACTGTAGGTTCAGACACTCATGTATAAAATTAACATTCACAACGTAGGTAGTATGAGAAGCTAGGACCTAATCTTGACTAAAGGGTTGTAATAACCAATTAAGTAAGTAAGGCCAAGTTTCGACCTAAATTCCTCAAATTATGGTCTATGAAATCGACTGCCTCGGAAACTTCAGCACACTGTTACTGACTGTGGCAATGTTTTCAACAGATCTTGAGTTTAGTTGACGTACGACTGTTGGCTAATGGGTTACAGAACCATTGGACTTGAATTAACCACCACATTGCATATGGTACTCTCGGTTGGATGAGGCCTGTTGTATAATTAGTTCGTACGTCGACCGGACAGAACATTTAATTTCATTATTTACACGCGTTTTTGCTTGCTATGCCTGTCTAATGGTGATTTGGTAAAACATACTGAATGAATGCCAACTATTATGACATATAAAGCTTCAACGGTCCATAATGGAAGACCGTTTCTTGTTGAAAGATTTGTTTGTGGGAGAAATGTTCGAGTAGCTTCATCTCTCACTTCAAAACACTTATGTTCTCTTCTTCACGTAAAAAGAAGTTGATGCCTGCTATAAGAAGGTAGTGAGGTCTTATCATAAACAGGATACTGAAGCTATTTGATATAGCTGGGGGGAAGTATATCGTATTAAAGTAAGTTTAGGTAGAGAAATAGAGAAATTCTTAAGTCGACTAGTTTGAAGATTACATTTGAATCCACATACCTATAGTGAACGTCTAATAAACATTAAACTTTTCCAAGTTAAGGAGAGTGCCCGAAAAAATTTGACAATATTTTGAAATTTCTTTTTTCAATTTTTTTTTTTTTTTTTGTTTTGATTTGAAAAAGTTAAATGAAATGAAACAATTTTATAACAAAAATAACGGTAATTTATTAACATATATTTTTTAGTGTACAGTTTCTTTTGAAGCTCACTGTATGTATTGTTGGGGGTACACATACCGTATGAGAGGTTTAAAAAAGAAAACTTTAAAAACGTAAATGTTTTAAATTTTTTTTCTTTTATTGTATTCTTCTAATCATCTAATCATTTAAACACAATAAAACATTGATAATTAATTATCGATAACATTGTTATTTAATGTGTAATAATATTATTATGGTAAATATTTAAACTTTTTACAATACTTTTGCTTTTAAAATCGTGCTTGGGGGTTATAAAAATTCCATCTTCTCCCGAAATTTTTTTTGAATATTTTTTTTTATTTGTTGTTGTTGTTGGTTTTTATTTATTTAAACAATTAATTATTCAATGAAAAAAAAATATTAATCGTTATAACAACACACACACATGTATTATATACACTACTTATACGTCACAGAATAATCGATAACTATAATAATGATTATAATGAATATGTTAATGAGTTTGAAATTTATGTATAACGGTAAAAAAAATGATGCATGCATACATTAATTATGATGTAATAAAAAATACGTAGTTTGACCAAAAAAAAAAAAAAAGAAGAAAAAAATTTGAATATTTTTTGTTGTGAATTTTAAATTCCTCTATCAAATTGAATATGAATTTGAATTTGAATATGATTTTGAATTTCATTAAATATTGAAATTAAAAAAAAAAAAAGAAACTAACTTTGCCTAACTAACAAAGGCATTTAATTTAAAGTTAAGGAGTCAAGCCATTCAACCATTCAGGCTTGTTTAGTTAGAATGGCTATTGTTTGATAAATTTATGGTTTCCCAGCTCGGTTGCTGGTTTGTTAAGCTCTGGACTTTTAATGAATAAAAGATTTACACAAATTTTAGCCTAAATTCACTTGCTGATAAGGCATCATCTTCATCATCATCATCATCATCATCATCATTGCTATCATAAGCTCTCGTTTTCTTTGCATCTTCTTCTTCTTTTTGATTTTTTTGTGATCACCAGGTTAATTTCCATACCAAATTTAGTTGTTTTGATTAAAAAAAAATTTTTTTTCTTTCTTTTTCTTTTTTTTTTCTTTTTTTCTTTTTCTTTTTTGGTATTCAAAAATCGTTTTCTTTTATTTTTTTTTTTGGGTCTTATTTGATTATGCGGCCTTGAAAGTGAAAAGATGTCACACTTTCGCTTTTTTTCCATTGCTTTTTAAATAACACAAATACACACACACACACACAAAACTAATTTTTTTTCTTTTAATTTTATTTTCAATTTTTTTTATTGGTAACAACGTATCGAAAAAGACAAATTTTTTTATAACGACCAACCAACCACAAAAATTTATAAAAAAAACGTCGTCGTGTTAGTTTAGTCAGACGTGATGGGCATAAACAATATAAAACAACAACAATAACAAGACATTTAAAAAAAAAAGTAATAAAAACTGTTAAAGGCATTAAGACTTCCAGCTCAGCCCTTATGTTCACAGGGGGGGCTGAATCAATGCCTTAACAATAATGCAAGGATTGTTCAAATTCCTCTGGCATCCAAAGTCAAAAAAAAAAAAACAAAAAATCTTTCAAGAACTCCTACAGCATGACTGAACCATAATCCATAAACTCTCTTAGTTTTATTTTTCAAATAAAATTCCCAAAGTCAGCTTTGGTTTCTCTAACAACAAGGAATACCTTAAAATTCCACAATAACAAGCCTAAGTAAGTGGTAGCCTAAGTCTACAATGGCCTGCCAAAATATCAGTCAGCAAGTTCATGTTATTTCTTGGTACACTAACGCATGACTCAGATCTCTTCTTCTTATTTTAATTTCACAACAAAAGCTTTGATTACCTCAAACTCATTTGGTTGGAGAAGAGTTTTTGTTTCTCTCTCTTTATCTTGCCTTTCGTTAAGCATATCCTTTCAATTTAAATGGAACAATGTATGTGTCACTTACTTACTTATTTACTTACTTAATTGGCCATAACAACCCGATTAACGGATTTCGGCCTGCCGCAACACATACTTCCAGGCGCCTCTGCTTCTTGCGCGCCTACGCTAGTTGGTCACACCAATCGATTTCCTCGATTTGGTCCTTCCAACGCATACAAGGTCGTCTTCTTTGCCGACTTCCGCAGATCCCCACATCAAATACCCGTCTCGCCGAAGCATCCTCCTCCATTCGAACAATATGGCCGAGTCAGCGCAGCCGCTGGATATTAATACGCTGCACAAAGTCTATGTCGTTGAGGAGCTCATACAGCTCACTGTTGGATCGAATGCGAAAATCTTAGCCAAATCGCACTGAACCGAAGATCTTACGTAGGACTTTTCTCTCGAATACCCTCAAGGCTGTTGCTGCATCGGTGCTTAATAAGGTCCATGCCTCTGCGCCATAAAGAAGCACGGGTAGGATGAGCGTCTTGGAGAGTATCATTTTCATTGCACGAGAGAGGTCTCTGTTACTCAATTGCCTATTGAGACCATAAACTCTTGCACCTGGTGACAAGAGTGATCCTGCACTTGGTCTCCAGACTGACATTATTTTTGGTAGTAACGGCGGAGCCAAGATAGATGAATTCCTTGACTACTTTAAAAGTATAGTTATCGGCCGTAATCTGAGAATCAGTACACTGCACTTCTATACTTGTCGATAGCATATACTTTGTTTTGCCCTCATTTACTGCCAGACCCATCTTCGTAGACTCCCTTTCAATAGCACTAAAGGCAGCAGTAACATCTCGCTTGGTACGCCCTATGATGTCAATGTCGTCAGCGTACGCAAGCAACTGGTCACTTTCTGTCACTTATTATCGAAATTTTTATGCGTTTTAACGGCCTATGGATGTCATAATGTGTGTCATCACACGAAAAATACAATTCCATGCATACAAACATACATAATTGATCATTACAATCCTTTAGTCAGGACTAAAACCTAGCTTCTGCCACTACTTATGTCGTGTGCGTTAGTTTTTTACATGAGTGGCGTGACTTTTCCGAAGGACAGATTTTTGAGGAATTTTTTCATGGCAATTTTATTTTCTCTTCGAGTTTTGATCAGAAATTTGCTGAGAGGAATGTTGCCGAAGAAATATTTTCTCATTCTTCGTTTTGTTGGACACCCAACCAGATTGGACACCGATTTGACAAACTCTTATGGAGAAAAGGGCCTTAACTCATGCACAGTTGTATTGCACGTGCCAATTGTCTCTATAATCGCAGACATGATACAAAAACCAACCAGCCAAGAGTACACAGATAATGTAGGTCCGATAGCAACAAGTACTTTTGAAGAGACTCTTTGAGGTCTTGAGATTGTAAAGCCACAAAACAGAGTATCACTTACGAGTTATAATGACATGCAAAATGCTTGCAGAAAAATCTTGTGATCCAACATAAGAATTATGGACTAGATGTATGCCATTCTAATCAGGCAGATCAGGTGATCTATGTAGCTCTAGTTTGGACTCGCAGAATAAATACCAAAACAGCTTATAAGGGATCGCATCAAATGCAGGCACTAGTAGCCGATACTATAACTGAGGAAATGAGGGTCGTTCCCAGTTAGAAACAGGCTACCCAGGACTATGTTCTAATAAAACTTTGTTTTAAGATAAAAGCTGACAAATTAGACTTTGTCCTGTCCGTAGGAAAATTCATTCACCATTTTGAAATCCAATTGATTCATTACGTATCAGTCTAGCTAGACAGTCAATCAATTGCCAAAACTCCCACAAGCCAAGAGCGATTCAATTTAATTTAAAAAGCCAAGAAAAACAACAAAAAAAACAAGTCATTTGTAAATCGAAGTTATAAAATCACAAGTCATCGTGGTGAACTCAATTCTTTATAAAGAAAAGAAATAAAGACGCACTACGTGAATAATGCGAATGAAATCCAAAAACAAACAAAAAAAACAAAAACAACGTGAAAGAAATCATGTCACCTGGTTGTTTGGCTGAACTACGGTATGAATGGTTGGCCTATTGATTCGTTGTGAACCATACCAATTAAATGAAACGACAAAAACAACAACAACAACAACAACAAACAAAAAACAGAAACTAAACAAACCATTTAAAAATGAAATTCAAAATGAAAACCAAACGAACGAAAACATCAGTAAAATATTTAATGATGATTGCGTGACAATATTAACAACAAAAACAACAAAAAAAAACAAATACAACTCATCAGCTAAAAATGCTATGACTTGTTAAGCAGCCACCATCACTACCGGATCCACAATCGTTTGTAATGATTATACGCGAGTGTGTTTTACATGCGTATTCCAACAGCAAATTCGTCTCCTTTTTCTTTTCCTATTTAACGGTAAATTAATGACTTCAATTGAATTGCAGCATTAGAGTTTGCATTTACGTTTGATTTTTGTTGCATGCGCTTGGCGTCCATGCGTAAGAACAAGATTGTTTTCATCACAAAATGATGCCCAGGTTTCTAAAGACATCAATATTATGTGACCAGCATATGGCATATTTGCCCTCAAACTGATTTCATCAGCATACCAGGATAGAAAAAATGATGTTTTAATCCATGCAGAAAGGTGGTGTCACATGGTTAGCCATTAGAATCCTTCAGTCAGGATTACAAAATAGTTTCTAGCACCATTTACAGACAGATTTTTGAGAAACTTTTCATTCGACTATCAGAGTTTTTGCCAGAAATTTACTGTGAAGAAGCTGCCTATTTGGTTTTGTTGGAGATTTCTAACCTGGGGTTCGAACCGTGGCCTCACGTCTAAAGAGCCATCAGATTACCTACTAGACCACTTACTAGACTACCTATTAGACTACCTAGTAGAATATCTGCTAGACTATCTACTAGACTACCTACTAGACTATCTACTAGACTATCTACTAGACTACCTACTCGACTACCTACTAGACTATCTACTGGACTACCTACTCGACTACCTGCTAGACTATATACTAGACTACCTACTAGACTATCTACTGGACTACCTACTCGACTACCTACTAGACTACCTACTAGAGTACCTACTAGACTACCTACTAGACTACCTACTCGACTACCTACTAGACTACCTACTAGACTACTTACTAGACTACCTACTGGACTACCTACTCGACTACCTGCTAGACTTACTTATAGGATACCTCTAGACTTATCTAATGGACTACTACCTCGCTACTGCTAGACATATACTAGCAATACCTAAATAGACTACCTACTAGACTACTACTAGACTATCTACTAGATTATCTACTAACTATCTACTGACTATCTACTCTAGACTTATCTACTAGACTTCTACTAGATATCTATAGACTATCTACTGACTCTATCTACTAGATATCTACTCTTACTAGACTAGTCTTATAGACTATCTACTAGACTATCTATCTAGACTATCTACTAGGAAACGTATAAATATCTACTAGACTATCTACTAGACTATCTACTGACTATCTACTGGACTACCTACTTCCGACTACCTTACTCAGACTACCTGACTTTGCACCTATTATATAGACTATATAGACTCACTACTAGACTACTACTAGACTATCTATAGATCTATCTATAGACTATTACTACGGATATCTACAGACTTTACTAGAATATCTACTAGACTATCTAATAGACTATCTACTAGACTTACTATTAGATATTCTACTATACTACCTACTAGAATACCTACTAGACTATCCTATTAGATTATTTACTAGATTATCTACTGAACTATTACTAGGACTCTACTGGACTACCTCTAGATCCTACTTAGACATACTTACTAGACTACCTCTAACATAATACTAGACTATCATATAGCCCTACTTAGACTGACTATAGGGGATATCTACTAGATTATTCATACTAGATTATCTACTAGACTATCTACTAGATTATCTACTATGATACACTATAGGACTACCTACTAGATACCTGCTGACTTATAGACACCCTACTGACCTACTACTAGGGACTACTACTAGATAATCTACTAGATTATTACTAGGACTATTACTAGAATATTACTTAGACTATTACTAGACTATCTACTAGATTATCTACTAGACATATTACTAGCTATCTACTGACTATCTACTAGACTATCTATGACTCCTACTAGGACTATCTACTAAGACTATACTAGACTATTACTAGACATATCTATTAGATAATCTTATAAGACTATCTACTCAGACTATCTACTAGACTAATCTAACTAGACTATTAACTAGGGATATTAATAGGATATCTACTTAGACTACCTACTAGACTATTACTAGACTATCTACTAGATACCCTACTACGACTTATCTACTAGGACATATCTACTTAGATATCTATGACTATCTACTAAGCTATCTACTAGAACTAATCTACTAGACTATTTACTAGACTATTACTAGATACTATAGACTTATCTACTAGACTACCTACCTAGATACAACTACTAGACTATACTAGATCTATCTACTAGATTATCTACTAGACATATTACTAGCATACCTACTTGACATCCTACTAGACTACATACTAGATACCTTATAGAACATTACTACTAGGCATACCTACTAGTTACCTACTGATACCTACTTAGACTACCTACTGAGACTATTATAGATTATCTATGATATCTACTAGACTTCTACTAGATTATCTTACTTAGACTACCTTATTAGGATACCTATAAAACTTACCTACTAGATAACCTTACTAGGCTTATCCTCTTAGGCACTACCTACTAGACTACCTACTAGACTACACTAACTGACTATCTACCTAGATATACTACTAGATTATCTACTAGGACTATCTCTAAATATCTACTAGACTAATCTACTAGACCTATCTACTAGACTTCATCTACTAGACCTTTCTACTAGACTAACCTCTAGACTATCTACTAGATATCTACTAGATATCTACATATTGACTAATCTACTAGACTATCTACTTAGACTATCTAACTAGACTATCTTCTAGACTATCTACTAGACTATCTAATAGCTATCTACTAGAACTTACTACTAGACTATATTACTAGACTATCTACTAGCTATCCCTATAGACTATTACTTAGACATATCTACTAGACCTATCTAAGGACTATCTACTAGATATCCACTAGACTATCTATAGACTATCTACTAGACTATCTACTAGACTATCTACTAGACTATCTACTAGACTATCTACTAGACTACCAACTAGACTACCTACTAGACTACATACTAGAGTACCTACTAGACTACCTACTAGTAGAATATCCAGTAGACTACCAACTAGACTGCCTAGCAGACAAATTACCTACCTACTAGACTACAGCGACTACAAAATTACTGTGACCCTGTGCTTCCCATGGGAAAGATTTTCCAGAAGAACGACAAGCCATGGATGGAAGTTATGACAAGGCATTGATGAGCAGGCCATTATAAAAAAAAAACTTAATTTTAATTGATTGTCATCCTAATTAAACATTTTTTGTTTTTACTTTCCTTATGTCAAAAAAAACAACAAAACTTT
>QOCX01000023.1:209548-430061 GCA_005959815.1 Sarcophaga bullata | reverse complement strand
AAAAACAACAAAACTTTTTTGTTTTTTTTTTTCATTCAAATTCACTTTCAAATTTCCGTTAATTTTAGGGAAGAAGAAGAAAAAAAAACGTCAGAAAATTTGCATAATTCGCATATACATACGCTGTTTAAACAATTTAATTACCATACAGCCTAAGAAAAAGAAAACAATTAAAAAATTTGTTTTTTTTTTTGTTGTTTTTTTTTTTTTGTGTAAACTTTCCACTAAAGTGCGTCTGGCTGTAACTAAAAGTTAAAGTTTAAATGCAAAAACAAAAGCAAAAAACAAAAAGGAAACAATAAAATTGTGTGTGTGTTAGAAAATGAAAATTTAATTTCTTCAACAACCTTTAATTTCTTTCTCTTTCTCTTTTTTTTTGTCTAAATTTTTAAGCCAAAAATTACATAATTTTGGCCAAAAGTAAAATGAAGTTGAAATTAAAAAGAAAAACGTTAAAAAAAAACACTACAACAATGGAGACATTCAATTAAAAAGGAAAAAAAAAATTTAAAACAAAACAAAAACAAAAACAAAAAAAAAACATCAAACAAAATGGCAAACAAAAAAAAAACCAAAAGAGAGTAATTAACAGATCTACGAAATTATGGCCTGCAATTAAAAAAAAAAAGACTTTTACTGGGTTAAAACTACAAACACATACAAACCTATACACTCTCGTATAGTTTTAAATACAGTGTATGTGTGTATGGAAGTCTGGTTATTAATTGTTGTTGGAATGAAAATATAATTTATTACCACATACTCACACACACACAATTAATCATGGGGAATAGCTAAAGGCATAGATAATATGGAGACTTGATCCTCAGGCACTTTCAAAATAATTTTCATGTGGCTGTCCGTATTACCGCATACCGAAAACAAAATACAGAAACAAAAAATACCACCATGTGGACTGACTATAGGCAGTTTTTTAGTTTTTTATTCTCAAGAAACAAAGACCGCCATCCTGATCACAAAAGGCCCTGTGAGGCCTAAGACTGGCAATATGATGTGTGTTGTATGCCTGGCTATGAAGTTTTTTATTCTTAAAACCGCCATCCCTATCACAAAGGGCCTTATGAGGCCTAAGTGTGGTAATATGGTGAGTTTTGTGTATCTGGCGATACAGTTTTTAGTCTAAAGGAGCCATGACCGCCATCCCTATCACAATATCATATGCGTTGTATATCTGGCGATGAGGTTATTTATTTTTAAAACCACCATCCTTATCACAAATGTCCCTATAAAGTCAAAGTGTGGCAATAGGGTGTATTTTAAGTATCTGGCGATGCAGTTTTTTATTCTGAACCGCCATCCTTATCTCAAAGGGCCCTATGAGGCCTAAGTATGGCAATATGATATGTTTTGTGTATCTGGCGATGAGGTTGTTTATTTTTAAAACCGCTATCCTTATCACAAACGGCCCTTTACGGCCTAAGTGTGGCAATATGATGTGTGTTGTATATTCGGCTATGCAGTTTTTATTCCAAGGCCGCCATTCTTATTACAAAGGGCCCTATAAGGCCTAAATGTTTCCATCTAAGTCTGTCCAACTTTCTTGAATGGACAGCCACCTCTATCTACCTACAGCCGCCATGCAAGATAACATTTCAATCGCCTAGTATTGAAAATAAAAGACCACAGGCGAAAGGACAACATTAACACGAAACTTTTCAAAGCCAAATATCGATAACTTTACTGAATCAAATATCACGCGCTACAATTCACGCAATTATATCAACCAGACGTTACCGATCTACCGTTCGTTTACATATCTGTTCGTAATTACTTCAAGTAATGCTATAAAACGTACATACATACATACGTACTCGGCAACTTCCTCTCAGCAGATTTTTGACAAAAACTCTGACAGTCAAATAAAATTGCCGTGAAGAGTGTCTCAGAAATCTGTCGTTCGGAGTAGACTTTAAAATGTAGGTTCCGCCGCACTAATGGATAAAATTAACACACACAATATAAGTGTTATGAGAAGCTAGGACGGATGTGTCAGTTTTAAGTTCAGAGTCGGTGAGATCATTGCAAATTATACAAACATATTGTAGGAGATCCTGAAATTCGAAATATTGATCTTGAAGTCGCTGCAGTCTACTCTAGACAGTTGGTGTGTTGGCTTGTTAGACGAGATTGTCCTTCGTTTCAACAGTTTTCTGAAGAAAATGCTGAGCATAGTAGTTCCAACTGAGAGATTATACTGGAAAATTAAGTAAGTGAGTGAGACTCATTTGAACACCATTTTCCCCACCATAAGTATACCTTTATCATGCCATATCATTAAAATTTTCTTTCATATCCAACTATGTACTAACGGATAGTAAATAAGTCGTAAGTTTCTTAACATGGTTAAATGATTTTTTAAATCACTGTCTGAAGTAGACCAAACAACAAAAAAAAAAACCAAAAAATATGGATGCACGAATGACTGAACTGGACTGAGTAAGTAAGTGAGTGAATGAGCACACAGTGAGCGAGTGACTCAAATTCATTTTGACGGTTTAACTAAACAACTGATGATCTTATTTACCAGCTTAATAAAGCTCTCTCTCTCTCTCTCTCTGTCTCTCTCTTTCCCTCTCTTTCTATTTCTTTTTGACTGGCTGGCATACAACTAAACGAAGTTTGTGGGGTTAGTGGCTGTTACTAGCGTAACTTTTAATTTTTAGTTGAAGTTTTAGATGCAAAAAAAAAAATGGAAATATTACAGTTATTTTTTGTTGTTGTTGTTGTTTCTTTTTTAATAATTTTATACTATTTTCAGTGCATAACAATTATGAAATTTTAATTTTTTTTTAAATTTTTTTTTAATTTTTTTTTTAAATTTTTTTTTTCTCAAATTTTTTTCTTTTTTTTCTTTTTTTTTTTTTTAAATTAAATATTAAAAGAAAAAGTGAAAAAATATTAATAAAACATACAGAGGAAAATGTGTGCGTTTTTTTTTGTCTTTCTTTTTCTTTCAATTACGTCTTCATGAGCTAACAACAACACGTGGTCGTATGGAACTACAATTAAATCGTAAATAAACCCTGCAATTAACATTTAAATCGGGGGCAAATGAAAGTAAAAGTTTAATTTTTTATTTTAAAATTTTATATTTTAAAACTGGAAAAACTATTTTAAACAATTATATGCCTGCCAATAAGAGATTTGAGTAAAAGGTGTCTGAGAAAAAAAATTCGCCAAATTATAATTGAGGTCAGAGTCAGAAATTTTGTATTGTGGTCTCCTAGATGTCACTTTCAAAACTGAGATATTTTGTTTACCATTAAAACAAAAATAGCACAAGGAAGGTTGAATAAGTTCAGAAGTTTTTAAAAGAAACACTTGTTCACCGTTTCTTGAACTTTGTTTATTTCCAAGCTATTCTTCCTTAATCCTTAATTAAAACACACAGTCTGTGAGAAGTCACCGTAATCTAGTAGGCACATTAGACATGAGGCCACGGCCATTCCAAAATATAAAACTGTGTGTGAGAAGTCATCTTAGTCTAGTAACAACATCTTAGTCTAAACAACAAAACACGAAATATGAAAACAAATTGCTTCTCTTCCAATAAAACGACATATGAAACAAAATAGGCGTCTTTAGGCGTCTTCATCTCAATAGATTTCGACCAAAAACTGGGAGAGTAAATAAAATTGCTATGAAAAAATTTCCTCAAAAATCTGTCGTTCGGAATTGACTTTAAGTTGCTGGTCCAAAGACACAACGTTAGTGGTGCGAGAAGTTAAGGGTGGTAAACTCCTGACCTGGAAGGATTGTAATGACAATTATGTATGTATGTATGTATGTATGTATGTAATTTATTATCAAAATTTTGTATTCATTTTTAAAGACATAGTGATGCCATCAGCAATGGCTTCTCTGGGTGGCGTACGTTCAAAATGTCCAATAATTAATGGCTCTGGCTTACAACTAAGGTTGAATTTGATTGATGTTGGCTTATATTATGTTGACCTTGATGTTTAAATGATGTCTAATTTTTTCCGCACCTGACTATTGAAAGAATTTCATTACCATTCGGAGCCTAATGTTTGACATTTTCCAATACTAGTGCCAGAACTTTCAGGAATAGAACGTGCTCTGTGTCAAAATTTTTTACCCTGATCGACTATGTTCAACAGTTTAGTCTAGAACGTTTCTTGAAACAGAAGCAAGAATTTTCGCATTCAGAAGAAATTATTGCGAAACCAAGAGGAAACTTACGGGTAACTTCCAAGCTGAAATCTATGCCGTCGAAAGATGTGCTGAATTCAACTTGAATAAGAAGTACAAACGAAATAAAATAACAATACTAACTAGCTATACTATCTGCCATTAGAACACAATCCTAACAGATATTCAGTTTGTGGACAGTTTGAGATTTGCTGACTTAACTCATGACTTTAAAAAACCGCCAAAAAAAATCCAAAAATCTTGCAGGCCAGTGTAAATCATTAAATTATAAGACGGCAGTATGTCGTACTGAACGTGCTTCAGTTTCATTTATCCCAATACCAATCCAACCTAACAGGAAGAGACATATGCAACTCGTCACATTGAGAACGATGCTGCAATATATCAATAGAGTTAGATAACATAGCGTTATAAATGATCATATCAGCCCTTTTCTGTATGCTTTCGAGAAGCCTCAAAATAGACTTGGAGACGATGACCCCCCTTACATGAAAGTTGTTTTCGCATTCAGTCTACGCACGATCAAAGGTCTTGATGTCGTTCATCATACATATGCTGCTATAGTCTCCATACGAATAGATTGGATTAGAAGTTAGAGAGCGAGTATATTGTAAATAGAAGAAGAACAGGGGATAGAATTTACGCAGCGACTTTTCTGATTGATCTCATCGATTACAAATTGATACAAATCGAGAGAAGCGAGTATCGTCATCGAAAGCGATAAATGACTGAAATGTGGTTGTTTAGGTGGCAATTTTACACCAAATCGTTGAAGGGACTGCCGCCATATTTTACAGAGTAACAACAGCAGGTCACCAGTAAAACGAATCTTACGAAAACCATATTGCCTATCGCTGATCATATTTTATTTTCTTGAAAAGTGCAAAACACGGTCCTAGCATCTTTCGATTTGGCCTTGATTAAATCAAAATTAATTTGTATTTGGCTGGGTGTCCTCAAGGCACCTCTTGTTGTTTTTTTTTATAAAATAAAGAAATCTTCCCACTAAGAAAAAATATTTTAAAAAAAATTTTGATTGATTGGTTGCTAAATTACAAAATTGATCTTGATTTTTTTGTTTTTTTCTTTAAAATTCAATTTAATTTTTCAAATTTTGCCAGAAATTTTTCAAGAAAGCAAGAAAAAAAAAATCGTAAACAGTTTCAAATGAAAATGTCAAATAAGAGAATAACACAGAAATTGTTTTTTGTTTAAAAACATAGTTCAAGAGTGAAGGTTTTCGTAATTTTACACAACAAACTCCTGTAAAAAAAAAAAATTTAAAAAAAAATTGAAAAAAAAAATTGAAAAAAAAATTGAAAATAAATCTTCAAAGATTTTCTTTAAAGTTCACATTGATTAGGATGTGGCTGGCAATCGATCAAAGACTTTAAAAAAAAAAATAAAAACAAAATAACAACAACAATAAAAAAAAAATTAAATTTTTAACTAAAATAATCAAGAGACTAAATACTGGTAGTTGTGGATGGAATGGTTATTGTTAACATAGTTGCTGCTGCTGATTGCTGCTGCTGCCTGCTGCTTGCTGCTGCTTGCTGCCTCTTGTATTCTATTTAAACAAAAATGCCTTTCACTTTCGTTACAAAAAACAAAAAAAAAACTAAAAAAAATCAACAAAAACAACAACAAAAACTAAAAATATTTTAAAAAAATTATACGAAAACAAAAGAATGCTTTTTAATCCAGCATAAAAGAAAAACAAATCAAATTAACAGCGTTTTTCGGTTTAGTGCAGCCACTATTTCGTTACACTGTTTGCCAGCCATACTCCCCCCGGGAACCAAGGAAAAAATGGTTTTTTTTCTGCAGCCGTTATTTTGTTTTTGGCAATTTTTTTTTTTATTTTTTTTTAACAAAAAATACGATTTTGATCTTGACGGGGAAAACTTAAATTTGAAACAAGAAAACCAGAAGAAGAAGAAGAAGAAAAAAAGCTTACGAAAATAATGAAAAATCTGACGTTTAACAATCAAATTAGCAAATGCAACAAGAATATGAGAAAATTGAAATGTAAAAGCCAATAGGAAATTAGAGTTGAGAAGGAAAATGTCTTTATCGCCTTCAAATTCAATTGGTTTCCTATCAAATAATACCGTAACTTGTAATTAGCCTAGGGCAATGGTTTTTCATAGCCCTTCTTATTCAAAAAGCAAAAAATTCTCGTTGTTCTGTTGATTAGCCTTTTAAACTCCAATATAAGAAGCAAGAGGCCATTGATAGCTTAAAACTCCCTTATCTAAAGCGCATTAAAACGAATCAGATTCTGATGTACAGTAAGCGTCAAAAGAAACTGTACATTAAAAACAAATATACATTAAACCACTACCGTTATTTTTATTTTAAATCTCTTTCATTGCTAGTTTGTAAAATTGAAACAAAAAAAAAATAAAAAAAAATCCGAAATATTGAAAAATTTTTTCGGGCACTCTCCTTAATTAGTAAAAGTTGAGTATACAGTTTCTTTTGACTCTCACTGTATGTATTCGAGTGGTACAATTGTATCTTCACAGAAACTGGTTTGTGTTTCGTATTCTGCACAAATGTTCCCCAGAGCTACAGTAGTCTGTCAGAAAATTAGTTACGATCCTCAAGCTATCTGTGGATAGTCTGATACAGAATTAAAATCTTAAGTTAAGTTTTACTCTATCAACCTCTCATTATCCCCTCCAAAAGCCTTTTTCCAATTTACAGAAACTTTCTGGCAACTTGGAAGCTTCTCCATTGGTCTGAATTCCTGCAAAGTAACTTTAACTTTATCCTCATATCCTTTCTCTGTCCGGATTAAGAGGAGTCCCTCCTTTCATCAAGTATATTCTTTCGAATTCCTTTTTCTATTTCCCAGAAAGTTTCTGGCAACTTGGTAGGATTGGCCGCAATACCAGCTAAGTGGTATTACCAACAAAGCTATGAAACACACATTCAAAGCCAGACCGCATAGTTTCACAGTCCGAAGCAGCATTAAACACAAACACTTTCAAGTTTCTTGTCTACATGTTGGGCTCTATAGAATCCCCACTTTAAATAAATTTACTCTGAATCTACAGTGTTCTGTCAAAACAGTGATTACGAACCCCAGATTCTTCCTGGATAGCCTGATACAGGTCACATACATATATATGCACATAACTGACCATTACAACCCTTCAGTCAGGGTTAACGGCCTAGCTTATCACACCACTCAGGTTGTGTGCATTAATTTTATACATGAGTGTGGCGGAACCTACAATTTAAAGTCGACTCCGAACTACAAATTTGTTTGAGAAACTCTTTACATGGCAATTTTATTTACACTCTCAGAGTTTTTGTCAGAAATCTGCTGGGGGGAAGTCGCCGAAGAAATATTTTTTTCATATTTCGTTTTAATGTCTGCAGTGGGCTTTGAACCATAGCCTTACGTCTAATAAGCCAACATACTACTTATTAGACTACGGTGACTTCAATTGTAATGGCTTAACAAAACTTTCGACTGCTTAAATACCACTTGGTTCTCTTAATCCTCTCTTTATTTTACTTTTTTTTGAGTATAATTCTCCTAACATACTCCTCTGAACTGGGCTTTGAACCATAGCCTTACGTCTAATAAGCCAACACACTGCCTACTAGACTACGGTGACTTCAATTGTAATGTCTTAACAAAACTTTCGACTGCTTCAATACCACTTGGCTCTCTTTATCCTCTCTTTATTTTACGTTTTTTTGAGTATACTTCTCCTAACATAGCCTTATCACAAGCTCGTCTTCTTCTCATTACCGAGGACTTTCACATGACCTGCTACCCAGCAGAGGCTAAACTTATTTTCCCCATCTAAGGGATTCATCTTCTCTAGATGGTTCCATGTATTTCGGATTTAACCTCATATAACCACGAAGGACATAATTTCTCAACGAAGAGTACCCTCATACAAGAGAAAAACTCTAAGACTCTCGGCAACAATGGCCAATCGGTCAACCTATAAAATTGTCGACAAAATTAGTCCTCTTAAGCCTCCGTAAATACATAATCAGGCCTACAATCTTTACTTTCAAATTTAAATTCAATTTCGAGGATCTCTGTTCCTAATGGGTTTCAAATTCCAAACAAATTTCATACCCAAAATAAGAAAAAAAAAATTTGTTTTTTTAAATCAAAAACAGAATGAATTATTTGGCAATTAAGCATTAAACTTTGTTGGGAGGCAAAAAAAAAAGAAAAAAAATTACAACCCAGACCTACCGCAATAACAACTGCAGCTACAATTCCAAAATAACAGTACTTTGTTGTGATTGCGGTGTTAGTGGTGGTGGTTGCGATGGTAGTAGTTGTAGTGGGTGACATAAGATTTTGACATTTGATTAAAAGCTGTCAATTTTGACACTGTTTCTCCTTTTTCCCTATTTTTTTTCTGTTTTTTTTTTGTTTTAATTGTCAACATCAAGTTAACGAAGTAACACCGAAGAAGTTTAAGTTGCTTGTTTGCTTGTGATTGATTTTTTTATAAATTCAATGAATTTGTTTAAATTTATTCCTTGTTTTGTGGTTGTTTGTATTGTTTTTTCTTTTATTGCTAATGTTGTTGTTGTTGTTGTTGTTACTGTATCAAGTGTTAGTTTGATTCACAATAAATTTTTTTTTGTCCTCTTTTGTGGTGCCTTCATCAGTGGGTATGTAAGTAAGTAAGCGAATAAATGAGAGTGCATGAGTATTTGTAGAGAATTTAGGTTAAGTACTGTCACCATGACAGTTGACAGTTGTAAACTGAGTTTAATTTTAAAGCAAAAACAACAACAACAAAAACAAAAACACTAAAAGCAACACACAACCACCATCCATCTAGCACTGGCTGTAAAACTTTGTTTTCCAAAAAAAAAATTTCGTATTTTTTTTACGGCATTTTTTTTTCGCGTATTATTTTTGGCTCACTGAGTGACTAACTTAACTTTACAATCACGTAGTTTTTCAAATTTTTTGTTTTTTTTTTTGGTTTTTGGATTTTGCTTATCTAGATACGAGCAACTATTTTGTTAAACCCTTGTTGTTGTTGTTGTTGCCATTATTTTTTTTTTTTTTTTTTCTAAACGCCCACCTGAAACGTTCATAAATAGAAGACAAATAAATAAAAAAAAAAAAAAATCATCCAAAACGAACTGCATAAAGATGGCAACAAAAAACATCGATTCTGCAGCTGTTTTGACACGATTACACTTCCAAACTCGATGTCAGGTTTGATGGATGCTTTCTTGACATCAAGTTTGGTTTTAAAACCAAAAAAAAATTTTCAAAAATTTTTTCTACAAATACCGACCTAGGCAGTACGTACGAATATACAAATTTACAGGGTGTTGGCAGTTTCGATGTGTAATCGATTATTGATAAGAGTTTAAATAATCGGAAGCACTCTAAGCAATTAAACTTTAACTAAAGTCAGCCTCACGTACTACATTCACTTGAAAATAAATTTTATTTGCTAGGACAGCTGGCTAAAATCAGGAGAGAAGACAAATAACAAAGAGTCTCTCGTGGATACTTCCCAATTCCGATTATGGAGTTGAGATTTGTCTTCTGTCGAACGAGATCACAACAACAAACGACAAGGTCAACATCAAAATCAACTGTAAAGATCGTACAGAGGAGTTAAGTTAGGCATAGCAATACTACCGGTCAGGCAGTCTATCTGTTGGGTCCCAAGTGAGAGAGATATTCTTGGCAACTAGCAAGCCGAGGAGCTTATAATGAGGGGAACCTCCACGCCCTGAATTTTACATCGAAATGTATACTCAACAGAAGGGAAGATAAAGAGAGGCAATGACTCCTCTAATGCCAAGTGGTTTCGATTTTTGTTGAGAAATTACAATAAAAGGAGACTGAAACAAGTAACAGGCTATCCCGGAATAACCAGAGGTTGGCAGCCTCTTCTCGCAAGACACTATACACCCAATGACTGCCTCTGTATCTGTTGCAGCTGTCGATGTTTTCGAGGAAGTCTTCTACCAGTTTCTCACACATTTCGAACAGTATCTCGGCGATAACTTGACGAACATTGGTTATCAAATGCTTCAATGCTAAGATATTATCCGCATAGGCACGGTCTTTGCTAAAAAATACAGAAATTCCATGACTTTGGCGGCCAATTACTGTCGTCGAAATGAGAAAATGCAAATTCTGAAAAATCCTTACGCACTGAAGTCAAAATCGATCGAGTTTTGAATCTCTTGGCATAATTTTGCTGAAACCACATTCGATTCAATTCAATTGCCGGCTAAAAAGGTCGGCTCTAGCATTATGAATAGGAATAGACGGTTCACCGTGGTCAACTTAAACAAAAATACGTCACAAAGACACCTGTGGGCATAATACGCAATCAAATCTGGTTTTTCAAGTATAATAAGCCTCAATTTTTCATTTGGAAGCAATCGATCATCGTTTCTCAAGCAGTGTAAATAAGCAACCGGCTTTAATTGCTGCATGAACTGGTTTTATACGTATGAAGGAGCAAATCCAAATTGAATCAGTTCATGTACATTTACTGTCATATTTTTTTTAACAGAAGCTACATTTTAGACATTGAGCGGCCTCCCAACATCTGTAACGCTAAACTTGCCAATTTCTTTCTTTCACCTTGTTGTGCTCAAAAAGAGGCTTTGTTAGACAACCTAACTTCTCGCATCACTTATGCTGCGCGTGTTAATTTTATAACTGAGCGGCATGACCTACAGTTTAAAGTCGACTCCGAATGACAGATTTGTTTGAGAAACTTTTTCATGGCAATTTTATTTACACTCTCACAGTTTTTGCCAGAAATCTGCTGAGAGGAAGGAACTATTTTTTCACCTAGGATTGAACACATCACATACTAGACTACGGTGATACTGTTTCCATGTCTAATCAAATGTCAAATCATGAAAAATAAAAAAGAATAACAATAACAAATTAGCAAAAAAAAGTTCTCGAAGTTGACAGATCGCAAAGAAATGCCTATGTAACTGCGAAATGTAGACCAGTGCCGGTACCAGTGCAGTATAAACCAATCTCTTTTAATTCTTACTGCAATCCCTGAATTTCAACATTGATTTTCAAAGCGTGTCACGGCTCACAAAAAGACGTTTTTAAAACGAAACTCACTTTAATTTTGTTTTTATTTAAGACGAAAAATGTTATTTAACGTTTAAAAACAAATCCTTATAATTTAAAAAATTCATAATTAAGAACCGCCATTTCAAATTATTAACAATTCAATACGTTTGCACTGTCAATCAACAAAATTATTAGAAGAAGAAAAAACCGTTAAAAACAAATTTTTTTTTTTTTTTCGAATTTTATTTTAATTTTATTTGATTTTTATTGCATATTTATTTAAGCATATTAAAATCAAATTAAAAAATAATAATTGGAAAACAAACGATAGAAGAAAAACTATGGTTTTCCGTTTATAAAAAAATTTATTTTTTTTTTTTTAACGAAATTCAAGCTTAATATTAGCAGTCTGGCTTCTTTTCTTCATGCTCAAAAACATCAACAGAAATTAATAAAAAGAAAAAGAACAAGAGATTACGTATTGAAAAACGTCATCATAATAAACCAAAGCAACAACAAAAAAGAAAAAAAAACATTTGCATGTTAAATCCTAACAAAATATGACACAAATATTGAACAACAACAAGTAAACAACAAAACATGATGAATTAAAACTGTAGTTTACAAGCAACAACAGCAACAACAACAACAACAAGAATAACTAAATAAACAAGTCATGTCTTGTGTTGTCTTGTGTTAAACTCCAAGATGGTATTGATAAGCTAAGCTGTGTGTTGAGTTAATAATAAATAACGATCTCCTCTCTCCCTTACTTCTGCCTGCAATCAATGTAAAAAGCATAAATCCATGTGTGCGAGCATTTGCTTTATGCATGTATTTGTGTACTGTTCCACTTCCTCAGCCATATGATCTAAAAATAAATAAAGTTTTGTTGTTGTTGTTGTTGTTGCTATTATATTATTGCCTAACAACATAATATAACGGTACCATAATACTCGTCTTTTTTCTTATTGGCAAGCGGAACCATCTTTATAACGAAGACAATGTCTGCATAACAGTAGCCATCTTTGTAATGAATTTGCACACACACTCTCATTCACTTTCTCACTCTCTCTCTCTCTCTCTCTTTTTCTTTCTACTATCATTAACACTGTTAATGAACATGTTAATGTTGTTGGTTGATGATTTAACTTCTCTAATCACATTCACCATCATTTTGAAAAAAAAAAAACAATAAAACAAAAACAACTTAAAAAAAAACAAAAAAAAATAAAAGAGAGAAAGAAAAAAATTTCTCTTTCGCTGTTTTAACTCCCTCTTACAATCTCGTTATTATTTTTAATCTTTTTCAATTTCAAGTTTATCATGCTAAAAACCATCTTTTGATCATGAAAGTAAGACGGAAAGAAAGACAGAAAGAAAGAAAGAAAAAAAAAACTGAAAGTGCAAAAAGAAAGCAAAAATCAACAACAAATACCGTTAAACTACAATTACAAAAAACACAAACAGAAAACAAAATTTTTTTTCAAAGTCTTTGTCTTGACCTTGGACTTACAAACCGATTTTGCATGAAAAGAAAGACTTGTTTTGTTCACCCAAGCAAGAGTAAGAAAAAAAAAATAAAAAAAGAAAAGAAACACACAGCAGAGGGGCTTCAGGAGAAAGTCATTCACTTAATCAGCCAACCAACCAGTCAGTCATCCAATTCGGTTTAGTCGGTAGCTTGTTCCGCAAATCAATGGCAGAGTATTAAAGGAATTTTCTCATAGATTTTTGGGAGTTTTTGCTGTGCCTTAAGGCATTGTAGTAGGGAGGTGGTCAGACACATAATCAGACATTCATAAACACCCGGAGGCTCTGGTGGAAATTCAGGTTTATCGCACAACCACCTAGACCACTAGGGTCACTATCTTTCCTGTATTCCAACACAATGCACTCCATGAACAGGGATCATATCCTGTGCGTTGATTTCAAAAATATAGGTGGGCGTGTCAGCTTTCTTGCTAAAGGGATTTGACTCAAAGCTAACTGACAATGAGCTTCATAGCTTCACATTAAAGCATAACTCCCTTTGAATCTAGTTGAAAACCAGCTAGAAGATTTACTCAACCTTGTGATCGAACAAATACCATGTAAGGATAGTTCCGTTAAGTATCGATAAAGGATGAGCTAAAGAAGAGAAGTATGAGTCGAGTAACTCTCATCTCCCTCATCCGAACCAAAATCTTTGCAGAAATCACTTGAAGATAAGCGGAGTTTCTGTCATTGCTACGTAGTTGGTGAGCATGGTATGATTCGAATCCAATTTAGGTCAGGAATGAAGGAAGATGTCTTCAGGGACCTGGATTTTTTTTAGGAGTTTGGCTGCTTTAGCAAGTTCACTATCTTCGCAATTGATTTCCTTAATGACAGATACCCAGTGAATATGTCAGTCTAAGCAACTTTCACTCTTCTTTTCCAATATTCTAGAATGAACCTAGTTCCCCTATTAGCAGCCCTGATCGGTAACTCTTAAGCCTATCCATTGACAAAGCAAAGCCAGCCTGTACTTTTATGATAATTTGCGTGGCATCTGACTTTCCGAAAGTAGTGATCTCCTAAGTCTTGTGTCCAACTGTACCGGAGGAAGTGGTCTATAGTTCTCAGGAAGTTTCAACAGAATTTTGGTGTTTTCAGATCCACCGCCGACTATAGGGTTGTATGGTGTATGAACTTTAACTTCATGGTAAAAGACTATAAGATTTTAATGCCATCCTAGATTAGATCAGATTACATAGCTTCAGCCTTTATAATGACATAGATTTGACAGAAATTCTTTGGCAACCTGTCTAACAATGTCTTTAACTATGAAAACTTTGCATACATTTAAGTTTCTGTTCCAATGACTGTCTGCGAAGCATAAAAACTACAAACACTTTTACTTTCAACTGCAAATTACGCTGTGTGTTCATTTTCATTTTCATTTTCATTTTCAATTTGATTTTCTTTTCTTTTTTTTTTTTTTTTTTTTTGTTGCCAATTATGTCAGACACTAACTGGCGGCAATTCATTGCTAATTTTGTATCTGCCGCAGTATCATTGTTATGACTTTCCTCTCTCCCTCTCTAGGCCTCTCTCTAAAACACAATTTATAAACGCTTTAAAATTTCCCATGACAAACGCCTAACATTTCCAGTGCAGTAACATTATGACGTAAATTTTGTTTGTTTTGTTTTGTTTTTTTGTTTTTCGAACAATTGTTGACGGAAATAATTACGATTTGGAAATTATGATCGGAAATATGAATTAAACAGATCGTAATATAACGTTTAAGCAGTTTAATTGCAAAAAAAAAAAGACTAAAATAACGGGAATAACTGAGAGATTGACAATATCAATCCTATCCTAGCTTCCCTCACTGCTTATGTTGAGTGTGTTAATTTTATGCATGAGTAAGGCAACGTGGGTAACTTTCCATCGCAATTTCATTTAATCTCAGAATTTTTGCCAGAAATCTGCTGAAAGGAAATCGCCGCAGAAATAAGTTTTCATATTTTCATTTTGATGTCTGACCTGGGGCTTGAGCCGTGGCCTCATGGCTAACCAGCCAATACACTACCTACTAGACTACGGTGACTTTAAATATACTTCTCTCTCTCTCTCTCTCCCTCTCTCTCTCTCTCTCTCTAAACTTATAAGAAAGTGTTGTGGGGAAGATAGGATCTTAGAATCTTGACTTATGGAATAACTGAGAGATTGACAATATCAATGTAATGTGCTTGAAACGAGAAATCTAAAATGCAAAATACGGGGGGGAGGAAAGAAAGTTCCAAATTCCGTGTTATCGAAATATCGACCTGACATATGAAATAATCACGCATGTCAATACCACTTTGAAGCCATGAATTCGGTTATGAAACTGAATTAGGGATTTCCTATCCATTATTTCCATTATCTTCCTGAGATTATCTACGATCATGAAAAAAACTCTCTGATACTGGTTCATACTTCCTCCATTTTAGTGGCGAGGGTTACGTACTAGTGCCCTATATTTACATATCCCTTGACCTTGTTTTATAACAGTTGCAATCAAATAAATGACATTATCTTGCTCTAATTAATAAGCTATGAATTGTAAATTGCTATTTACACTTCAGCGTAATTGTCAAAATTGTCAAAATTGTCAAAAATATGTAGGGGAAGGTCACTTCGTTTTTTTCTATTATAAAAACCTAGGCTTTATCCCTCTCTATATGCATGCAAAGCTATACCCTTAGGCCATAACACGACTAATTAATTTATTTCGATTGTAGACATTATACAAACGTGATCATAAATGTCAAATTAACAGTTAATTAAGCGTATCCAAATTGAAAAATACTCAATAATCCATTGATAAACGATCTTAAAAATCATTGAATACGCTCGCTCAACAGTCAGCACATGTAAGTGTGTAAGCAATTAATAACGAAATAAATTTTTAATTTTTGGCATTTAAAAAGAGTAAAAAAAAACCACAACAACAATAATAATAAAAACAATTTACATACTCAATAATAGAGAGCGAAAGGGAATTGAAAAAATTTATTTTTTAAAAAAGTCTGAATCAGTTGTGTTGGTTGGTGTCAATATGTGAAATTATGTTGAGGATTTTCACCTTAATTCACGCTCCATTTTCTTGCAAATACTATCTCCTTAGCATCCCTGGAAAGTTTATATTTGAAAGCAATAACTCAGTAGTCTAGCATAAGAATTTATATTTTCGTCTTGGAGTCCTTTCTGAAACTACCGAAGTCGTCTTGTAGGTAGTGTGTTGGCTTATAAGATGTGAGATTACGGTTCAAACCCCAGGTCAGATATCTCCAACAAAACGAAATTCTCAAAAAATATTTCTTCAACGACTTCCTCTCAGCAGATTTCGAGTAAAAACTCGGAGAGTTTGTTGAATCTGTCCTTTGCAAGTCCACTCATGCACAAAATTAACACACACACTACATGGGTGGTGATGTAAGAAACTAAATTGTAATCCTGACTAAAGGGCTATATCAACCAATCCAATGCATGTCTTTACCGGGAGTCTAATATTTTTCCAATTTAGGAAGTTTTTTGTTTTTGTTGTCGTTAGTGGTACTATTGACGTCGCCGTAGTAAAGTAGATAGTGCGTTGGCTTATTGGACACGGGGTCATGGTTTAAACCCCAGGTCAGATATCTTCGTCAAACGAAATCTAAAAAAATATTTCTCTCTCGCGACATTCTTTCAACAGGTTTCGAATAAAAACTCGGACAGAATAAATAAAATTGCCATGAAAAGTTCCGAAGTTGACGTTAAACTGTACTTTCCGCCACTCATGTATAAAATTGATACACACAACATAAGTGGTGAGAGAAGCAAGGTCGTAATCTTAGCTGAAGTTTTGTAATGACCAATTATGTGTGTATGTATGTATATTGAAATAACGCCGCTGCATAGCAGCAGCAACACTTTGCAATCGGAAAATTCGATTTTATATACAATAATTGACATCTAATTTGACAGATCTAACCTCAACAAGATCAGCTGTTAAAATTCTGAAGCCTGTATTTAACATATAATCCAACATGTCACTAAAATCAAACTGTACAGGGTCTTTATGCCCCATTTATTTATGACTCATTGCCAAGTACTCTTATAAAACCATTAATCAGATCAACGATCACTATGCCATTATCATCACTAAATAATCGTACCCAAAAATCAATACGAATATTATTTTGCTTTTGCCCTAGTATATGATAAATATTTAACACACTTTATAGCACAAACCCAAACATTTTTTTTTATCTCTAATCGCCTTAACACAAAATTATTATTCATTACGTTTCGATCTCATAAAAATCGATCGATAGAAATGCCAAAAATAGCAACAGAAATCTACTTTATGAGATCAAGATTAATCGGAAACAAATGAAATGAACGGAATCGTTTTCATTTACGCTTCTAGACTTTTTGGCAACAGAATCACAAAGCAAAGCAACATGATGATGATCACGATGATGATAATTGATAGCGAACAACGTCATCAGTAATGCAAAAAACAATCGATAGCAATTTAAAAACAAAACAAAAAAAATTCTTCGATAACAATTCATCAAAAGCAAACGATATACGAGTATGTACGTTCACTCACACTCATTGGCTTTATGATATGCTACGAAATGGCCATTTGGCATTACGCTTGTATTGTTGAGAGGGTATCGTAAATACTTAACGTTTAAGTACGTCTCAGTGGGGAGTGTATGGATGGCATGGCATGGTACATAGAATATGATGGATTTGTGAAGTGATGTTAAATGGTTTGCATTGAAACGTAATCAATTGATTCGTTTTTATCCAATAGAATGCCAATAAACTTTTTTTTTAAATTTTTATTGTTTTTCCTCTTCTTCTTCTTCTTCTTCTTCTTCTTCTTCTTCTTCTTCTTCTTCTTTTTTCGTTACTTTGTAGTTGTGGTCTGTGTTTTAATATTTGAATGGTTCTGGCGTGTTTAACAAGACTGAAGACTGCAGGCAGTTATGATTTATTGTATAAATATGTGTGATGAGATTCCCAAACTGTTAGAATATTCGAAAGCATGCTTGACAATTCGAAAAAAAAAAAATAAAAGTTATCGTCTGTCAAATGCAACTATGGATGGTAGTGGGCACCCTACACAATCTAGGTCTGTGAAGAATGTAACACATTTCTCGGCGTAAGCGTTAGAGAGGATTATAACCTAGCTTCTCTGACTACTTATGTTGAGTGTGTTAATTTTATGCATGAGTAAGGCGACGTGAGAAACTTTTCATGGCAATTTCATTTAATCTCAGAATTTTTGCCGGAAAACTGCTGGGAGGAAATCGCCGCAGAAATATTTTTCAAATTTCCGTTTTGATGTCTGACCTGCGGTTTGAGCCGGGGCCTCATGGCTAACCAGCCAATACACTACCTACTAGACTTAAACAACTTTTGACAATATTTCTCACTTTTTCACCGTTTAAGAACCTCTGTTATAAAAATCTCTTTAAGAATCATGTCTACTACGGCTAGAATTAAACGAGCAAATGTTTGCTTTTCTCTAGGTTTGTGTATTTGTCTGTATGTCTGCCTATCTATCTGTCTACCCCATCTATAGTATTGAATTGTGAATTTAAATCTATGTGAATAGTATGTATATGTGTATGTAAGTGTGTGTGAGTATCTATTAAATGTAAATTTGAAATTAAATTGTTTGTATAGACGCGTGTCTAGAAGGTGCCAAGTATTTTAGACAGTGTGTTACCAGCAACAACGGAAAAAGGCCAAATTTAATCAGAAATTATTGAACTTTAAATGAAAATATAATTACGATTAAATAAAGTTATTAAAACAAACAAACAAAAACAAAACAACGGAAATATTATTAAATAATTAAAGTTTTCAATTGAATGCCTTAATTTAGTAGTTCAGTACATCTGTGGGCCAAGTATTTAAAGTGTGGTTAAAGCCGTTTAATTGTAATTTTCGCCAAAGAAATATTTTCTCGCATTTTGTTTTGTTCAAGATATCCGACCTGGAGTTTAATAAGCCAATACACTGACTACAAGACTACGGCCACATCAATTATACTCTTTTGTTTAAATCTGGCAACTTCGAGATCTTTCTATGCAGTGTTGTTCTTGTATATTATGCGATATTTGTTGCTATTCTTGTACTTTCTTTTTCTTTTCTGGTTTTTGTACGATTTTTATGTAATACTGTCTGCGTAATCATGATTGTATAAGCAACCTTATAATCACCACACTATGCCTCTGCATATCAATTGGCCATATTTTATCCTACAATAGGCGCTATGATGTAGACTCTATATGAGATGTGTTTGAATTTGAAGGGTTCCACTATATTTCATTTGAATGTCTTTGCGTAGATACAGAGGTATTTATTCTTATCAGCGGTATTTCTGGCTGCGTAACATATGCTTTTCCGAATCATTTGGGCACAAACTTAATTTGAGATCTGAAGATATTTAAGCACTAAATTACTCTAGCGTTGTCCCAAGAGGCTTCTTGCATATACATAGGTATTGATTGGTTATATGGTCCCTTATAGCAATCTAAACAGACGCCTTGATCAAAGGCTGCTAGGATGATCAGCTAGATTCGCTTCTAAATTCTCTGGAAATATGCACACTAATTGCTCAAAATTCGATAGGAAAAAGGGAACTTGGATACTAGAAGCTCATCTAGTCTACCAGAACACTACAGTGCCATCCATGCGCGGTTCAAGGCTATCCTCAAAGCGATTAAATGCCTACTCAATTTCAGAATTTTGCTTGAGAATGTATCGAATCTACTCCTATAGTCTGGTTGGCATAAAATCCTCTTCATCCCTTTGGCAGAAGATTTCCATTGTTGAAGTTGCTTGACATAAACAAATACGTGTATACTGTGTTACTATACTGAACTAGATAGGATAACCTCCTACATATATGCTACGTGCTTAAATTCCATTTTATGACTTTTCCTAGGTCAAGCTGAATGAATCTTAACTCAGGAAGAGTCAAACAGCTGATAATTCTCTTTCGAATGGGCATTTACCACGTGGTCTATATCCCTACAAGACGATGTCTACTGTGATTCTTGTTTCCCGTGCGGACTCCGGGAGCCCGCAAGAGTCAAGCAAATAATTTTTCTCCCTCGAATGGACATTTATCAAGAGGTCTCTATTCCTACAAGACGCTGATAACTATGATTTCCCCCTCGCTCTGCAAAATTTGTAACGTGGAGGAGAACTCTCTCTTATTATAGGGCTTGGATTCGTTGCTACTTATTCCTGAAGTAGTCAACCCAAATGACGCCAATTTGCAAGTTTAGAAGGCATACTGCTGAAGTTACTGAATGAGCTCAAGACTACACCGCTAAATAGTTTCAGAAGTACATTAAGAATCAGAGTGCCCAGCATTCGCCCAAAGGCTTATACAAGCACTGATAACCTTATTCTTGACATCCTTAATTCGCATTTCTTGGAAGGAATAAACATTTCGAAAACTACGGATAAAATGAGGAAATTTTGTATCTAAAAACTCAAGGACCTATACACCATCCCTCATATTATTTAGGTTGGATTCCTTGCTACCCATTGCAGAAATAGTTACCCCAGACGGCGGAAATTTTGTAAATTTTGAAGATATTCGGGAGGAGTTACTGAATGAGTTCAAGACTATGCCCCTAAATGGTGTCAGAAGCACATCAGGAATCAGAGGGTCCAACACTCGCCCTAAGGCGTTTAAGAGTACAGATACACCTATTCTTGAAGTCCTTACCTTGTATTGCTTGAAAGGAATAAAAATTTAAAAAGTGATGGACAAAACAAGGACATTTTTAATCTAAAAAGTCAAGGACCTATAAACCATCGCTCTTATAATATGCGGAAACCTCCCGAGACAGCGGAAATTTGCAACTGCCTGCTTCCGATACTGAATGTGCTCAAGAGCATGTCACTAAATCGTGTTAGAAGTCCACCAAGAATTGAAAAATGAGTTTATTGCTCAGCAAAGAAGGAATTGTTAGGCGGTATATTTTCCGAGGTTGTTTACATGCTTGATTAAAAATTTTTTAGCAATTTTTGGCATACCTTAGAGAACACTGTGCTACAATTTAAATAAATTTCTTCATAAAATCGCTTGAGTTAAATACAATTTTTCTTATTAAATCCTTCGCAAAAAAAAAGCTCTTTTTCTATTTCATTTTATTGTAAATAAATACGTTTATCAAATAAATTGTTAATTTTATCAATTAATTACGTTCAAAGACACAAAAAAAAAAGAAAAACAATCTCTAACAACGAAACAATTTTTCTCTCTTTTCTCCTCTAAAAATAATTTTCAACTCATTATTGCAAGCGATTTTTTTCTGTTTCTTTTGATAATTCTTTACGATAATACGTGTGGTTAAAATCAAATAAAATTGTCGCTGTTGAACGTAAATTGTTCGGGTTTTTAATATCGAACAGAGGACGTCATACTCGTACCCGCACTCATGTCCATGCCCATGCCCATGCCCATGCACATATGAATTCACAGAGTCAAGACCATTATGTTGTGAATGAAATTTGATGAAAAGAGTATCTCTTGGATACAGGCAGTATAAGCATTTGTTATGGCCATGCTGTACATACATGTTCATACGTGGATAACATTTTTTTTTTTGTATTTTGCTTATGTGTAGGTGTTAACAAATAAGTAAAATGGCACAAAAGATTTTCCAATTCTTTTTTTTGTTTTTTTTCGTCAAGTCTCTTTCGTTATCGATAATTAAAGTTGATTTTTCAAATTAGACAACAACGATTACGATCAGTGAAGGTGTTGGTTGTATGAGCTCAATGAGCAGACCAGATGATCAGCGCCATTCATAATCATCATCAAGAAATCAAAATGAAAATTACACTCAAAGAAAAATGTCTGATATATACAGGGTTTCAGCATGACTGGAAACACTCCATCCGAACGGGATTATTTATACGGCTCTAGTGTGTTCACCGCGCATGCTACCTTATCCATAGTGACAATTCAGACTACTCTGATTCATATTTCTGCGAATAAAACATCTTCCTCAACAGTTGTCTCTCTCTCTCACTCTCCACATCTACACAGTCGGGAAAATGGGTTTCGGGATTCTATTCCGTCGAACAGCTTACGCTTCATAACCTTGGCTCTGCAACCAAGCAATTATAAGCCAGTAGACCTATATGGTCTGCTTAATCATGCATGCAACAATCACCACATTATGCCTCTGCATGGCAATTTGCCATGTTTTATCCTACAATAGACGTTCTGGTATAAACTCTATATGAGCTGTGTTGGAGTTTGAGAGAGAGTGCGCCCCCTATATTTCATTCGAATGTCTTTGCATAGATACAGTGATGAGCGCCGCACTAAAGGTTATTATACGACATTACGTAGATTGCTTATATGATCAGAACTGGACTTATAACGTCTGAGTTCAGCTTGTTAGTGTCTTTAAGTTAGAGGTACTCATACCAGAAATCCTTTTGGTAATTACAATGGCTGCTGACCTTATTAATGACGCATAGCAGAGCAATGCCACCTCAGTTATTATCTTCCCCGATGAGTGATTCATTAATGTGTAATTGACATATGCATTCAGTTCCACGATAGCATGAGGCTAAAGTGTTCCGCACATAGGATAACCTAACGCTTTTCTGTTGAAGAGCCAGCATATATTCATGTCCTGTGGTTTGAACCGAGGCCACATGTCTAAGAAACCAACAAACTATCTATTAGACTACAGCGATTATTGGCAATACATAGCAACATAGCCTCTTACACCACCCATGCTGTGAGTGGTGGGCATCTTTCCCTTGAGCATGTTCTATGTCAAGAACCAGCATTTGGGGAACCTAAAGCGAAAGAATCTTGGTCACTCAAACCTAACATTTCTGGTGATTTGGTTAGTATACACATCTCCATAAAATTGTCGGCATTGCTGAGAGATGACAAACAGGAGGTCACAGCTGAAAGATGTTTGAAAATCTGTGAACAGAATACGAGCTGCACGTAATCCATTAATTAGGCAATTCAATTAGTTATTAAAGCGCTTGTCCAATATTTTTAGATTTTTTTCTTTCTATTTAAATATGTAAACCTCCTTAAAGAACACCCGTTTATTTTAGAATTTGTATTAGAAAATTAAGTTTTTTTGTCATGTTTTAACAGCAACTGTGGTGTTTAATAGTTTAAACAAAACATGCTCATTATGCACGTATTCTGTTTGGGGTACTCCCGATTACTTTTTATGATTTATGTTGTATGCTTCTTGTTGTTTTTGTTTGTTTTTGTATTTTTTGTATTTTATTTTAGTTTTTTTAATTGCATTTGATGTAATTCAGCCTTGAGCATGATTTCTGTTTGCATTACAATCAAACAAACGTTTACCAACACTGGAAAAACAAACAAGAAAAACGGTATTCTAGGTATTTAAAAGCGAATGGTCCTTCAGCCCTAGATGTTCAGAAATAAAAGAAAGGGTTCGGAAAATTCAGTTTAACAATGAAATTTAATAAAGGAACAGCTTGAAGGTGGTGGTGTGTTTAAAACCTTGTTTATATGCATGCTTCAAAATGTAGGGCCTTACACAGTCGTTGTCTGTATAAAAACCCATACTTAGTTACTTTCCACTCTTCGTTTATTATTATTAAATTAGTTAAACTGTGTTTAACGTTTAGGCGTCGGAAGTCAGTTATTTTAAATCATATTTTATCATGTTTTTTTCCACTCTTTTTTCTGTTTTTTTTTCTTCTTCAACCTCAACATGGTCTTAACGATGGTGGATGCAGTTGCCATAAAAATTGAAATTGAAGAGTCATAAAAAAAAATACGACTTAAAGAAAAACAAACAAAAAACCCATAAGTTTAGGCATTTATTGCAATTGAAACGACGTCGTTAAACGTTTTAACGAACATTTAAGCGATCATTTAAGATGCATCTTTAAAAACCATCACGGTTTTGAAATATTTTTTCTACAGCCTGTGGCTCTATTTTGTTTTGACTTAATTGTCGAAATTTATTTTTTCATTTCACATTAAAGCCACTCAATCAATCGCCTAAAAATGCTTTTAGCAAAGGAAAATCTCTCTGGAAAATAAAACCTTTTGGCCGCATGTGAAAACGAAAGTCCAAACAATATTACAACACTTTTACCCTTTTTGGCTCGAACTTGTATGTTGGCAACATACTTACTTACAAACACACGCTTCAAACCTAACCTAACTTCAAGCAAAACAGGTGTTGAATTACGTTTGCCATAACTGGCTTTGATTTGTAATTCAATTTGTTGTAATTATAACCTGGAATTATGTATGTCGACAAACATCCTGTAATGCGCTGCTGGCTGGTGGCTAGAAAAAAAATATTGCAACCAACATTCACTCCCACCCCATCATAAACTTGCTTAATTTAAATGTAAACCTTATAGAGAAACTAGCTTGTAATCCTGACTAAAGGCTTATAACGACCAATTAAGTTAAGCAGATGACTAGACAGCTTAGCAGAGAGTAGGAAAGAGTAACAGCTTTATTAGATCAAAGTTCACTTGAGCTTTGATACTATATGAGGGCGTCTCTAGAAACCACGAATTCCTTAGAATCAAGCTGAAAAGCCACCCAGAAAGTTCAATGAGTTAATTGATGGATCGGATATCTTATTAATGTTAGCTTCGTTAGAATATCGTAAAAGAATCGCAGCCAAAAGGGGAGTAGTTTGCGCCAAACCACAGGCAAATAATGGCAAATATAGTGGCTGATATTTTCTCTAGCGATCGATGACCTCTACAGAGGACATTTGTAGGTAAACGGGGTCTATTCGCAAGTCAATGCATCAATCAGTAACAATAAAACTGTTTGCCTAGTAAATCGAAACGATTTCGTGACGTGGCAACTAATTTTAGATTGACACAAACCTGTTGTTGTTGTTGTTAGAGTCGATAAAGTGAGGTTATACAGACTTTTTAGAATTAATTTTTTTTTTATTCGGTTTTCTGTGCAAATTCTTGTGCAGAAGAAATGATTCGTAACATGTGAGAATTTCTGAAATCTTCAGTAAGGTTTAGTTTGCAAAATATTGAGTTTTATTATCAAAATTCAAGCCAAGCTCAGCAAGGATTGTGTTTAGGAAGTTACATCTATTTTATGTGTATGTCGATGACTTAGACTATCAAGAAATTATACGAACATTCGTGTCTCACATAAACTAGGAATTATGCAGTTGCTCAGTAATATTCCCTTTGTAATATACTGGTAGACTCGATCAGTCAGACTATCATTATGTCTCTTTCAAACATCTTATTGACTTTCAAGCTTGTCCATATATGTAGGCTATTTTAACGGAGAATTATTATTCTAAGGCAACCGATTCTACAACTGCCATCCAGAGTCCAATATAATCTTGCTATTGCAGCAATTTTTTTATATGAGAAAGCTAGGTCAAAGAGGTAACGTAATCAGAAGGTCAGAAACCTCTGTCTCTTTAATGACAAGAGCAGGGCACTGACACATCAGGTGAACGTCAGTCTTTTGCTTCTCCTCGGACTCACAGCTTCTGCAGAAACAGGTTAACATTTTCAAAGTTAGGTTAGACAAGGTCTTAAGCGATGCAATAGTTAACATAACGGGTACATTTTTGACTGTTTACACTGATAATATTAATCTTGATAACTATCCACTGAATATAGGATTTATTTCCTTACAAATTAAGACATTTTATTGTAATCCGAAGTTATTTTTATTAATTTTGTTAATAATTCTTTATAAAAAAAATTAAAAAAAAAACTCAAAAAAAGCTGCATTTTATTGCACGCACACACATCTTCTTCTTATTCTTTTTGAGATGACTAAACAACACACAATTTTAACATGGACAAGCATCGTCATCATCACCATTTTCATTGAACATATTGATTAGCATGACAGTTATCGATTTTTTTTTTGATATACCCCAGCTACACTTTATTTTTATTTTTTTTTTTATAATTTTTTTATTAAAACTTTTGTTAAATGATGGTAAATTAAAAATATTTTATTTATTTGCTATTGTCGTTGTTGTTGTTGTTACTGTGTGAGCATATTTTTTATAAATTGGAGGCGTTTTTGCCCACTACTGCACCCAGTTTAAATGCACCACCACCATCACTACTATCTTGGAGACAGCAAATGAAGTTTTAATTTGAAGTTGAGTACCTTCATTACCAAAAAAAAGACAAAAAAAAAAAACAAAACAAAATAAAATCGATAAATATAAGATGTTCTGTTAAAGGGTGTTTTAAAAGGGGGTGTTTTTAAAGAAAGGGGGTTTTTTTTAAATGATGTTTAGGAGACTAAAGCTATGTCAGTTATGATCTTCCATGGTGGGACATATGAAAACAATGGTTGTGTCATGTCATCAACACCCAGAAATTTGTTTCCTTTGCATTTCGTCGCGATCTTTTCCGTCCAAAAAAAAAACGGTGCGTGATTCACCAAAGCGTCACTGACATATGCACTCAGTTCGTAGATGACGGTTGTTCCACGACAACAAGTTGCTAAAGTATTCCGCTCATGCCATAACTTGTAGACATACATAGATAAGTGGCTATTACAAGCCTTTAGTCAGGGTTACGACCTAGTTCCTCCCACCACTTATGTTGCGTGTGTTAATTTTATACATGAGTCGAGGGATCTACAGTTTAAAGTCGAGTTTGAACGACATATTTTTTTGAGATACTTTTCATGGCAATTTTATTCAAAACTCAGGGGTTTTGCCAGAAATCTGCTAAGAGAGGATGTCGCCTACAAAATAGTTTTTTGTAGGCGTTTCGTTTTATTGGAGGTGTCTGAACTGGTGTTTGAACGCAAACTTCATGTCTAATAAGCCAACACACTACCTACTAAAGTAGACTACTATGTCAACATCCAGAAGGAAAAACCATCAGCCTGGGTTGTTTGTAAAAAGTATTAGTTGGCAACACTATCACAGTAGAAGTTGCCATAATAAATCAATTAATAGCCTGTGTAGCTAAGGCAAAGAATGAGGCAACAAAAAATGCAAACCAAACATGCTCGAACAAATGATTTGTACTTGCCACTATTCATCTCTGATCTGATCCATATACAACTCTTCCTATAGTATTCAAATTTCTGTATTTAAATAGCATTGTAGTCGTCTTAGTCTATTAGACATGAGGCCACGGTTCACGGTGACTTCCTCTCAGCAAATTTCTGGCAAAAACTCTGAGAGTAAAAAAAAAATGCCATGTAAAGTTTCTCAAAAATCTGTCTTTCGCAATCGATTTTAAACTGTAAATTCCGTTATTCATATATAAAATTGGCACACCTAACATAAGTAGGGTGAGAAACTAGGTTGTAATCCTGACTAAATGGTTGTAATGACCAATTATGTATGCAATAGCATGACTTTCCAGACAATATTACATCTTTAAAGCTGTCCCCTGTTATTCCAACTCCAAAGTCCATTTTTTAAAATTCTTGACACAAAAAATAACACCTCTTAACCACAAGACCCTTTTGACACATCACCATGAAGTTTAACATGTGTTTTTAAGCTCTGAAACTCTTAACATAAACAGTGCCATGCCATACCATACCATTGCCATGCCATGCCATTATTCGCGTTTAATTTTTATTTTAATGGTGCGGGTGTTTACATGCCCATTATAAATGTTTACAACAACACTTTAAAAATAACAACAACTATAATAATAATAATAATAATATTTAAACAAAAATATTACAAAAAAAAGGAAAAAACATATTTATTGTCGATATTTATACGAAGATTAAAGAAAAAAAATTGTTTTAAGGTGAGGCTTCTCAAACATGTTCACTTCGGTAGGCTGTTTGCGATTCGCTGATAAAGTGCATAAAAATTTAAGACAAAAAAAATTTTTTAAATTATAAAAATCAATATAATTTTTATTGATTAATTTAAAAGAGAATTAAGACAAACAACAACAGCAACAACAATAATTTTTTTTCTCATTAAAATGTCATAATCGTACAGAGTGTTGATATAAAGTGTCACGCATTTGCTTAAGATTTTTATCGTATAATTGGAAGCTTAAATGTCATTTGAGGGAAATTAAAAAAAAAAATTAATTAAAATTAATTTAAAATTTAGTTTTTCAAAGAAAAGCTGCAACAAAAAATGGTCAACTTGAATCTGTGCCACTTGTTCTGTCAGTTTTATTTCCTACCAACTTTGGTTCGATTCCTAGATCCTGTTCCAATCCTTTTTAGCCTCTTGCTTCCTTCTTCTTTTATAAGAGAACTGAATACCATGGATCAGAGATGTACAGTAGCAAGTACAAATCATTTCTACGGGCATGTTGGGTTGCCATTTTTCGTTACCTCATTCTTCGCCTTAGCTACGCAGGCGATTGAATGATCTATTATGGCAACTTCTACCGTGATAGTATTGCCAACTGAAGCTAATTACAAACAACCTAAGTCGATGGTTTTACCTTCTGGATGTTGATATAGTAGTCTAGTCTAGTAGGTAGTGTGTTGGTTTAGTAGACATGAGGCCACGGTTTAAACCCCATTGATTGATTGATTGATCTATTGTGGCAACTTCTACTGTGATAGTATTGCCAACTGACGCTAATTACAAACAACCCAGGCTGGTGGTTTTTCCTTCTGGATGTTGACATAGTAGTCTAGTCTAGTTGGTAGTGTATTGGCTTCTTAGACGTGGGGCCATGTTTTAAACCTCAGGTCAGACATTGATTGATTGTTCTCTTGTGGAAACTTCTACTGTGATAGTATTGCCAACTGACGTTACAAACAACGCAGGCTGATGGTTTTTCCTTCTGGATGTTGACATGTTAGTCTAGTCTACTAGGTAGTGAGTTGGCTTCTTAGGCGTGAGGCCTTTGTTCAAACCCCAGGTCAGACATTGATTGATTGATCTATTATGGCAACTTCTACTGTGATAGTATTGCCAACTGAGGTTACAAACAACGCAGGCTGATGGTTTTCCCTTCTGGATGTTGACATAGTAGTCTAGTCTAGTAGGTAGTGTGTTGGCTTAGTAGACGTGAGGCCGTGGTTCTAACCCCTGGTCAGACATCTCCAACAAAACGTGAACAAAACGTGAAAACATGAACAAATATTCCTGCGGCGACATCTTCTCAGTGGATTTCTGGCAAAAACTCGGGAGAGAAAATAAAAATTGCCATGAAAAGTTTCTCAAAAACATCTGTCGTTCGGAGACGACTTTAAACTGTAACGCTAAAGAAACTTCTTAAACGTCTACACTCAAAGAAAGAACGGCCAAACCGAAATGTTTTCTTTAATTTCTCGAAGGCAATTAGCCAAAATCTATCGTAGCAATTAAACAAATGGCCATTGAGTGATTGGTTCATTAGAAGTGGGTGTAATTAGCCTCTTGCCTTTGTAAAATCAATTTAAATTCGACCCAGTTTACTGGCACCGGAAATGTTGCCAAAAATCTATTGAAAAGGCGTAGTCAATGTCGACGTCATTAAAGAAAGATTGCATGGGTCTTAGTTGTTAAAAAACAATGACGTAAAGGAATTGTGGCGTCTATAGAATACAAAAAATTTGTCAAATTAATGACGTTCACTAGAATTGGTTATTTTGATTGGGGGTATGAGGGGGTCTTACGTTGAAAAAATACCAAGAAAATCTTTTGCTAATTATAAATTTAAATTAAAAAAAGGTGAAAATGAAATGAAAAAAAAAAACAATTTAAAAGAATTTAATTTATTATTAAATTGCAATTGTCGTAAATAATTGCAATGCAAATGGTTAAGAACAATTTGGTAAATTCTAAAAGAGGTTGTCACTGTTGACTGTAGGGTATGGCGACTACTGAAGTCAGACATCGAAACGACGGCAGAAAAAACTCGGGAGAGTCAAATCTATCATTTGAAATTGACTTTAAACTTTAGGTCCCTGCACTCATGTATAAAATTAATACATACGACATAATTGGTGTGAGAAGCTAGGTCGTAATCCTGACTGAAGAGTTATAATGACCAACTATCCATGTATGTGTTATTGCCAGAAATCTACTGCTGAGAAGAAGTCACCGAAGAAATATCTTTTCCATATTTCGTTGCCTTCTAGATGTCTGAGCTACGTTTTGAACCATTGCCTAACGTCTAATAAGCCAACAAATTATCTACTAGACTAAGAGGATTAAAAATCTTCTCAATTTTATACAATAGAATCGTTTTCGAACTAACCCGGTAAAAAGAATCAAGAGTTAATCCATTCATAAAGTCCCCTGACGTCTCCATAACCATTAACAACGAATACCAAAGGAAGCTCACGTAGCGTTGCCTATTAACACGTTTACGCCGGCGATTAAATTTATGGTTGTCAAACTAAATGCTTTTCGCTTCATCGGATGGCAGCTGTTTTACAGCAATACAATGGTATCGGTGTTATCTACCGTTTAATAGCATAATTAAATTCGTACCACCAGTAGTATACGTCACCCGATATGGCAGCCTAGTGCGGACCACCGGCCATCGGATGGCAGCTGTTTTATAGCAATACCTACCGTCTAATAGCATAATCATATGCGTAGCAACGGCAGTATACGTCACCCGATAGTGCGGGCCACCGGTGGTACACGCCGCCCGATAAGGCAATCTAGTGCGGGATACCGGTGGTACGCGCTGCCGTGAACGTATTAAGAAGAAATAAAACTCAATAAGAGAATTGCTTCTACATCACATCCAATACAATAACTTAATACCTTTGCACAAAGGATTATATTTTTAGACAACCATTGATGGCAACCCTATTATTCTAAAACCTACAATGAAGTCACCTCAGTCTTGTAGGTAGTGTGTTGGCTTATTATACATGAGGCCGTGGTTCAAACCCCTGGCGAGACATCTCCAACAAAACGATATTTGAAAAAATATTTTTTCAGGCGACTTCCCCTCAGCAGATTTCTGGCAAAAAGCTCGCCAATCATTTCAAATAAATTATAGGGTATCATTGAATGGAACTTGAGTGTAACTTTCTTATTTGTTTACTTTTGCTTTTAGTATACTTGTTGTTGTTGTTGTTGTTGTTGATGTTTTTATTAGTTCCACATTTTAACTGTTTAATGCTGAAAAACCTAAACTAATCAAATCTGGGTTATTTCACTCTTTAAGCATGTAAATCTATTGAGTAATACCCAAACACAGACAACGAATCAACCAAGCAATAAGCAGTCAGTCAGCTAGTCAGTCAGTCAGTCATTCAGTCAGTCATGCACTCATCTATTGAATCATAAGAAGAAAAAAAAGTTAAGCTTACCAAGCTAAGCCAACCATCCAGTCATCCATCCATCTAAACTGATTGGTTGTTCAGTTGATTTGACTGCTTGTGCTGCTGCTGCTGCAGCTTTAGAAACCAAACGTTAAGTCAGTCAGTAGGTTTTGGCTTGAAACTGCACCGAAAATTAAAGCTTCGTTTTATGGTCTTCATCACAACGCTTTTAATCTTTCTTTTCTCCTGGGGCGGGCAATGGGGAAGATTGTTTTTTGTTTTATTTTGTTTTTCTTTTCTCATTTCATTTCATTTAAAGTACCATAAGCCCCAAGATGGGCTTAGAAAAATGCTTTAAAGTTGTCTGGAAACACTTTTGATTTTTTTCTTGGTTAATTGTTGTATTATAGTGTTGTTGTTGTTGCTTTTTTATTTTATTTTATCATCAGCTTCTCAAATCGTATTTAAGCCATGAGACGTGTTTAAATATTTTGTTTTTTATTTTCTTCTTTGTTTTATTCTTTATTTATGGTTTTTAAAAGTTTTTCTATATTTTTGATTTTATATCTACAACAACAATTAAAATTTATGTTGTTATTGCTTTTATTAATGGAGTCTGAATACCCTACAAAAAAATTTTCATTCTTCTTAGACCTCCTCTTCTAATTAGTCAAGCTCGACACTACACCACAATAACTAGCCTGATTAGGAGGTGGAAGTCTGTGATAAATCAGATTTTTTAACCCACCTTTATCGGTATTACATCGCGAGATGGTCAGTTTACTGGCTGCTCTTTCATTAGTTGCCCTTTTCCATATGAGCTGTGTTAGGTCATGTTACCGTAATAGCCTTGAAGATTTCTCAGTGCTTGGCGATGTGTCTTTACAACCCTTCAGTCAGGATTACGATCTAGCTTATCATACTACTTATGTTGTGTGTGTTAATTTTTCACATGAGTGGCGGGACCCATAATTTTAAAGTCGACTCCGAAAGACAGATTCTTGAGAAACCTTATGGCATTTTGTTTAAATGAAGATAGTGATACAAGATAGTAGACAAGTCGCCGTAGTCTAGTAGGTAGTGTGTTGGCTTGTTAGACGAAAGGCCAGGGTTCGAATCCCCGGTCAGACATCAAAAACGAAATGTGAAAAAAATATTTCTTCGGCGGCTTCCTCTCAGCCGATTTCTGGCAAAAACTCTGAGAGTAAATAAAATTGCCATGAAAAGTTTCTCAAAAAAAATCTGTCGTTCGGAGTCGACTTTAAACTGTAGGTCCCGCCACTGATGTATAAAATTAGCACACACAACATAAGTGGTGTGAGAAGCTAGGCCGTAATCCTGACTGAAGGGTTGTAATGGCCAATTATGTATGTATGTGATACAAAAAAATGCAAGTTATCGACCAAAAAAATGCAAGTCATCGAACAAAAAAATGCAAATCATTAACTAAAAAAAATGCAAGTAATCGACCAAAAAAAAAAAATGCAGCTCATGGTCGATTAAACCATTATAACCTCATGTGAATATATAGTAGTGTACAGTTATCACATGGTCAAGATTGTCCATCTCTAACTTTCTTACTTGTTTAACTTTTCTGTGTATTTATTGTTGTTGTTGTTGTTGCAAACGATTTATTTCGATTATGTAACCTAAAGACACAAAAAAAACCAAGAAAATATTTTCCATTCACACTCCATTTCCCCCGCTATAAAATAGTGTGTGTTTAAAACTTAAGCATTCCACTGACCACTTTAAGATGCCGGCATTAACTAAGGGCAAAAGAAATGATCACTTACAGTGTGTATATAAAACACTGTCTTAAGTCTTAAGCTAAGCAGGTATTGTTGTAGTAATTTGTTGCTGTACGCTTGTAAAAAAGTTTTTAGCGGTTTTTCAGCAACATTTTCAAGAAACAATTGAATTTTTTACATTTTTTACACAAAAAAAAAGCAAATTTTTTCACCATATTTTCATTCTTTCAAAAATCTTAGCCGAGTGTCATTCTAACTGTCATCGTAGACAGTCAATATATTAAAGAGCTCTGCGTACATTTAGCTGGCACTGTACGTATGGCTATTTGATGGGGACAAGTGACGGAGTGAATGAGTACGTGGTTTTTTGTTTATCATTCTGCCCAGCACTTGTACACTTAGAGAGAAGACAAACAAATCAAATGCCATAGATTGTCATAAAAACAAAACAAAAAGAGACAACAAGAGACAAATAAACGTTTCTCACACATTTCATGTTCAAACGTCAGCCTCTTGCTGTTTTTGTTTTTGAGAGGATGTTTTGTGGTCGAGTGTTGGTTGTTGGTTGGTCGGCTGGTCGGCTGGTTGACTGCTGCTTAAAAGAATGCAAAAATATAGATACGTATTTATCATTGTGTAGATAGTGTATCTGAAAAGTTTTACACTCAAACAAATTTACTTACAAGCTGGCACTATACGGTAAGAGTTGACTAGCGTAAGATAAAGTTTAGTTAGGTTTTAATCGAAGTAATATGGCATTTGAAGTCGCCTTAGTCTAGCAGGTACTGTGTTGGCTTGTTAACCATGAGTTCTAGGTTCAAAACTCCAGATTAGACATCTGTCATTAGACAATAAACAAATATCATAAGATACAAGAACAACACTGTATAGAAAGATCTCGAAGTTACCAGATTTAAATAAAGGAGTATAGTTGAAGTTGTCATAGCCTAGTAGGTGGTGTGTTGGCTTATTAAACGTAAGGCCTCGATTCAAAACCCGAGATCAGACAACAAATATTATGAGATACAAGAACAACACTGTATAGAGAGCTCTCGAAGTTGACAAATTTAAATAAAGGAGTATAATTGAAGTCGCCGTAGTCCGGTAGTTAGTGTGTTGGCTTTTTAAGCGTAAAGCCACGTTTCAAAACCCAGCTCAGACATCTCGAACAAAACGAAATATGAAAAAATATTTCTTCGGCGACTTCCTCTCAAGAGATTTCTGGCAAAATCTTAAAAATCTGTTGTTTGAAGTCGATTTTAAGCTGTATTAACATAGACAACATAAATGGTATTGAGAAGCTAGGTCGTACTATTGACAGAAGGGTCGTAATAACCAATTGAGTTTGCCTAAAATTAATACCACATGCGCTTAATTAAATATCACGCAGTGTAACATATAAATTTCTATGCTTTTGTAAATTAATCTTCTAATAAAACATTAAATTGTTGCCAAAATTAAAAAGACTTACAAGATGCCATCAAAAAAAAAAAAACAACTACGACGACAACAACAACAACAATATCGCAAAGAAGAAGAATACGCTACAACAACAATGGCAATAGTAAAAATAAAACGTTTAAAAACGTCAAAAGATTTAAAATAAACGACCGAAGAGAAAAAAAAATGCCAACCCTGGCAGCCATAGGCGTGCAGAGACGTAAATGGGTATCATCATCAGCATCATCAGCATCATCGTCAACAAATCACAACGTGCCCTAGGGATAATTAAAACGTGCGCCACTACAGCACTAACAGCAACAACATCTGCATTTAAGCATACAATGATGTTGTACAACAACATAAGAAATATTATTTAAAATTGTTCATGATCATTTCGGTTTTTTTTTGTATTGTTGTTGTTGCTTTCTTTTTTAAATTTAAAATAAAAAATTTTAAAAAAAATTTTTAAATTCTTAAGAAATTATTACGTTTTCTAGTCTGCTTGCAGATATACTTTGTTGTTGATATATGGAAACCCTTTGCATTCATTCTCTACGAAATGATTATACAGACAGACAGCCACTCTACGATTTATTTGCCTCAACTAAAATCAAAAAAAAAAATTTTTTTTTTGGTTTATTTGTCTCTCTCTCTCTCCACTGAAAAATGTGTGCGAAAATTCATGACAGTCCCTTACAGGCAGGGCTAACATGATCAACAAGTTAACAACGATGGGTAATCTTTCTTGCAGAAGCTCATGCAATAAAACAAAGAAAAGGAGACCCATCTCTGGCTATGACAGCATGATTTTTATTGTTGTCTCTCGTTTGTCATGTTCGTTTCTTGGCGGTACTTTGTAAAGTTGACATTTAAAGAGTTTTTCATTTTTGCGGTGACAGCCACAATAAGATGAATCGTTTCAGGAGAGAACTAAAAGCATTGGGAAGCGGGAAAGTTTGAAACGTTCAAATTAAATTTAAGGATACCCTACAAGGAAAGTTAACTTTTTATTTCATTTGTATACATAATACCGATTCAGGGCCAAGTCCAATGGTTGTTGATATTGCTGGACAACTTCATTGTGTATGTGCATGAGAATGGTTCCCTTTGAAGTTGACAGTGTTAGAAGTGAAACCCATCTAATCAGGTTCTCTATTAAAGGAAAATACCCTACGCACGAAGACAAATGTGCGTCCAGTTGAATTAGATGGCGCCAACACACATAAAAACACATGAAGTTGCAGTAAAAGGCCACAATGTGCACCCTTAGGAAGAGACTTCTAGCCATAACCTCCCAAACTCATTTATGTACCAGGCATTGAAGTTTGTTCTAAATTCAGACAGTTCCGTCAGCGATATCAATAACAGAGAGGCCAGTATTCTCATACGCCTTCATGTGAGTTGTAAACAGTTACATAACAGACGATCGTACCTAATGGGAATATGTTCCATCAGAACAGAGAAGCTCAGAATAACTAAGCAATCGGGAGAGAAAAATGAGTTGTTTTGTACTCCCGACCAGCTAAACTTAAAGTAGAGAGAACTACTGCCTAAGTAACGTTTGTCAAGCACTGGAATATTTCCCGGCTTGCCAGCCTATGTGCGGTTCGCATCAGATTTCTAGTGTGGTGCACATGCTGAGCAGCACACGTGGTCATGCCTTGGGACTCAAATTATAGAGACTTTAGAAGAAATGAAGCGACATTCATAGACGACGGTCGAAAGGAACTTTATGACAGCCTGGCTATCCAAGTTTGCTAATATATTCTCAGATATTATTCCACTATTGAGCAGCCATTTTGTAGCCTGATTGATTTTCTAATGCAGAGACGAGTCACTATGAAATTGATGCGTTAACAAGTATGTTCCAATAAGCAAACGAGAACTCCGTGTACAGAGAACAAGTCGTAGTTATACCAGCTGACAGTCGGATCGGCATCCGAGCACTTAGATCCTTCGAGATTGGATCCAGATACGCATGGGACTCTCACATTACAGGTCAAATTCCCATTAAGTTACAATTCAGGCGTATGAATTTGCAAGGCACGAACATCTTTTTGTGGAGCGGTGTGTGTCTTTGGCAAAGAGGAATATAGCAAGAAGCGGAGATCATTCTCAAACTGAACCGAGTTTTCTACATTAAACTGTCTTTTGCTAGGTAATTTAAGTCCTGCACGAAACTATAAAGGAAAATCCAACAAACATTTGCATAGAATGGGAATTGGTTCAAGGCCAATATCTAAATTATGCGATGAGGAAGTCGCCGTAGTCTAGTAGGTAGTGTCTTGGCTTATTAGACGAAAGACCAGGGTTCGAATCCCCGGTCCGACATCAAAAAGAAAATATGAAAAAATATTTCTTCGGCTACTTCCTCTCTCAAAAGTTTCTCAAAAATCTATCTTTCAGAGTCGACTTGAAACTCTAGGTCTCGCCACTCATGTATAAAATTAATACACACAACATAAGTGGTATGAGAACCTAGGCCGTAATCGTGACTGCAGAAGTGTAATGGCCAATTATGTATTTTATGTTAAGATGAGGAAAATAAATCTTCTGTGAATATCACCTTGGAACAATGGCGACATAAATGTGTTTCAGGAGAAAATATCTGGAAGCTTATCAAATGCTAGGCTAAGAGTTACCTCCACTGATACCGAACAGCATGCTGAAGTTCGTAGAGTCAGCAAGTTGAAGAAGGCTTTATGGCTAAACACAATGAAAGTTAAGGAGCTACTAATTAAGCATTAGCGGGTACTATTAGGTATTAGGTGTTGATATCAAGCAGCACCAAGTAGTTCATGACCGCTACTTGATTTGGCAGAGGTGTTATAGTAAATTATTATGGATTTCTGGCAATACCTCTGGGAATAAATAAAATTGCCATAAAACTCATGCATAAAATTAATATATACACACATACAGTATAGGTGGTGTGAGAAGCTAGGTCGTAAACCTGACTGAAGGGTTGTAATGATTAATTATGTATGTATGTATGGGTGTACATATGTGTGGAACTTATTAAACAACAGAGATCCTTAACAGACTGGCGATTTGAAATCACTAAATCAAGATCCCGATAGTACATAACACATAGGCAATTATAATTTTATGTGAAACAGTCTGTTTTGTTTTGTTTTGTTTTATTTTATATTACAGGCATTACCATTTAAATGGTCAAAGCAAAGCGAAGCAAAGCGGATTTACGTTAGTTTTTTTTTTTGGGTGATTTTAATTTATTTAAGATTTTTCTTTTAAAAAAAAAACTTCAAATGGCAGTTTAAAATTAATTTCCAATTCATGCATAACGCCACTTAAAAAATTTAAAAAAAGAAAATAAAAATAAAAACAACATAATTATGTAATGCTGTAGTAGTATAAGAAAAGAAAACAAAAAATCCATAATATGATGTAATATTTATAAAACATTATATTATTTAAACAAAATAAAAAAAAAAAAAAAACTTCAAATTAATTTGCATTTTAAATTCCCATAAACTTGAAAGGAATTTCTTTTCCTTCTTTCTTTTTTAATGACTTTTCAAATGCAGAAAGTCGGTCTAAGTCAGTCATTAAAAAAAAATGAATTTTTTTCGTCTTTTTTTTTTTTGGAAATAAACGATTTCTGCTACAACAACAACTTCATTATGATGGCTATTTTAAAATTGTTGTTGATTTTTGAAATCTTATCTGGTATTCCAAAAAAAAAAAAAAAAAAAAAAATACGAAACGAAAACACTGCTTCAGTACATTTAAAAAAAGAAAAAAAACAAACAAAATTTTGTTATCAGTTCCCCCAAACTTTACAAGTTTCTTTTCCATTTTTTTGTTCATCTTCTTTATTGTTGTTGTATTGTATTGTTATTATAGTTTTATTTACTTTTTAAATTGTAAATAAATAATAAAAAATCAACAACAACAACAACAACAAAGTCTTCTTTTTTTATTTTTAAATTTTTTTTTTTGTTGTGATTGTTGACCCAATTAGATGCTGTCTGACTACCAACCCGACTGCCTCTGTTCGTAATTGGGTTACAATACTTGAGATGTACATCTCAACACTTTTGTATACGTATAGAGACGGACAGCGTTTACATTGTAATAGCATCTCCATTTAATGATTTTCCAAAAAAAAAACGAAGAAGTAAAAATTTTTTTTTTCAAATGTTTATTTCAATTTCTTTAGTTTCTTAACAAATTGTTTAAAAATTTTATTGTTTAACAAGAAAAATCATTAAAAAGTATTTGAAATAGAAAATGTTTTCAAATTTTTAAAGAAAAACAATTCATAAAACTATTAATTGTAGAAGCAAGCTATTGCGTACGTCAATATTAGTGCTTTTTAATTATATTTGACGTACATTCTCGTCATATGCACAATCGTCAAACTAAAATATGCTGATCGTAAATCCTTGATCCTTGCTGCTTATGTAAACAGCTTCATTACAACAGTGTGCTTAAGAAGACGATGTAAAAGTCTTTTCAAAATCCCCCCCCCCCCCTTATGCTGACCAACTTCTTTTTCTTCCCTGGTTTGGAGGAACTTGTTCAGTACAGAGACCGCGTTCACCTATGGCATAATAAGCCAACGCACTACCGACTAGACTGCGGCGGCTACATCCCATAAGTATATTTTTTTTTCTGTATGGGAATTATCGATATCGATGTGTCCTGCTTAGTAAGGTTTGACATGCCATTATGAGTTGTTTGATGCCAGGACAAAGCTTGCAAATGGACAGCACAACTTACAATACAGCGCGCTTATCCAAACGTCGACTTATCTCTATGGAAACTCTATGGAATGACATTATCATACTCCTCTTCCACAAATCCGCAGTTCCTGTAAAAATCATTCAAGGGAATGCCATGTCAAACCGCATTGCTTACAATATAAAAGCGATGCGTTACAATCTCAATTGTGCAATGTATGGTCATGCAATTTAAGAACAGAAGACAATCGGTCCGCTTTTTCTTCATACAAGATCAGCAGAGTCTGATAATATTGCACATACCTTCCGGAACTTGCAATAGAAATACGTACGGAATGGCAATATCTTCATCCTGCTTAAATCCGCAGGTTCTGTAAAAATGATGCGAGAGAATCCTAAGTCTCATGACATGGCTTACAATCCGAACGAGCTGCGTTAAAACCGAAATTGTGTGATGGATGATGAAGTCATTTAAGGACAGAAGCGCCTGACATATCCATATAAGGCCAGAAAAGCCTGACAATATTGCACGTACACTACTGCTGCTGAAAAAGTTGAGGGCCCTCTTAAAATGAGTGTAGAATTCCTGGTCCAAATGAAGATGGTGGAACACCTTTGCTCTGCAACATGTCGGAAATTATGAGCATTGTCCTTTACTAAAGAAATAATCTGCAATATAGTGTCCAATGATATCTTCGTGAGCTAACACACTACCTCCCAGACTACGGCGACTTAAATTGTATTCGTTTATTTAAATCTGGTAACTTCGAGATCTTTCTTATGCAGTGTTGTTCTTATATCTTGTAATATTTGTTTGTTGTCTGATGTCAGAAGTCTGACCTGGGGTTTGAACCGCGGCCTCACGTCTACTAAGCCAACACAATACCTATTAGACAGCGGCTACAAGTGTCGTATAACGTCTGTAAAATCAAATGGAGATCTCCGACTATGACAATTGACATCGAAACCCCTTTTTATACTTTCTAGCCCCCAATCCTCCTACGTTTGAGAAGAAATGCAGTCTTAAAAAAAAAGACAAATCCCATCATTGGCTTCCTTAGCATACTGACCAACAGCTTTTGCTACATTAAGCGCAGCACAATAAATTTCACTTTTAAGGCAGCTGTCAAAAGATACAACAACAACAATAATAACAAGAAAAACAAAAAAAAAGTACTTGAAAACTTTAACTTTAACATGCAGAACCTTTTTTTTAATCGGGTTCCTTTTTTATTTTTGAATTTCTGATAATTTGAGCGAAGAAAAAAAACGGACTGAATTAGCCACCATCAACGAAAAAACCAGGCAAGACAAATACAACAATTACCCAAAAGATAATAGAAAATGCAAAATCAAAAAAAAAACAAAAACAATAATAAATAAATAAATAAACAACTGCAATAACAACAACAAAAACAAGTAGGGACAGACAGACAGAAAGAGCGAGAGTGAGAAATAAGTCGAATGAATAACAACGACTGGTGTAGTGGTGTGTGTTGCCTTATTTTTTGTTGCCTTAATATGGGCATTTTTTATTATTTCTTTGTTAAAAGTTGTCGTTGTTGTTGTTGTTGTTGTGGTATTAGAAAACCCAAAAATAGCAGCCGAAAAAAACAACAATAAACAATAAAACGTAAGTCCATAGAAAACTTTCTTTCTCGTAGGCCTAAAAGGGCTTAAACACACATAAGCACACAAAGAAACTTCACGAAACAAACAAAAAAAAAAGGTTTCCACATTTGGTAGTATTACGCATGATCATGCACAGAGACTTAAAATAATGAATTCACTAAGGAAAACCATAATCAAGGCTTTCAAGATAATTTTCCCACCACTTTTCTTTACATTTTTTCTAATACTCCAAGGGTAGAGGATTATCCCCGCAGATAGGATCTTTGTCATAGATCCACAAAAAGGTCTCAAACCATCAAATCGCATAATTTTAGTGGCCAGTTTCTGGCTTTGAATACGTAATAATTCGTTCTGGAAACTTGTCCTGCAATAAACACAAAATCTGTATTGTAGTGCGACTTACTTAATTGGCAATTAACAATCCGATTAACGGATTTCGGCCTACCGCCACACATCCTTCCATGCGCCTCTGATTCTTGTGCACCTACGCCAGTTAGTCACACCAGTCGATGACAGGGCTTCCTCGATTTGATCCTTCCAACGCATACAAGGTCGTCCTCTTCGCCGACTTTCGCAGCTCTCCGCATCAAATATCCGTCTCGTAGGAGCATCCTCCTCCATTCGAACGATATGGCCGAGCTAGCCTAGCCGCTGGATATTAATACGCTGCACAAAGTCTAGTTTCTGTTGTATCGGATGCGGCAGTCACCGCCAACTTGCACTGAACCGAAGATCTTATGTAGGAATTTTCTCTCGAATACTCTCAAGGCTGCTGCAGCAGTGCTTAATACTTAATTGTAGTGTGACAAATTGTTGAAACCCCATATCGACCAGTTCATAATCTTCAATTGCTGGTCCAAAAAAAGGCTAAGTATACATAGTATTCAAGACAAACTAACCTGAATGTAACGAAATTTCCAGCGTCATTTCTGTAGAAATACTTCATAATCACCATTAAGCCCGATGTTGCCACTGCGTTTAAAAAAACTTGTTTAACTAAGCAGTATGATCGACATTGCTCCGGTGCTGCCATATTTTTGAAATAGTTAACTTTATTTTATCTGTAGGTTGTAATAACGAAAAGCAGTTAAAGGTGACTTTAAAATTCACTTTAGCTAAAGTTACCTCTAACTAAACTCAACTTTAACGGCAAGTTGTATAATGACCAGCCAGAAATCTGCTGAGAGAAAGTTGCCAAAGAAATATTTTTTCATATTTTTTTCGAGATGTCTGACTTAAGGTGGAGATGTCTAGGGTATTATCGTCTATACCCCCGATTTAGGGTCGTCTTTAAAATTATTTACTTTTTCTGTTATTAATTCATACCTTTACACCAGTGAATGACTGTTAAATTTTTGTCTTTCCATTTAAAAGTCCAGAGATAATAAGGAAAAGGTCTTTAACAGTTCATTGTTGTTGTTTTTTTTTTTGTTTCTTCATATTTTTTTCTTTTTCTTTCCAGTTAAAAAGGTGATTGATGAAAGCTAATTTTTGTATGAGTGCCCAAAAATAGTTATACTCGTACACTTTAACAACAACAACAACAACAACAACAGTAACAATAAAAACAAAAGCATTAGAAAAGCTTACAATGACGGGAAAGAAAAACATCTGCAAACTAAGAAAGTGAATTGAAGTGAATTAAATGATAGTGATAGTGAGGAGACCCTTCTTAACTTCATAGGTCACGCATTTTATGTTTTCTTTTCTTTGTTTTTGTGTTTTTTGTTTTTTTATTTTTAAAAGTGAAACTGTTGCTTATTTCAAGATGTCAGGCTTGGTCTTAGGCTGAAATGCTTGTATGTGACGGACTGACGGACGGACAAACAATTTACAAGTAAGGGGCGTTTAAAGATGCTGATTGATGTGCAACTATTATCCGATATCAGAAATGGAAATGAGGGAGTAATTGGTATCCGGGTAGTGTCAAAGGTTCCGATTTAACATCATTAACCCTATCATACCAAATATTTTTAGGATCTGCTTGGCCTCATTTCTTAGTCATGCTGCCAAATGCATGAAGGCATGCATTTTCTCAAAGCATCCAATTATAGGAGACGAAAAATCTTTTATCTAAGTGACCGCCAAGTGCCAGAGACAAACAAGACGATAATTTGACGTTTTTTCATACATCGTGACATGGTCCTCCCGGTTTTGAGTGCACATCCCAGACGAATATTGTTCTTTTGCAACTGCTATGAGGTTTCGAACTGCAGTCCGTGTAAAATCATTTTATTGCCCTTCAATAGAAAAAATGTGAAACTTACTTTCGAATTCCTTTGATTTACTAGAGGTTCCAGCTTTCAGTCCTACGTAAGATCATCGGTCCAGCGCGATTTGGCGATGATTTTCGCATCCGATCCAACAATGAGCTGTATGAGCTGCTCAACGACAAGGATGGTGTGCAGCGTATTAACATCCAATGGCTAAGCGTGCTCGACTCTGTCGTTCGTATGGAGGAGGATGCTCGGTCGAGACGGATACTTTATGCGGGGATCTGCGGAAATCGGCGAATAGGACGATCTTGTTTGCGTTGGAAGGACCAAATCTAGGAAGCCCTGTCAGCGATTGGCGTGACCAACTGGCGTAGACGCGCAAGAAACAGAGGCGCCTGGAAGGATGTGTTACGGCAGGCTGAACTCCGTTAATTGGGTCCTTTAAATGGCCAATTAAGTATGTCCAGCTTTCACCAGTAAGCCACCTACATTATTACTTTCTATATCGCGGTGTTCAGGAATCCACATGAGGGTAAACGGTACATATGACATGTCGCGGTATCTCCGCTAGTTGTATCCGCTAGTTGTACGATAGACAATCTTCGTAGTGTTATGCACTTTTCCTAAGGATATAAATACCAATTAACCTAGATATTTAATGCGTTCTACAACAGTCCTTATAAACTTCATATCAGCCCGAATTCTATTACCATAATGGGTAGGTTAGAAGGTCAAATAACCCGGTTCATGTTCAATGAAAACTTCGTGACTGGCATTGCCAAATTATTGGGGTTTTCGAATTGACAGCATGGTGTTCTCTAAGATCTGTAAGTACTAAAAGCAGCCTAGGCTTTAGAAGCCATATTTTTCAGTAAAGAGAATTTCAGAACGAGAGTCCTGGATTCAGATCCCACTCAAATGAAGCGGAATATGAAAAGAAGACTCAGCGGTTTTTTGGTGAAAATTAAGTAGCCATGAGAAGATTTTCAAATCCCTATATAAGTATCAACGTTAAAGTGTAGGTCTCGTCACTCTTGGATAAAATTTGCACGCACATTGTGGGTGATGGTAAAAGCTGGGTCATTATTTTTAGGCAGGATAGCTTAAGCATGTAAAAAATCCTTAACAAGGAGGAGAGGTCAGGGCTTATCACACAAGAGCTCAGAAGAGGGGTGCATTATCCAGGTTCCACATTACGCTTTCGGAACGTTAGATTGACAAGAATCGTGAAATTTTTCGTTATTCCTCTAGGGAGCATATGCGTTCCACAACGCATTTCTGCCTTGTATCCGTTTCTTTAATGTTTTTTGTTGTTCCAGCAAAACAGATGATTGGTGTACTGTAGCACGTCCTTGGATAATAGGGCTACCATCTATCGTAACCTACAAGCAACACCCTCCGAGCATTTGGTGTAGTAGGGGAGGTAACCTTGCTCATTTATTATTCCTTTCTCCTTTTCCACTAGGTTGTGGCACTGCCTGACCTACATACACTCATAACTGGTCATTACAAGCCTTCAGTCAGGATTACGAGCTAGCTTCTTACACCCACTTATGTTGTGTGTGTTAATTGTATACATGAACGGCGGGACCTACAGTTTAAAGTTGACTCCGAACGACAGATTTTTGAGAAAATTTTCATGGCAATTTTATTTACTCTCTGAGAGTTTTGGCCAGAAATCTGCTGAGATCAAGTTGCCGAAGAAATATTATTTCCTATTTTCGTTTTGATGTCTACCTGACCTGGGACTTGAACCGTGGTCTTTAAGTCTAATAATCGAACACACTACCTACTAGACTAAGGCGATTACGTTAACTACAACTGGATTTCTTAAAGGGTGCTGTGCATCTCATAAAGGACATGCAAATCTTCATTGATGATCCATCCAAACAACAGAATTTAAGCGGAATCGATCGGGATAGCCGCCTCTATAAGGCTGCCGGATTGGCTGCAGCCTTCTTCACGCAGACATGTTAGCAATACAGGCTGCGAAACATCAACAGGGCCTTACGTATAATAAGCCAAATTTACTACCTACTAGACTACGATGACTGCCTGACCTGCTTGTGTTGTTATTCTTTATCCATTTGCAAGGGGTGAAAGGGGTTTTCGAGGTTGGTTGTATTTTTATTAAGAAAGCCGCATGCCCAAATTTATTAGTAAGCACTCCTTAATGCACTCATTCATTCATTTTGGGTTGGCAGGCTTTATAGTTGTTTTTAATACCTATTTTGAGCTTGACAGACATTGGCATTTAGCTGGTTACCAGTTATAGCCACTCAAAATCTACAACTTCAGAGGCGTAGTTTTTAAATTCGTAGAATTCTGTTCCCCAACTAACACTTCTAGCTATGTAAAGTACATGAAGACATTCTAAAATGACATGAAAATTATGTTTTTCACAAATAGAACAACAAAAATTTCGAACAATCATTTCACGTCAAGCTCATGCCACCAAGAAATATACCCTTCAAGCCATTTGACATAGCGCTACTAATTTATTCAACAAAATTTAATTCCTTTCATGTGATTTATTCACGCTATTCTGAATATAATATTCGTTTCGTATGTAATTCTGATGAAAACTTCTGTAAAAATTATTATGAAGGCAACAAAAATAAAAAAAATTTGTTTTGAATTATGGTTAATTAAGGATTAATTTCGTTTCATAAATGCTGCATAAATCATATTCATTTTCATATTTTTTTCCTCTAGTAAAACCTCTCAACCCGATCAGATCGGGCAGAATGTTGAGGGTTTATATTAGAAGGGAAAATTATAATTCATAAACACTTTTTTTTGATTTCTTTTCTTTCTGGTAAATTATGATTATAAATAGAGCATAACCCAGTAAACATTTTCAAGCAACATGGGGTTTACTAGAATAAAATGGGGGGGATTTATTGAAAGTTTCAGTTTGAAGCAGACAAAATGAATAAGATTATGGGGAATATACATACAAATCGTTATTACATACATACATACATACATTACAACCCTTCAGTCAGGAATGATGACCTAGCTTCTTACGTAGCCTATGTTGTGTGTGTTAATTTTAACCATAAGTGGCTGGACCTACAGTTTAAAGTCGAATCCGAATGCCAAATTGTTGAGAAACTTTTCATGGCAATTTTTATTTACTCTCAGAGTTTTTTTGTTGAGGGGAAGTCGCCGTTGAAATATTTTTTTTCATATTTCGTTTTGTTGGGGATTTCTGGGGTTTGAACCGCGGCCTCACGTCTAATAGGCCAACACACCACCTTACTATACTGCGACACAAGCCGTATGAATGGCACAATACATGAATCCCTACTCTGTTTATCGATAAGGCACGAAGGTGACAGAAGAAACGAATGGCAATTTTTTGGACTATCTATGCGAATTCCAATGAACTCAAAGGACCCTTAGTCATCTCTCAGTAACAAAACAGTAACAGAATAACCACGGACCTCGGAAGTCAACAAATCTATTCAATGAGTTCCTATCAAGAAGAACTCTAAGCACCCTTATCATCTTTCACGACGCTAAGGCAAATTTGAATGGCAGTTCACTGAAGATCCTCAAAGTATTCCTACACATGAATTTTTCGCTGTTTGTTGAAAAACGCAAAACCGTAACAGAGTAACCACAGACCACAAGAAGTCATCACATCTATCCACTGAGTTTCTATCGAAGAACTCTAAGCACTCTTAGTCTTCTCTCACGACTCATCTGCATATACAAATGGCGGTTCAGTCGAGTTTCTTAGAGTATTCCCTCACATGAATTTTCCATGTTTGTTGACAAAGGTATTCTGTTACCACAGACCACAGAAGTCAACAAATCTATTCAATGAGTTTCTATCCAAGAATCTTATTTCGTTTGTTATAGAAATGCTATACAATGGCAGAGGAAATTGATAACCGATCTCTACTAAAGCCAAGATACGGAAGACCTAGTTTTTTCTCACGAAGACCAGTGCGTAATAAAGCAGCAAAATCAGCAAAAGCACTATGCAACAAGTTAGCTCTGCGACTTTGGAACAAAGCGAATGAAATCTTGGGATGATGGATCCCCCACCGTTTTTGTCTGCATATACCACAGTTATGTCGTCGTAGTCTAGTAGGTAGATGACATCAGACAACAAATATCATGCGATACAAGAACAACACTGCATAGAAAGATCTCGAAGTTGCCAGATTTAAATAAAGGAGTATAATTGAAGTCACTGCAGTCTAATAGGTAGTGTGCTGGATTATTAGACGTGAAGCCTCGGTTCAAACCTCAGGTCAGATACCTCAAACAAAACGAAATATGAAAAATATTTCGGTAGGCGACATCCTCTCAGCAGATTTCTGGCAAAAACTCTGAGAGAGTAAATAAAAAATTGCCATGAAAAGTTCCTCCAAAAATCGTTCGTTCGGAGTCGACTTTAATCTGTAGATTCCCCCACTCAAGTATAAAATTTACACACACAACGTAGGTGTTGTGAGAAGCTAGGTTGTAATCCTGACTAAAGGATCGTAATGACCAATTATGTATGTATGTACGTATGTTTATCTCAGTTAAGAGTGAAGATAAAGGAGAAAAGATAAAAATTCACGTGATTAGTGTTCGTTAGTTGCGTCTTAATACCTGCCTTAGCTAGCTTGTCAGCGACTAGATCTAGGGCAAAAGAAACAATCCCATACTCCTCTACTATGTTCGTGAATTTTTCTTTTTCTAGAAGTAGGCATGAAAATAAAAATGAAAGCACGATTGTAGAGGTTGATAGTGAGCCATTTGAGGGTTCAAGATGTTCGAGACTTACCAAAAGCGTTCACCGAGGAGCAACAATCCAATGCCATATGCTCTCCTCTACTATGTTGGGGAGTTTTTTTTTGTCTTCTAGAACTACCCATGAAATAAAGAAGCACGATTGTAGAAGTTGGAAGTAACTCGTGGGGAGGCTTAGGCTTGAAAAGGCTTAGAAAATAGCGTTCACCTAGGCATTTTATGGCTGAGGCATATAATATTGAAGAAAAAGTATGAGGAAATAAATATGTTATCATGCATCCAAACAGAAATTTCATCCTCTCTCTCCCCATGTTGTTGCTTCTTCTTCTCGAAGTCATGCAGCAAGAAGTTTCCCATCATTTATCACTGGGTTGCATTCGCATTAATATTTCATTCTCTTTCATTATTTTCTCTGTTTGAAAATCATTTTCAAAAAAATTGAATTTCGTTGCCGTGTTAATTTTCTCTTCATGTCTCATAAATTTTTAGCTCAATTACTGCCAAACTAAGCGCCAAAACAAATGCAAAAATGTGGCATTAATTTTGAAAATGTTGGCAGACTTTACAAAAAAAAATGGAAAAAAAACTAAAACAGCAACAACAACAACAACAACTACAGCAGCAATAAGAACAAAGTGATGCTAAACAAATGACAAGAACATACTGCAGATACTCCACGTCCCAACAAGAACTTGATAGCCAAGAAATGGGCAGCCATTAGGGGGTACGTACCACATATAAATTATTTGTAGCGTAGCTAATATTTTTTTTTGTCGTATGATTGTTGTTGTTGTCTTTTGAATGTTAATCAAAATGTTTAAATGAAATGTTTTCATAAATCTCAACAGAATTTAACGTATAGCCAATGACAACTACAACATCAACAAACAAAAAAGTTTTGAAATGACAAAGAAACAAAGGGTTCTACTTGACTTAACCTAGAAAACAATTTAAACATGGAATCGATCAGCACAAAACAATATTTAAAGGCTAATATGAAGCTCATTCATCAGGTTAAATGTCCATGTAAACTCAATAATTAGGGTTAATTAAAGTTACGAAAGTAAATACCTCTTAAGAGCAATCTAAATAAGGTTTCTTTATGGATTAGCAGCAACCAAAACAAGACAAGGAGAAGAAAATATTGAAGGCAATAAGAAAGTGGTGAGAGTAACAAAAACGGCCTATCCCTCCTGCCAATCGATATCGAATCTCTATATTTCCACGTATTTTATCTCTCTTCAAGGAGCCGATCCCCTTACTAGGATCGGTCGATACTTGAAAATAATCTCCTTATATAATTGCATTTTATCTCTCCCTCCTTTCTAGGATTGATCGATACTTGAGGCAAATCAACCTATTTCCATGCATTTTATGTCTCTTTCTAAGGGGCTTATCCTCCTTCTAGGATCGATCTATACTTGAGTCGAATCTTCCTGTTTCCGTATATCTTATCTCTCTCTCCAAGTGGCTGATCCTCCTTCTAGGATTGATCAATACTTGAGGCAAATCTCCTATTTCCGCATATTTTATCTCGCTTTTTCCAAGGGGCTGATCCTCTTTCTAGGGTCTATCATTACTTGAGGAGAATCTCTCTATTTCCGTATATTTTACCTCGCTCTTTCCAAGGGGCTGATCCTCTTTCTAGGATCGATCCATACTTGGGGCGAATCTCTCTATTTCCGCATATTTTATCTCGCTCTCTCCAAGGGGCTGATCCCCTTTCTAGAATCTATCGATACTTGAGGCGAATCTCTCTATTTCCGTATATTTTATCTCGCTCTACCCAAGGGACTGATCGCATTTCTAGGATCGATCGATACTTGAGGAAGAATCCTATTTCCGCATATTTTATCTCGCTTTTTCCAAGGGGCTGATCCTCTTTCTAGGGTCTATCATTACTTGAGGAGAATCTCTCTATTTCCGTATATTTTATCTCGCTCTTTCCAAGGGGCTGATCCTCTTTCTAGGATCGATCCATACTTGAGGCGAATCTCTCTATTTCCGCATATTTTATCTCGCTCTCTCCAAGGGACTGATCCCATTTCTAGGATCTATCGATACATGAGGCGAATCTCCCTGTTTCCGTGTATTTTATCTCTCTCTTACAACGGACTGATCCCCTTTCTAAGTACTGATTTTCCTGTGGAGATCATTAGTGATCTCTTTTTGCAAAGAACACTTCATACTGAGAATTGAACTGAAATCTCCATAGACGGTCTTAAAAAATTGTTGGGTGGTGAAGAGATCCTGAATGAAGTAATCGCTTCTAGCTAAAGAGCCTTAAAATGTGCTAATGTTGCACTTACTTGGGTACATAGACAAGTGCGCAACTTAGAAAATTTAGATATAACAGTCTAGTTAAGGCTGGTACATCCCGAACAGAAGTTGCTCGAACTCGAGACATTCTGATGCTACTCTTGCTAGGTTGCATGGTCAAGTTAGCAACATAGATAATCCAGTGATGACAGGCTAGTTACGACTGGTACATCCCGCACACAATTTGTTCGACCGCGAGACATTCTAATGTTACCCTAACTGGGGAGTATGGTCAAGTGGGCAACGTAGCAAATCTAGTGATGACAGGCTAGTTGAGGTTGGTACATCCTGAAAAGAAGTTGCTGCACTTACTTACTAGAGACCTTACTAGGCTAAGGTTAAGCGGACAAGGAAGAAAATCCCATGATGGTAGGCAGAAGTTGCTGGATCTCGAGATGTTCTAACGTTACTTTTACTAGGGAGCATGGTCAAGTAGGCAACGAAAACAATCCAATGGTGACAGGAATGTTAACGCTGGTACTAAGACACCTCTGACTTATATTGACCACATAATTTTCGTGCCGTTTGTCTTCGCTTCAAACTTCGGTGGATAGTGACTTGCGAATGATTAGGGCAGGTTAGTTGGGCATTCAGTTCATTCTTGTTATAAAAAGATCTCAAACTCTTCGCCAGAATGATAGTGCGCTCTTAGAGTTCATTGAGACTGACGTAGATCGGTGCTAGTATAGCTTTGTATAGCTATTGCCTCTAAGATACCCGTTTGAATCTGAAACGGATTAGATTTTGGCCATTCGTGTTTGACTTGTTTTATACTCACGGGCTTCACATCTTCAGTGAGCACCTGTCCTATAAATAATGAATCATGAAATCATTTCATACCGTTATTGCGTGACGACTTTTTCGAAAAGGTGATGATTACACGTCTCCTTTCGTTTAAATGGAACGAATTTCTCAAAATAGAAACTGAAATCACGGAATATTTATGACTTTTAAAGAAAAAGAAAGAAAACTTTAAAAATTTAATGGCTTTTTAATTGTTTCTTAACGTTCAATAAATCTCATTACAATTCAATGAAATTAAATGGGAAAAAAGAGAGAGAAAAATTCAGAAGAAGAAGAAGAAGTAGAAGAAGAAGTGTAGCAATGAAAATCTGCTTTGCAGCAGCAATTGCAACATTTTTTCATTCTGTTTCCTTCCGATAAACATTGAATGTGAATAGAGAAGTAGAAAGTACTTGAAATACTAGTGTTTAATGCTTACCCCTGGGTAATGTATGTTTGTGTGTGAATGGAGTACGAGAACATGATGTAATTTAGCAAATGAAATGAAAATCATTTGAAATAATTTCATGCCAATATTTTAATTGAATTAATGAAAATGACTTAAGAGTCTAGAAAACTCATGAAAAACAATTTAATTTTCGATTAATTGGCCAGAGAAGGGCTTGACTTAGTATTTTTATCGCAACAGACTTATTTATTCCTTAATAGCCTTTATGTCCCCTTTAGAGAATTTCCCTTCAGATATGCTTATCCAATTCTGGAAGCTCTATTCATAAGACAAACGATAAGCAACAACTAAAAATCGTCAATCTCTACTCTGCTGCTTAAATGGTGCTATGCATCGCGTGCTGTGCATCGCTGAAAGAAATCGATCGGAATAGGCGACTCCATAAGGCTGACGGATAACTGCAGCGTTGTTTTGACTGACGTGTTAGTAAAACAGGCTGCTGTTGCTATTATTTAGAATACAAATATCCCCAATCGAAACATCACCATACTCTCCGATATCCAGGCGGCTATTACAGTACTAGGCTCAAACATGACGAATTCCAGGAGGGTTACAACAGTCGGATGCACCCACACAAGGTAGCGGAAAGATACGTTTTCCATATAATTTGAGTTCCGGACCACAATGATATTCCGGGTAAATGCAGAGCGGATGAACGGACCCGATACGGCAAGATCATCGATCTCTCTGACGAATACTTGACTATTGGAGTCCCTCTGGTAACCTGTAAGCCCATGATTGACAGAGCGGTTACAGATTTCTTCAACCGCAGATGGGCGGCTTCTGTTACGTCCAGAACGGAGCAGAAAATCTGGCCAAGACTGGATGGAGGGCGCACTGCACGACAGCCTTAACTCCAAAGAAGCATGCTCAGTGTTGCTGTCGTGACGAGGCATTGCATTATGGGTACGCACTCGAGGCGCATTAATATGGGGCACCTCGAAAATGATTTCCGTAGAAGCAGCAGAGTTAAGGAGGAGAATGAGATTGTTCTTTACGTACTGTGAACATGCCCGGCACAATTTCAAAAGAAGAAGTGGAATCTTGGTGCATACTGCAGCGATGATCTTGGTGATCTGTCGAACATTAACATGGGGAGTTTTAATCGCTTCATTGGAAACTCTAAATGGTTCTAGCTCTAAATGGTTCTAGGGGTAAGGGATGATTGATGAAAACCAGGGTATCATACTGGGCTCCATTTGGCGTATGTTCCATCCGAATTCCTTGGGAGGAAATAAAAGTTCCATAAAAAGTTTACGAAAAATCTGTCGTGTTTCGTTTTGTTGCAGATGTCTGACCTGGGGTTTGAACCGTGTCCTCACGTCCAATAGACCAACACACTATATACTAGAATATGGCGACTTAGATAGCACGTATGTGGCATTATGACCGTCTTAAACTTGCGATATACGCTCGTGTAATCGGCGCTTTAGTGTAATGTTGCAAGCATGGCAAGTTATTTATGTGCACCTTAGATTTTGAAAATAAGCATGTAAGTGTTGAGTTTTTTTTTTATAAAAAGAAACGTCTTTTTAAATGTTTTTTTTCTTTAATTATTCAATAAAGAAAATAGAAAACAATGCCATTAAAAAAAAAAACTGAAAATATTCTCTTTTGAAATGCCATATCACAACCCTAAAGCCCTTTCAACAGCCCCATAACAAAACGCACAAGATCAACAATTTTTTGTTTTTATTGTTTTTCTTCTTCTTCTTCTTTGTTTTGAAGACAATTTAGACAAGAGAAGCAAGTCTGTCAAATAGATTTTAAATGAGAAAACAAAAATTCTTATTAAAAACAAACAAAAATAAGCAACAACAAATACTTACAAAAAAGAAGAAGAATGCTGTCTCCTCTCTCTCTCTCATTCTCTCTATTATTTTACAGTTAAAATAAGTTTCGGTAAAAGAAAAACATTATTGAGCATAAAAAAAACAAAAAATTTTAAGGGCCTGTTGTAAATTTTGTTGTTGTTGTTGCAGAGATAGAGTAACAAAAAAAAAACAAAAGCAAACAAAAATAACAAAAAAAAAACGGAGAGCACACACATGATTATGTATGTATGCATGCATGTATGTATATATCACATGTGTTAGTATTAGTACTGCTGGTGGTAGTGTTAGCGTTGAAAACTGGGGAGATTATTTAGATTTTCTTTAAATGTGTGAATGTTGTTGTTGTTCTGTTTTCAGTGCAGTTCCAAAAAAATTGTTTTTTTGGAAACTAAAAAGCAATATAAAGTAGGCCAATGGGTCTTTAGGTGAAGTGTTTTTTTTTTTTAATCACATACACACAAACACACACACATACATACATACATACATACATACATACACTCATTGAACAATACATATCAATTTATTTGATAGCATTTAAGTGCGTAAGTATAGGTATGTAAGTGTGTTTATACAATATTATACTCTCTCTCTCTCTCTCTCTCTCACCCTCTTCCCTTTTGTTCTATTTATTTATGATAATTTTATTTGTTTTTTTCTGCTCTTTTGTTTTCTACGTCTTTATTACATCGTTTACATGTTTTTTGCAGTTGCATTTTCTTACACTTCCACCACAGTGTTGTCTGTCATTCATTCTGTGGCCCTCCCTTTTGTTTGTTTGTTTTTTTTTGTTGTTTATTTTGGTGGGCCTAGGGGCAACATTTTTTGAGTGTGTTAATTTTTCTAACAAGTGTCTATTAATACAATTTCACATCTTCTTCTTCTTCTTCAAATTCTTCTTCTTTTTTTTTCTGCTTCATTACAGTACATAGAGATCGTTTTCTTTTTATCCATGCAATGCCATGTCATGCCATGCCATGTCATTCGATTTCATTATTTTCAATTGTGTTGCCATAAATGAATTGGAATATTTATGTCAGTAGGGATTTTATTTAAAAACTTTTTCTTTTTTTTTGGAAATTTCATATAAAAATTGGTGATCTTAAGTTGTCAACATTGTCAGTCAGGACTGCTGTAGTGGAAGGAACAAATTTTTCCCTTAAGAATCAAAGAATACATTATGGATCTTGAAAGTAGTTCAGGGCCACACATCCAATTACTATTTCTGAATAGAAAGTTATCCTGATAAGCCAATATGGTTAGTAGGAGGAAGCATTGCTCCTTATTCTTCAAATAGAATGTTGGCAAGCAAATGTATTTCCACACTGTAGTGGTCAAATCTATCTTGACATATGGGTTTCTGGAAAGATGAGAAGACTAGACTAAAATCCGTCTGCATCATTATTATCAGTGTATTGCCAGACTTGAATTCCAATAGAATTGAAGAAAAAAAAAACGTTCATCATGGTTTTTGAATTTCAAATTAAGTGGCTTCACCCCTTAAAAATCAAAGAAGCCCCTTCACCAACTGGAAATGGAAAACGTATAATAAAACAGGATAGTCAAGCAGTGCCGCTATCTAGTAAGAAAAATAATTAGGAATCAACCATCACTACACGAAATACGCGGAGGGTATTGTTTCTAGGCAACAATAGTTGGCAACCCTATTATCCTAGAACTTGCTATAGCTGACCAATCACCACCTTAGCAGGAAGAACAAAAATAGATTAAAGAAACCGAAATAAGGCAGAAATGCTTTGCGGAGGCCTTATGTTTCCAAGAGGGGTAGTGGAGAAAAAATTTCCTACTACACCTACAGCGATAGAATGCCTCCCCCATTTAAAGACTTCTGCGGTGAATGCAGATTTACTGAGGAAGAGGGGACTATTGTCCACATTCTTTGTCAATGCCCATCTTCGGTGAGGTGCAGATATACTAGGCTTCTCAATCCTTGCCAGCTTGACGGAGCTATCGTCCGTTGACGTCAAGGATCTTCGGGCAGGTTTTCCAACATAGGGAAGTCGTGCTTTAGAATGTGCAGCCCTTGCGCTGATCAATTTTTTCTCCTCTGACTTGGAGAGAGAGTATAGAGTGTGCGTTCACCTTTGGCATCACAACGGGCCGCTAAGCGTGCTCAAGTGAGGTTTTGGCATCATGCCTACCAGTCTAACCTAACCTAACCATGCCTACAGCGCTGCTGGCAGCGATTTTTCATTATTTTTGGACAGACCTTTACTATAGCGGTTGTAAAGCTAATACAAATAAGCGCCTCTGGCCAATTAGGCTGTGATTCATAATGAACATTGAACACTTGAAAATTTTGACAAATTTGGAGGCCTTTGAGAGTATTTGACAACAAAAAATTTTTCGTTCGGAGTCGACTTTAAACTGAAGGTCCTGCCAGTCATGTATACGTAAGTGGCAACTAGGTTGTGATCCTGACTGCAGGGTTTTAATGATCAATTATGTACGTATGTACGCATCAACAATTTTTTTTATTGCTTTGCAACATTTCTGCTTTGGCTTCTTCAAAGAAATTTCAATAAATTTTGCGCCCTACTGTTCACCAAACAATATTTCTACATGTGAACGCGTGTGTGTGTGTGTGTATGTATGCATATATATGTAAGTGAAGGAATCTCTTGCATTTTTTTTTAATAAATTTTGTTCTTTTCTTTCAAGAAAAAATTTAGTTTTTCGGGTTCTATAACATAAATCTTGATTGTTATTGTTGTTGTTGTTGTTGTGTGGCTGTTCATTTTGTTATTTTCAAATTAGTTGCTGTAAGTAGGTCACCAGCACATTAATGACGATAATGATGATGATGATCATCATCATTACGATTAGAATGAGAATGTAATTTTGTGTGTTTAAATTTACGACTGTTGCTCTCTTTTTTTTGTTGTTGTTTTTTTTTTTTTTTTGTTGTCCAAACATTTGTTAGAAGATCATCGATGGTATGCTCCCATTTACTTTTCTTTTCCATGAGGCCTATATGAGCCATTTTGATGCCGGGGGCAGATGTTTTTACAATTTTTTTTTCCATTTTTTTTTTCAAATGCAATTGAATTTATGACTTTCGTTTATATTCCATGAAATTGAATTTTTTTTTATTTGATGTGAAAGAAAATTTGAAGTTTTATTTGCGTATGCATGCTCATTAGGGGACGTTTCCTTTAGTTTTACGCGGTAGAGTAAGTAAAGGGTAGAGTGAGGTGTTGCTAGACAGGAGTTCTGAGTTCATACCGCAGGTTTGTTATTCTAAAAAACGATGTAGGCTAGCCACTCCTATTGTTACAGCTCTGAACATTGTTTCCAGTTTTGTGCGACGACTTTTGTATGCCATAGTACTTCTTTTAAGACTAGCACTCAAGGGACTAGTCGGAATAGCCGAAAGATAAGAGAACTAACACAAGTTGCCTTCAGTAAATGCGTTAGTATAAAGGAGAGTCAAGTTGTCCTTCACCTTTTGTGACCCAGTCACGTTGGTTCTTAAGGGGGACGCTGACCCAAGTGGCACCGCTTCCTCGAAGAAAATTCCACCGTCTTACCTTAAAATTCTAAATTAGGTGCACAGAAATTAAGCCTGGCTCATTTCAATGTATTTATGAACCATCATTCACGTAAGGCCCTAACCACGCAACAATTAAATCCAGCTGACCATTCACAACGCGCGCAGATATACTCTTTCTTCACCATTTTAAGTTCATTTAAGCTTAGGTTGGGCTAAGTTGGAGTGGTAGTTTTGATACCAAAAGCTAACTTGAGCGCGCATAGAGGTCCGTTGTGACGGCACAGATGAAGGCAGTCCCTGTACTAACCAAGTTCTACCAAACTAGGGAAAAAGGAAGAAGATAGTCACGAACTCACGACTAAAATCATTAAATGGGAGCTGCATCCTTTCCGCGTGTCTTCCCATAACACAATGACCTGTAAGCATAGCCACAGTGTTTGAGATGATATTACAAGCAAGTTCGAGTAAACGGTTGGTGCGCCTTCTATCCATCAAGGGCCAAGTTAGTCTAGCGGTAGAGCGGGGCTCCTTATTAACCCAGAATAAGCTTAAGCGTGGTCACATTAACAAGCTAAATCGGCGCATATAGAGATCGAAAAACTCTGAAAAAACCCTCCAGTCAGAATTACGACCTAGCTTCTTACACTACATATGCTGTGTGTTGATTTTATACATGAGTGTCTGGGCCTACAGTTTAAAGACATCTCCGAATAACGGATATTTTGGGAACCTTTTCATGGCAATTTTATTTTACTCTCTCAGCGTTTTTTCCAGAAATCGCCGAAGAAATATTTTTTCTTAACAAATCATGCAACTTTTAAAGCCAGTGGACCATTCACAATGCCGTAGATGTGCTGTTTGGGGTGCCAGAATTGCATTTCTTCTGCATTTTTAGCTCATTCCTCACACGTTGATCACATCAACAAGCTAAGTCCACGGATATAGGGCTGGAATTAATTGTGGAAAACCCTTTACATACATACATACATACATAGTTGGTCACTGCAATCCTCCCGTCAGGATTACGACCTAGCTTCTCACATCACTTATGTTGTGTGCCCTAATTTTATACATGAGTGTCTGGACCTACAGTTTACAGACGACACCGAACTACGAATATTTTGGGAACCTTTTCATGGCAGTTTTATTTTGCTCTCAGAGTTTTTGCTAGAAATCTGATAAGAGAAAGTCGAAATATTTCTTTTCATATTTCGTTTTGTTGGAGATGTCTGACCTGGGACCATTCACAAAGCCTAAGAAGTGCTGTTTGAGTGCTAGAACTGTTGAAAATTTTCTTCAGCATTTAAGCTCAGTTTTTACTTTTAAAGTAGGCGCATATAAACTCTGATTGCGATTGCGGAAAACCAATTATTTTCATCTTAAGATTTTTTGAAAATGATCGGGGAAGAATCCTCATTGTAAATTTGGAGTGCTATGATCAACTTTTTTTTACTCAAGAATTAAAAATTGTGATCGGAACTGCATGTGGTTTCAACATAACAGTGCCACGAGTATCACAACCCAAATAATTTTGGAAATTATCGCCCTTATACCGACCGAAATATGGCAAAAAATTATGGAATATTAACTCAAAACGATCGTTACACATTGCCTGGGTGTAGGGCATAGAAACGCATTCAATTTTTTAATAATTTCTTTAAAATTTCTTCTTCTTTAGCATCTAATAAAAAATTGAAAATTTAAAAATTGGGTCAAATTAAATAACAAAACACCCAAAAAACTGAAAAAACCAAAAAAAAAATTCAAATAAAATGTAAAAAAAATATTGTTTATGTTTGGAGAGGCTATTTGTGTGTATGTGTGTGTGCACATTGTGTGTAAATTGAATTACTTGTGTGTGTATGTGTATTAATATTATTATTTTTCTTTAATATTTGATTAACAACAAGTGAGTGAGTGTGTAAGTTTTTCCATTACAAGAGCATATAATGCGCTCTCTCTCATGTTTTCTTTTTTTTTTTTCTTTTTATTCTTCTGTTCTGTTGTTATTTTGCCCTTTTGATTGTTAACGGCCTAAACGCCAAGAGATAAAGTATAGACGCTAACGTCGACGTCATATAATTTGGTGTTGATAAAATACAAAGAGCATACGCCTAATATTGTTAAAAAAAAATTAAACGAAAGAAAATAAAAGAAAATTAATTCGAATTAAATTGAATTGAATTGTTGTTATTTAAATGGTTTAATTTACATTTTCTTTTTCGTTTTTGGTTAAATTTTAATTGTGCTTATTTCAAACAAAATCAGCAGCAAATTAACAGATTTATTTGGATGCTCTTTTCTAATACAGGGTGTTTCTAAAAAAAAATTCACATTATTTGCTGTGTGGTGCATGTGTATGTCTTTTTCTATTTTTGTTTTTGTTTTTATTATTGTTTGTTCTATTTACAATAGCACACCGTTTATCAAACACTTTTAATTCAACGCTGCTTTTAAACTAAAAACAATAAAAATAACACACAAACACAGCACAGCACAGCACAACCCAACAGTATGACCTCGACCCAGTTTTTTAAGTGACTTACTTATTAAAACGCAAGTAATCTATAAAGAAACACACAAATCTCTGGAAACCGGGAATAATATTTTACCCACGTCCCAGTTTCAACAAAGCTTATGATAAAGTAAAAAAAAAATCGAGAGTAACTAGGAAAGGAAGTAGAATTAGTTCTTTCCGCCATCAACTGCTGCAGTAGGGCAATTGTTCCAATTGTTAGGAACTTTAATCCAGGTGTGGTTTAATGGATTTATTGGTTGATTATCGAACATAACCTTATTCATTGGTGGACTACTATAAAATAAAAATTCCAATGTAAAGCTGCTTGAAAAAGTGAGAATATTTGTTGCGATTGCGGTGGACGCTTAGTTTCCCTTTAGATTAAGTGCCAGGCAACTTGCAGCAATGCAACCTATGGTTCACGTTGGCACATTATTTCTTCTGGACTTTATCCTTTTCTATCAAAGGATCCTCATGATTTGAGTGATATACCAAGTCGTGGCCACTAGTCCTCTCACTTGATTCACCCGGGGAATTCTCTATAAGTCTACACAAACGCTAAGCTTGAAAACAAGTAAGCTGTGGAATTTTATTTGAAGGTTTTAATAGTAGAACTTATCTCTCCACCTGCCTAACTGCTATAGGATCACGCTGCAAAACTGCGAGTAAGAAATCTCCTTTATATCTCCTGTAACATTTTCTTTTGTAACTGACTTACATTTTTAGGTCGATTACTTGCATTTTTTGGTTAATAATTTGCATTTTTTGGTTGATGATTGGCACTTTTTGTCAATGACTTGCATTTTCTTTGATCAGTGAATTGCATTTTTGTGGTCGATGACTTGCATTTTCTTTGGTCGATGACTTGCATTTCTTTGGTCGATGACTTGTGTTTTTTAGTCGATTAGTTGCATTTTTTGGTTGATAATTTGCATTTTTTGACCGATAACTTACATTTTTTGGTCGATAACATACATTTTTTAGTTAATGGTAAAGATATTAGCTTCAGCACGTATCAGATTGGGATTCGTTTATGTTGTCGAAGGATTCCCACTATTCAAGCGTCAGTATATGAAAGAATGTCTCAGGACTAACGTATAGATCTAGTGGATCATATTCTGTATTGCAAGCAACAGAAGCCTTCTTTATTTTACAGAGTATAAAAGGCTAAACCATATTAAATTCCTCAACTTTACTCACTCTTCAAAAGTTTAGAATCCCCTGCCAATACTTGTTGATCTGTATGCATTTAAAAGTTTTATTTTTCTTTATTTTTTTCAGCTTCTTAAGGCAAAATCTCTTCTGCGTCAATTGATTGATCGACTTTTCAACGCTTTTCGTTACAATAACGGCCACCATCACACACCACACCATCAGATACTCGTACTCAGTCTTACTCTTCCTCTCTATTCCTCTTTCTATTGGAATAAATTGTAAATGAAAAATTGTATTTGACACTTTTGATTGACATTTGGGTGTGTATGTATCTGGGTTCATGTAAATGGGAGTGTGTTCGTGTGTGTGCATATGTTTTCTGAACATTCTAAAGTTTTTGTTTAATTGTAGACTGGGTTGTCTATGTAAGTGATTTGCCTTTGATTTGATTTGGTCTGACTGAATGCTGGCTAGCTGGCTGGCTGGTGGAATGAATTGCTGGCCGACTGGCTGGCTGCTTGACTGAATGTATCATACACAAGACTTTAAAGTTTCTTTTTGTATTTCTGATGTTGGAAATGATGAAGATCGATGATCTTTCCTTTAAAAACATTAGAATTTATTTTTTCCCTCTATCTCTCTCTCTCTCTCTCTGTTGTCAATATTTATTGGTTAAACGTCACATTTTTATGCCGCCTCTCTCTCTCTCTTTCTCCCTCGCTGTTGAACAATTTATTAAAATCGACTTGTTGTGCAACAATTATTGACTTCTTTAGTGGTGGGATAATCGCATCCACACGATACCTTAAGCAGAACGATATTTTTGCATGTTAGGAGAGTACAATCAGATCGAAAGTAATGCGGCAAAGACTGTTGGTCCACTAGAGTAGATTCTAGAATGAAAGGGTTGCCATCTGCCTTTTGTTAAATTCAAGATAGTAACTGATAAAAACCCCCATGGTAAGAAAAGTTGTGGAAGGGCTGCCTACATCCTAAGGATAGTGATAGAAACCAAATTGTCATCGTCCAAAATAGGGCTAATACTGCAATATAGATCAAGAGGCAATGGAATATAAACTCGCTAAGCAAACATTATGTTTAGCTTTCTACTGGGATTGTCTTTAGCGGAATGCTCTCTTGTAGGAGCGTAGTTTTTATACCAGCAACAGCAGTACGAATACTCACTTAGTCTTCTAATAACTTCCCCTCTAGAGAAGAACCTACCGAACGAACGAGTGGATAACGTACAATGTCACACTCTGTAGAGTAAAATAAGCAGTTTAGCGACCTTGTAAGAAAGGTTTCAGAGAAGATACAGTTTACGATTTGCCAAAGCACCAGGTCAACGAGACCAAGAACTCCTCGATAAAGAGTATTGCCATACTTTTTGACAACCAGGCTGCTTCCAAACCACTAGTTTCTAGCATAATGCACTCCACGGAGATTTATAATTGATGCAGATCACACAAAGAGATGGCGGAATGGTAGACGTTCATATCTTATGGTTCTCGAGATAAAGAGATGTTGCAGGTAAATATAAAGGCGTGGCACAACCATTGAACTCTCCGATAAGTTCTTTACTTTGGTAAACACTTTAAAGAACTACGAACTTATTATTGGCAAGCAGTTATGGATGCCGACAATGCTGGGCAGGTGGTTTCGAATAAGGACAAAGTGGCGCAACTATGCTTTAACTTTAGAAAAGTACGCTCAGTACGTATGGTTGGAGTCTCTACTAGACGTTGCATTATAGACTATCGTTCCAGATACATTGTTCCCGGATACATTGCAAATATTGTAGAGATAAGGAAGAGGAGGAAATAGACAGACCTTCAGACAGCTTCTGCAGTTATCATGATGGGGTGAACCAAGCTGGATTACTAGAAGCGTTGATTACCTAGAAGCATTGTTCTTGGGTACATGGCAAATAACTTCTGCACTCATTGTAGAGATAAGGAAGTGGAGGAAAGCGACAGAACTTCATGCAGTTTGTGCAATAATCATGATTAAGTAGACCAAGCTTGATTACGTGCAAATAACTTTTGCAGACGTTGTAGAGATAAGGAAAAGGAGGAAGCTGTTCTTTACATAGAAGAGACAGTCCTTCAGACAGCTTCTGCAGTAATCCTAATGGGGCAGACCTAGCTTGACAGCGAAACTACCATAAGCGCAGTGTTCTGTTAGAATTATTGTTAGAGTGCGAATCGTTATCATGCTGCTGTCCACTACTGGACTCTGCAGCTTTGCTTTATTCGGCAATCGGATATCTTGAACGAACTATGATTTGTTGAATTACATGCCTAGCCACAGGTAGAAGAAGAAGAAGGCACGAAGAGGTATCTACTATGTAGACAATTTGAATATACTGTCGGTAATTGGACATTAGAAGTCCAAGTGTTTTAATTAAAGGCTGTGAATAGTTACAAGAGCAGGGGAATTGGATAACCCTGGTTCATAATGGGCCCCAACATCTTGGGTATGCGGCCACTTTCATCTAAGTACCCACCTATAGGAAATGAAAGAGAATCACGTGGTATTAAAAGCGAAAGGATATTCTGGCAGAATTCTACTTAAAATAAACACGAAGTCCTTCATTTAATAAAAAAGCTACAAAAACAACAACCAGAATAAATACATAGATTATGTTACACTCCCTTTAAATAATTGTTTACCACCACACTCCATTGCAGACAATTGCTTCGAGTGCTTTGAACACTGGCTGATCGTGGTGATCATCATGATTGAAATGATTATGAAGGGTCTTTATGTTTACCCCCCCCCCTTCCCCACTAAACTAATGCATTTCGTTTATTATTTAATTTTAACACTTTATTATGCAAATTTTTTAATTTTTCACCTGCAGCTGTATTTCAAAAGTGAATTTTAGGTTAGAAATGCTTTTTTGATTGGAAAGTATTTCAATACGACTATACATGTGTGATGAAATACTGGGTTTGTGTAACCGAGTTCCCTTTCACTTAATAAATTGAAATGATTTGTTAACTGCTCCATGATTGTATGGATGTTTGCATATGAAAGATTAAAAAAAAACGGGAAATTATTGTTACAAACTAACAAAATTTGGGTCAATTGATCAGTGAGCATAGAGGCTTAGTGTGATGTTGGAAAATTGTTGGCTATGAAAAGTTATGATGTTCATAAGCACAGCTCTACAATTCAAAGTGGTCGGATATAAGACCAAAACAGGCACTCTTGTTGGACATGTTTTTGTTGAGTTATGGAAAGAACCGGCATTAATCGGTTATCCTTACGGTTATCCTTCACTGCTAATACAGAGATGGCGGCAGCTTATAAGATGCCACTATCAGTTGGTAAGTACTGTATAAAGTAAGATATTAAATCTCTGATTCTAGTTAGAGATTTCAAAGAAAGATAATTTAGAGTCAACACTTGAGCCAATCTTGTTCCCCATATATGTGCGTATGAGAAGTGTAGTGGTACATGTTCCGATTATACGAATCTAGATTGAACAGTTCTGTTCTAACTGAGGACTAATTGTCATATCCTGCACTAAATCCTAGCGGAGTTACGGTTCCGAAGCAGCTTAATTGCCTGCAATTAAAAAAAAAATAATAAAATTCAACAGCAAATTCGAAGTCAAATTACTTTAACAGTCAAGTTATTCTGAACAGCTAAAATTTAGGTTAGGTTCGATGGGTAAGAGAGATGTAAGAACAGGCAACAAAGCATGGTAAATTGATTGTGATGCTTAAATGTTGAGTAGAGCAAAACTAATTGTCAGCAAAGTGGCATTGAACTTCAATGGTTCAGCTGGTCTACAGCTTTGCAATGGTGGTCAACTACAGCATATTCAAAATACCCAGATCTACAGGTCTTGAATAGCATTCAATCACATTAGAGATTGGTACTGTGTGCATGCCTTACAGTTACCAGAGCCTCAACTCCTCATGCATTATCTTCGGAAATGAAAGCTGATCATTTACCAGATAGTCCACAGCCTACTGATATGAGAGACAACAGCAACATGCTCGATTGTCTAAGTCGAAGACGTTTAAGAATTAATCAAACCACCCGCTTTTAACCCACAATCACAGATGCCATAGCAGTCAAGCTATTCAAAGACTTCCTATACGGAAATATTTGCCTGTTTGTTGACAATGCTGGTCCGGGATAGACAAAGTAGATGGTAGTCTTATGGATATTGTGGGTCCTACAAATGTCATTAGACTTTTTCTACTGGGGTTTTCTTAAGCCGCCGATGCATCTGAATAAAACACAAACTGCAGCGGTCTTCAAAGCCTTAGTTCATGGCATCGGTTAAGTTCATACATGCAGACATACAGACATAATTGGACATTACAACTCTACAGTCAGGATTACGACCTACCTAGCTTCTAATAACACTTATGTTGTGTGTGTTAATTTTTTATATGGATGGCGGGGCCTACAGTCTAAAGCGGGGCCTACAGTCCAAACGACAATTTTTTAAGAAATTTTTCATGGCAATTTTATTTACTCTCCGAGTTTTTCCCAGGAAACAGTTGAGAAGAAGTCTTTTTCATATTTTGTTCCTTTCGAGATGTTTGAGCTGGAAATTGAACCGAGTCCCCATGTCTAATAAGCCAACACACTACTAGTCTCTCTCTTAGGTTTGTTTTCAATTAAAATGCTAAGAAATTTTATTTCTTTCTTAAATTCTTATTGAATAATTAAATTTTAAACAACTACCGTGTTATTCGTAGCACATAAATAAATAATAGAGTGTGATTATTTATTATTTAAAATAAAATTTGAATTTAAAAATAAAAATAAATCACAAAGAAAAAATTAAAAATAAACAAAAAAAATTAAAATTACATATCTTGGCTAAATTTAATAGAAAATACAACAAATAAATTGAAATATTTAAATAAAATAAATTTTAACAAATTGTTTTGTTGCTAAAATAAAAAAAATTAATTATTATACAAGCAACAACAAATACAAGAGTTCAAAAATTATTGCAAACAATGCAATGCAAAAAAAAAAAAGTAAACTTTTGTCGCAAAAAATAAAATTTCAATTTAAAATAAGAAAATGAAAAACAAAATTAATTTTAATTAAATTAATAAAAGAAATTAAAGCTAAATAAACAAAATTTAAAACCATTTTAGATTATATTGTATTAAGAAAAGAGGAAGTAGCCTCTATCTCTCAATTTGAATGTGATTTAACAGAGTTTACTTACGTACAAGCCATTAGTCAAGACTACAACCTAGCTTCTGTTCTTTATCCATGATCAGCAGGCCCTACAGTTTAACATCGATTTCAAATTATAGTGCCGAGGCCAACAGTTTAAAGTCAATTCCGAACGACAGATTTTTTGAGGAACTTTTCATGGCAATTTTATTTACACTCTCAGAGTTTTTATCAGAACTCTGCTGAGAGGAAGTTGCCGAAGAAATATTTTTTCATATTTTGTTTCGCTCGAGATGTTTAAGCTGGGGTTTGTAGCGAAACCTTATGTCTAATGAGCCTACACATTGCCTATTATATTACGGCAACTGCACTCCCTATCACATTATATACAGTTTAAATAGACCCTGATATTCATTATTACGAAGTGCGTGCTTGGTCAGGCCTCTCAGATTTTCTTTTATCCCTAGACCATAACTTTATTTCTAACTTCAGGCAGTTGCTTCAGATATTTTAAAAATGATTTGCCGAATGCTTATGCTCTACCTTTAATCATTTTAAATGACGGGCTAGATCTTGGATCTATAGATCCAAATCCTAGATTCAGCAGAAAACACTACCTATCAGACAGTGTCCAGTCAAGACATAAACCACAATGCAATAAACATCGAGTTGAAAGAGTACCATGAACTCTTTTCTCCTCTCTAACCGATCATTGCCCTTTATCTCAAAACGTTTGTAAATGGATACTGATCTGTTGGTACATATGTCTGGAGACTGGGAATATCTCACAAAATCTTTTGTCAAAAATGTAATAAAGCTGCATAAGACAGCACATCTTTTATGTCATTGTCATTGGCACTTAAGAACCTATGTTGAGTTATTCTAGAACACCCATAATATATTGACAGAACCTGTCGAGTCAAGGGAAGGTATTAGAGAAGGCTAGGATCCATTTAAAGCCACTAAAGACAATAAATAATTCATTTAAAGCGAGCATTGAACGAAAAACATCCTTAATATGTAACCAAACTATTTAGAAAATAGTGAACGCGAAATTTAAACTCTGACACCCGCATAGTCCAGACCCGGCTCTTTCTGATTGTCATTTATTTAGATTGATGCAGAACTGAAATACGCTTTACTTTAGAACAGGGTATTAAAGCTTGACACGATTCAAGCTTTTTTTTTTTTGGTATGGAATCCATAAATTGTCAAAAGATGGATTAAATGCCATAGCTCCCAATGGACTATGCTTGCAATGATAGGTTCTTTCAAAAAACTATTTTAAAAAGGCTTTTATTTTTATAATAAAATCGACCGGGGTTTAAATTATGCCATCAATAGTTAGCAAAGCTATACAGAAGAAGTAAGTATAGAGTGGTCAATAGGATTATCGGATCATATCATATGCTAGTTCGACGATGTGTAGTAGTAGAGGTAGGTGGTAGGTAGGTAGTAGGTAGTAGAGAGGTAGTTCTAGTCGATGAGAATATAACGATGAGAACTGAGAATCTACAGAAAGTTTTCACATTCAATATAAAAGTACTCAAATAGTACTCTCTCTATGTCGTCTTCAATAACTTACTGTTTTGGGTATTCCAACAAAATTCCCATCACTAGCAGGATACTTTCTTTAAGTGTTGGTCTCCGGTAAAAAAATATGGCAATAATACACAGTTTTCTATGAATATTAACCTTGTACACTTTCATTCTTACAAGATTGATGGGGAAAACTCTAGAATTTTTCCAAAAATTTTGAAATAAAAACTCAACATAATATTTTTTTTTCTTTTTTTTTAATATTTTATTTAATCCCTCCATTTTAAGCTTTATTGTGTATTTGTATTTAGAAAATCATAAAAATTATTTAAAATTATGGTATTTTTAATAAAAAAAAAAACGAAAAAAATTTTTCTTTTCAGTTAAAATTTCTTTAAAATTCAAAACCAATAAAAAATTTTTATTTAAAAAAAAAAAAAGAAAAATTTTAATTTGGAAAAATTATAATTTTAAATTGTTTGAAATAATAGAAAATATTGTATAAAATTTTAAAAATTTTTTGTTAAGAATACATGCTTGTATTCGATTGTATTTAAGAAAATAATTATTTTTCTTTTTTTTCATTATTTTTTAGATTTTTTATTTGTTTTTTTTTATATATAAATATATATATATTGTTGTTTGTTTTGTATTTTTTTTGTAAATAAATTGTTGTTGTTGTTGTTGTTTGTTTTTTTTCTTTGGCTTATCTTATATTAATTTATAATAATAATAATAATAATAATAATAATTTTCTATATAATTTAATAATAAAAATAGATTTGTTTTACATTCTTCTTTTTTTTTTGTTGTTATTGTTATTGGTATTTTTTTATTTTTTATTATTGTTTTTTGTTATAAATATTAAATACAGTTTTTTTTAATTTATTATACTTAAAATTAATTAATGATTTTAATTTTTTTATTATTTTTTAATTTTTTTTTGTTTGTTTATGAGTTTATATATAAAAATTTACAATGATTATTTTTGTTTTTGTTGTTTTTATTATTGAATTTAAGTACAAGTTTTAAATAACGGTAAATAACAACGGTTTTGTGCTTTATTTAACAATATAAGGAAAGAAATATATAAGTGAGGTTATGTCCGATTTAAGAGAAAATTAAAAACTTGTTTGTTTAGAAAGAGAGATAGAGAGAGAGAGAAAGAGAAGTAGAGGGTTCGAACAGTCAATTTTAATACGATAAAAAAAGATTCGTGACACGTGTTAACAACAAAAATGCTTAAAAAGATGAGCTGTTTCATTCCAATTTGGCTGCAAAAAGTTTGGTGCTTATTAATCCATTAAGAAGCGAGTTTGATCGGTAATTGAATTCATGTTTTGAAGTAGTCCCTTGGCCTACAAAAATATGCGAATAAACCTCTCGTGTACACTGGCATGTCCGACTCGGAATCATGAATTTAACTGGTAGACAAGAGATCTACTGAATTCTATTAAGGCTAGACAAGCTTAGAAGTTGGCATATGCTCTGAAAGCTTAATTCAGATCTTTAGACTTGAAACAATTCAAAAAATTGTGGGAAGCCAATCAGAGATTAAACGCTCTTGCGATTCTAAAGACTACAGAATGAAACAATTTTCCACTTTTGCTCACAAACGTATTCGTGTTATAGCTACGCAGGAGTATTTGACATTAGTCAAGCCCGAAATGGATCTAGTTTCGTAAGCGTAAACCAGCACTATATTCCAGAGTACATACATGCATACCTTCTTACATACATACATGCATACATAATCCGACAATACAACCCTTTAGTTAAGACTACGACCTAGTTTCTCACTCAGTACTGTTGCGTGATTTGAATAGCGGATCATATAGTTTACAGTCGATTCCGAACGACAGATTTTTGAGAAACTTTTCATGGCAATTTTAATTTAACGCTCAGAATTTTTGTCACAAATCTGCCGAGAGGAAGTCGCCGAAGAAATATTCTTTTGTTCGAGATATCTGACCTGGAGTTTGTTTAAAAAGCCGAAACACTACCTATTAGACCACGACGACTTCAATTTTACTCCTTTATTTAAATCTGGCAACGTCGAGATCTTTCTATGCAGTGTTGTTCTTGTAATTTATGATATTTGTTGTTTGATATCAGATGTCTGACCTGGGGTTTTGAACCGAGTCCTGATATCTAATAAGCCAACACAGAGTACATAATGGACAACAAACTCAAGTAGAGTTGCCGTATCTAAAAAACAATCGTTTTGTTTTTCGCTTATGAAGAACTTGACATCACTGTAGCCATGCTAATAGGGTTAACGTGGTTCTATAAGAAAAATTTTAACGACGCAGGTGTTTTTATTCCTAAGGGTTACCTTTTGTCCAACAATACATCTCTCTCTCTCTCTCTCTCTCTCCTAAATATTTGTATTCTCTTATAAAATTATATTTCTGGATTCACTAAGTATTTTCAATGCTCAACAAGGATATTTTGTGTGGGATTTTAAGGATCCGATTAAGGAATGCCTTTGTTTATGTGTGTAAAATGATGAAAAAATAAATTAAAAAAGTAAACACTGTGCCATAAGATTTTTGTAAATAAATTTTAAATAAAATTTAATCGTTTTTTATAAATATTATTGCAACGAGATTAAAGTCCTTAAACAGCCTAACAAACGTCCTTTCTTTAAATAATAATTTACCTAAGCAAACAAAGGAAAATAAAATAGAAAAACAATAACACACGATAAAACAAAATAATAGAATTAGAAATAGAAATAGAATAGCATCGCATAAAAGGAAGATAAAAAGAGAATATTACAATAAAAAGAAAGCATAATAATGATGATAATAATAAGAATAAAAATTATAAAAAAAAAAATTTACAGTCTCATCTCCTGATTCCAAAGGAAACCACCAAAAACACCGCTACACTTACAAGCCATGATCGTTGGTATTAAGAAAACTTCGACAAACACGACTTACTTCGGGATTATTGTGATTGATTAACTGCATGTAGATCTGTTTGTGCAGCTGCAGTTCATTGGTCATCTCTTGCAGCTGTCTGAGTAAGGCCTCCTTTTCTTTGAGCAGACTTTTAACACGTTCCTCCACCTCACGTGAACGTACTTTGGCCTTTTCCCGTGACTTACGTACCGCGATATTGTTGCGTTCTCGTCGACGGCGATACTCTTCGGTGCCTTTGTCAACATGTTTAAGGGATTGTTTGCGCTGTTGATGCATTTGTTTGTTGTGGTGCTTCAGGAGATGGGCACCGGCGGCGAGATGAGGCAAATTGACGGCAGAATGATGAGCCAAGACATTAGCTGAGGTAAGAGTATTAAAGTTCTGGGCATTTTGTGATGAACCATTTGTGTTATTCGCAGAGCCATTGGCATTTTGATAAGGATTGTATAGGCCATTGGCTGTGCCATTGGTTATAAAGGCGGCAGCAGCAGCATTATTGGCAGCAGCATTGGTTTCCTGCAAATGGCGCCTGTATTCAGGATCTATAGGCTCCTCTTTGATCGTGGAGGTATCCGAACCAACCGAAGAGTTTTCATCACTGGAATTGTTGCTATACGAGGCATTCGAGTGCACAGCCTGTGGCATATAGGCCAAGGGATTACGGCCATAGGGATGTTGTTGATTGCGTAACGTTTGTTGCTGCAACTGATGCTGTTGCAAGACCTTAGCGGCTGCCGACACCATGCCATTGGGCGGCAGTGTGGCCGACAAAACCCCTGGACTTGTTACCATATCACTAAATATACCCAATGTTTCCTGATCCCGGAAACTGTCATCAATCAAGTGCTGCAAGTCTAATGAGATCTCTTGTGCGGTCAGTTCATCCAAATCCGATTGGGTATACTGTTGCATGATTTGCTTCTGCAACAGGTTCACATTATTCACATTTGCATTCAATACCGAATTAGTGTTGTTATTATTGTTCATGGCAGCTGCTGCCTGATGCATTTGATGCATGGCATGCTGTTTCACCACTAAACCGGAACCGTTTACAGCCCCCACACCTACACCATTGCCAGCGCCACCATTCGCCTGCTGTTGTTGTTGTTGTGCCTGTATGCCATTCGTATTATTGTTATTGTTGTCGTTCTGTTGCTGTTGCGTCTGTTGCTGCTGTTGTTGCTGTTGCTGCTGCGAGGACATGGCCGTTAAGGTGATCTGTCCTATAATGGCCTGTTGAGGTGGCGGCTGTTTTTTTAGATCCAATTGTGTCAGGGTTTGTACGGTATCGTACATTTGTGGTGATTCCATGTTGAGCATTTTTAATTGTGAAAATGAAGGCAAAATTTTGACAGAGTTTTTCTTCTTCTTTACAAAATATTCTTAATAAATAATATTTTTAAATAAATACGTTGGCAACACTTTTATTACAAAACAAACGAAAACTAAGTTTTAAAAAAAATTTTTTAAACACTATTTTCTAACAACGTTGTTTAAGCCACTAAACCATTTTAAGAGTAATACAACTCTCTTGAAACTCTCAATTTTAATGAAAAGCATGAAAAACAAAATTCTCTTTAATTTGAATTCTCACTCTTTAGGTAATCAGTTACTCGCTCTTTTGTTTTTACTCCCTTTATGTTGAATCCTTATTACAATGCTTTGGTTGAATAAACGAGAGTATATTGACAGTTATTGTTTTGATTGTTGTTGTTCTTGTTGATTATTTGGTTTTGTTTTGTTTCTAAGTCCTTTTGTTTTTTTTGTTATTTTGGTTAAAAGAGCTGCAATTTTTCTAACTCTCCAGGCTTTGTTACCCTTGTGACTGTTATTTGAAGTTGTTTTTGTTGTTGTTTTTTTTTTTTGTTATTGTTTTTGTTTCTAAAAGAGTATTAATTTGTAAACACTTGTTGATTTGCTTTGCTTTACTTCTATCAGCTGTTTGGTGTTTGTTTTAGATTCTGTAGCGGTAAATTCTAACCGTTACAATTATTTTAGGGTTTCCGTTTTTATTGATTTTTTTTTAAAAAGATCTAGAAATTTATGGAAAAAGAAGAATTTATGTTAAAAATTTGTAAATTTAAATTAAAATAATAAAATAAATATTAAAACACTGTATATTAAGTGTTTATTGATTATTTAAACGATTTTTTTCTCAGAGAATTATTTTTTTTTAATAAAAAAAAAATAAAAAATGATAAGTTTTGGAATTTTTTTAAGTTTTCTTATTTTGTATTTATTGAAATATAAACAGTGGTGACTAAATTAATAGGGAAAATAAACTTTAACTACTTTTATTCGAATAGATTCTTTTTAGAGGCCATAAATGCGAACAAATATTGAAGGATTTGAAATAACTTGGCTCAATAACATAAATATCCTCTGTGAGAGTTTTAAAAAAACAAACTTTTATGAAGATTAAGTTGAATTACTCTTTGATAAAAGTACTTTCCATGTGTTTTGCCACACTTTTAACGATATTAGTAGACAACGAATGAATGCTCAATGATAAAATAGGAACCTATCTTCATCAAAGGAAATGAAGGGATTACATTTAAAAAAAATTATAAAACGTTAAAGGTTTTTTCAAATTCATACTAGTTTTGTATGCCACTGTTTGTATATATTTTTATTTAATTTTTTTATATTTATTCGTGTGTTAAAAATATCCTTTAATTTATTTTCTGCTATTAAAGAACTGTTTGGATTATTAAAAGTTTTATTTTTTTATTTATTTCAAATTTGTTTTTTCATTTATATTAATTTATTTTTGTTTTTTTTATTAATTTTTATTTAATATTTTTTTATATTTATATTTATTTATTTTTTATATTTTACATTTAGTTATTGGTTTAATTTTTTAATTAATATCTTATCAATATACATTGTTTAAAAAAGTTTAATTTATATTTTTAATTATGTTTTCATTCGTTTTATTTATTTTTTATTATTTTTTTATTTATTTTATTTTTTTATTAATGTTAATTTTTAATAACGCTTTTCATTTATTTTATTTTCTTGGTGTTTGTAATCCTTTCAATCAGTTCAGTTCTTGATATTATTTTTTTGAGCATTTAATTTATTTATTGTTTAATTTATTTATTGTTTATTGTCCACTTCAAACTATTTTATTATTTTTAACTAAAAGTTTCTTAAAGTTCCAATTTTTTTATAACGTATTTAGTTTTCTTTCAAGTTTTATGTTCATTGGCTTACAGTTCATTTAAACTTTAATTTTAATTCATTATTCATATTTATATGGATTTTTAATAACTTTTTTTTATTAAAATATAATTTTTCTGTCATTATGTTAAGCCTTTATTTTGTTTTAAGGTAATATTTATATTTTAAATAAATTTTTAATTAGTGTTTGGTTGATAAAAATATTGTTTTTATGTCTTTTATAAATTTTTATATATTTTTCTTTTTTTTCCATAAAATATGTCTTTAAACACTTTATTTTGTTTTATAAGTTTTATTTATTTTTAATTTTTTTATATATTTTATATATTTATTTTAATTTCATTATCTTATTTATTTATTTAATTTTATTTTATCTTTTTATTTATTTTTTTTTGTTCAATATTTTAATATTTTTATTATTAGCAATTGATTTTCAAACACAGTTTTCAATTCTTAAAAATTAAATTTATTTTAATTTTAATTAATTTAATAGTCATTTGTTTATTAAAGTATTGTTCTTATTCCTTTTGATATATGTAAGTTCACAGTATTTCGATTATTTTCAATATTTTAATTATTTTATTATTAAGTAACTAAAATAACAGTTAATTAGTTATTCCAAATAATCAATAATATCCTTTTTAATTTAAAACTTTTTATAATACACAAAAATTCGAATGCATTTTTATTGATTTTCATTATCCAAATATCTTTAATTATGCATTCCATTTTTTTCTTTATTAAAACAAATATTTATTACTTAAAATTCATTTTATATTTTAATTATATTTTCTTCTATTATGTAACTATTTTTATTTTTTTTTTTAATTTATTTTAAAATACTGCTTGATTTTCTAACACTATTTCATTGCTATTTGGTTTAAAAATATTGTTTTTTATTTAATATTTTATTTTTTTATATTTATTATTTATTTATATTGATTCTTTAATTTATTTTTTAATAATTTTCTTTAACTTAACGTTTTTAAGTTTTGAAGTCATTATTTCATTTTAATTAGCTGTAACATATTTTTAATAGAATATTTTTTTAAATTATTTCATTTTATTGTTTTATTTATTTTATTTCTAATCTCCATAACAATTCTTGTGCAGTAATTCCATACAGTTTGCTTTATCCTTTGAAAAGCTTCTTCAGCGAAATATAATCAAATATTTTATTTTATATTTTATAATTTAATAATTTATTTTTATTTTTAAAATGCTCTTTAAATATTTGTCACATCTTATAAAGAAATTAAATTTTTTTATTTTCTTTTTTAGTTTCTTTTTTTTTTGTAATAATTGTTCTGAGAAAAAATCTTTTGTTTGTTTGTTTTTATAATTTTATTTTCTCAATTTATTCAAAAAAAAATTACCCACTTTTATCAGAATATCTTTTAAAACCGCTTAAAGTGTAACTTCCTTTACCGTTATTTATTTTTAGCGCGTTAAATTCGAACGATTTTTTTTCCTCAACACGAAAATATTTTTTTTTTTTTTTTAAATTTTATTTTTATATACGAAATTTTTAATAAGTTTTATTTTTGTTTAAATTTTGTTTTTTTTTATTTTATTTTTTTATTTATTTTCTATTTATTTTTTTGATTTAAAATTTTTTTGTTTTTTTGTTAAACGTCTCAATACGACTGAAGTGTTTCACAAGTGATGCAACAGATTTTATATTATTTTCGTCTTTTTTTTTACTTTGTTTTCTTATTTTCTTATTCACCCTGTTTTATATAGCGGTAGTTGTGTCTCGCTCTCTTCGGTTTCTTTTTCTTCTTGCAAAGAAATATTACAAGAAGTGCGCGTCCGCATCCGTTTAACTTTGGCCCGGTAACGCAAGTAACTTTACTCGACTACTTCGCAGTTGGTTTTTAGTCTCGTCTCGTATGATTATTATTGTTACTTTAGAAGAGAGTAAAGTACTCTTTAGTTTTGTGTTTTATTTTTGGTAGAAACCATTAAATTACAACAAAATGTTTTAATTTCTTAATGTTATAATTCTGTTTTTGTAGTTATTCTTCGTTAACCGTAATGTTGTACCGCAATGTTGGACTATCATTGTATGAATGAATTATGCCTTCTTTTTTCTTTGGCTGCTCTGGCTAAAGTGTAAAATAAAACTTTGAAGGCGTCCCCAAAAAAAAAAAACAAAAAAAAAAAGCACAAACAAAAACAAAATACACTACCAAAAACCAAAAACCAAAAAAAAAATAAAATGTAAAGAACAGCAGCAACAACAATTACATCTACAAGACAAGACAAGCAAAGCAAAAAACAAACAAAAACAACACACGATAGCAAAAGAAATACAAAAATGACGTAGACAACAACGTAATGTAATGACGCGAAGATCGTTTTTTATTTCTTCGTGCTTGTTTTTTTTCTCGTTTTGTTTTTGGCTGTGTGTTTATACTGTTACTTTTAATATTCTCACTTTTTTTTACACTTACAAACATAACTCACTTTTGCCTTCCTCTCTATGTCTCTCTCGCTCTTTCTCTCAATCTGTCTTATAATTAGCGAGAGCTTTTTTTTTAAAAACCCAAAATATGTAACACTAACACTACTTTAAAGGCGTTTTATTATAAGAAAATCAGCTGTTGTTATTGTTATTAACCGTTATGCTAAAGAAATGAGAGCATACAGACCAAAGTATTAAACAGGGCATGACTTTTTAACACTTTTTCTTAAAAATTTTAAACCAGTTTTAATAATTTTTTAAAATTTTAGTATTTGGCGCTTTTTTCCTTTGTGAATTTTATTTATCTTCTCAACTACAAGTATGGCACATACATGTGCACGCACACTCTGTTAAAATAAGTAGAAATAATGCTAAAATAGCAGTTTTGTAGTAAATGAAAACGCATTTATTGTTTAACGACATAAACCGCTTTCAAATGAGATCAAACAAATCAGTTTCACTATGGAATATGCGGTATTATAATGGAACCTTTCAGGACCCAAGTAAGCTATGCTTGTATGTGTTAATTTTCTCCATATAAGTGCCGGAACCTACAGGTTATTGTCGACTCCGAACGACAGATTTATTAAGAAACATTATTTACTCTAAGAGTTTTCGCCAGAAATCTGCTGAGAGGAAGTCACCGAAGAAATCTTTTTTTTTTCATTTTTCGTTTTGTTGGAGATGTCTGATCTGGAACTTGAACTGTGGCCTCACGTCTAATAAGCCAACACACTACTAAACTACTGCGACTTCGATCGGAAGAGAGACCTATTAGAATATAATAAAATAGAGGAAATGGAAGTGGATTGGCCATATTATCAAAGAGAATGGTGATAATATAACGAGGACGACGTTAGATTAGAATTTTCAAAGCTCAATAAGACGCAACCAAAAACACTTGGAGACGTACGATACTTTGAAAACTAGGGCAGAGTAATGCTAGACACGTAAACTTATAAATAAAAGCAGCGGAGCTTATAAGATGGAAATGCTATATAGAAACCATATGCTACCAAGACGGGTAATGAAAAAAAGTAGAAAACTGGAGAGTCTTAATATTTTTTTCCACAATTTAATGACATTTTATGCAGCTTCCAACTTCCTCAATAGGTTTGGTCAGTACAGGACTGCGCTATCAGTGTTCAAGTGAGCTTTGGCAGTCAAAGACACCACTTCGGCCTAACCTAACCTAACACAATTAATAAACGATTCCTTATTATTACTACTGCGCTATTAAATTTAATTTAAAACAAAGAGCTCAAAAATTATTACAATTTTTGTAATCCTATTACAGGCAAGAAAAAAAAAGCTGCAAAAAAACCCATGAATTTAAACACTTAGCAACACTGCTACTGTTTACAACAACCTGTGGATATACGGTTTATTTTTATCATTACATTAGGCTCTCTTTCAATATATTTATCTCATACTTGCATGCTCTTCCCCTTGTTATATCTCTCACCATTATTTATTCTCTATTTTTATAAGAAAATATTCTCCGTTTTTTTCTTTTTTTGTTGTTTTGAGCGAAAGCCACCTTTTTTCGTATTTATTTTATGCTGTAATAATGCATTTGTGTGTGCTTCTTTATTATTTTTTTTGCCTTTTTTTTTCTTTTGGTTGTTGCCATAGCCAATGTTTGTGCTTAATAAAGTATTTGTTGTTGGTGTTTTTTCTTGTTTTTGTTTTTGTTTTTATTACATACAAAGATAACAGTGGTTGTTGTTGCTGTTGTTGTTGTAACTATTGTATGCTTTAACTTTAAACTCTCACTTCTTTAAGCAAAGCATTCTTCAGCTTAACTTAAACACTGTGTGTTTACATTTGTGTTTGTATTTGTTTTTGTCTTTTTATTGTTTCTCTGTTTCTTTATTTTATGACTTGATATCTGTGTCAGTCAGTCAGTTTCAAATGAAAGCAAAAGTTATTGTTTTTTTTTTCTTTTTTTTTTTTGTATGTTTGTTTGTGTTTATTGTTGTTTTTGTTTCTATAATATATACGATCACTTTTACTCTCGCTTTTCAGGTAACACTAACCAACCCACCCATACACGCATGCAAACAGTAACAGTAAACATACCAGTGCTGGTAGAGAGTTGAGTTTCTTTGCCAGTGCTATTGCTATGCTATTTAACACAGTGGGGTTTTGAATGTTTGTTGGTTTGATTTTTAATGCTGCCGTATTACTTTATTTATGCATGTGATAATGTCACGTAAGTGTGTTAGAGGGAATGTAAGCATGTGTATGAATGAACACGTTGTTGTTGGGTATTTAAATTTTTGTGTATGTTTTTTATAGGTCAGTTTTGATTAGAAATTTTATTTTTTAATAGGAGCCATTTTTTATGTCAATGTTGAGCGTTAAGTGATCGCAAATCAATTTCTTTATTTGAAAATGTTAAATTGTATTGTATTGGTATACTGGGTACCATTTAAATGAGGATCTATTTCATGGTAAAAATTTGAAAAATCTAATGAAATTGGAATAAAGAAATGTACATGAACTCAAGACAGAAATCGTGATTAAATATTTAATAAGGGATTGTGTTAGGGCCTGGAAAAATATATGGAGTGCCCTAAACTAAATCGGATCTATGTATACTAGCTAAAGACCTCAGAATTATGAGGAAAATGCAGCTGTTTTCTATGGACTCTGTACATACATTTTTTAAACAAGTTCTGGACCGACCGATCAGATTTAAATATTGCAGTATTTGTCGATATCAATCTGAAATAACCGTTACCATGAACTCAAAGCCTGATTACCTTATGTTAACTGACTTTTTTGATCTGAAATTAAAGATTATGTGCTGGATTGTAGTCGATGTAGTCTAGTAGGTAATGTGTTGGCCTATTAGACGTGAAGCCACAGTTCAAACCCCAGGTCAGACATCTCCAACTAAAGAAAATATGAAAACATTTTTCTTCAATGACTTCCTTTTAGCAAATTTCTGGCAAAAACTCTGGGAGTAAAAATATTGTCATGTAAAGTGTCTCAAAAAAATGTCGTTCTGCCCTTATTGCCTGAGAAGAAGGTTTGACGACATCTTTTGACCACCACATTTATGCGGTTTGACGTTTTTAAGCTTTTTTAGGCCTATGCTGATAATACAGTAATGTTAGAGCACTTTAAAACTAAAAATCATTATGTTATCGCCAAGATATCTCCTCAAATCTATGAAAAAGTGATCGAAGACTATCTCAAAAGAATGGACAGCAGCAACCAATCGTTATAAAGCATCTTTTACGCCTACTTTGATAGTCGAACAATACTAGAGCACTTAAAAATCAAGATTCGTCACGTTATGACCAAGATAACGCCTCAAATCTATGAAAAAGTGATCGAGGACTATCTCAAAAGCATCAACAGCTTCAACCAATCCAATAACGATTATTCAAGTGACATTTTATTCATCGAAATCAGATAATTTTACTGTTAAAATCGAAAAATGGCTAAATCTCTATTTAAGTCTAGCAATGGTCCTTCTCATTTGACTGAATACTTCGATTGTTTAAAAAAAAACCTTCGTTTCGTCCAATGTAGTGAAGAATTGCAATATTTCGAAAGAAATTAATTTTTTCTTGGCTTTTCTATAAAAAAAAAATGTATATTCACAGACAAATCTTAAAAACCGAAAATTTTCCTTTTTTAACGCTTTTAACACCTACAAATTTTAAATTATTTAAATTAAAAGTCATAAATTTTTTTTAGAAAAATGAAAGTTTTTAAATAAGAAATATAAACAAAACTAAAAGAAAATTAAAATATAAAAGAAATAATAAAAATAAAAACTAAAAAGAATTTTACAAAATACAACTTTACACTTATTCTTGTAAGAAACAAAGTTTAAAAATATATTTAAAATCAAATTTCCGCTTCCAATTGCTAATAAACTCATTCATTATGCTCTTATTCTCCATTTTTTTTTTACTCTCACCCCACATCTGACGTCATATGGCGTTTATTTAACGATTTTTTTTTCAGTTTTATTTTAAACAGACCCACTTTTTTAAAATGATCTCCCATAAGAAAAGACAAGAGAACAAACAATAAAAAAAGAAAAAACGCTGAAAACTAGTTTTTACAAAAACAAACACAAAACAAAACTGTTTTTAACTGTGATGCTTTTTCTTCTTTGCTAAACAAAAAAAACAAACACTCTCACTTTCATTTCCGATATACAAAACATTGTCTCACAAGCATGTTTTGTAGAGTTACCAGATCATGCAATTTTTTTAAATACAAAGAAACCGTCATTTACAACTACGGGTGGTTAGGAATTGGTTATTACAACCGTTTGGTGAGGATTACGAACTGAATTCTCTCGCTACCTATGTTGTGCGTGTTAATTTTATCCAAAAGTGAAGGAACCGACAATTTGACGTCGACTCCAAATGTCAAATTGGATAAGCTTTCTCATGATATGTTTTTAACCTCAGAGCACTTGCAAGAAGACTGCTGAGAGGAGGCTGCCGAAAGAATTTTTTTTTATGTTGGAGCCAAGATTTTAACCAACGAGCTTTGCGGTGCTCACTTTTAATAGACAGTGAACAACTACTAATGTCACTGCAGACTAATAAACAAAGCATGCAGGCAGTTAGCACCTTTGATCGTTAATGTAGTTTGTTTCACTCCAACTAAGGCAATATTTTTCTTCCTGCTGACCTTCTATTGAAAGAGCGAACTGAGTTGGTGGCAGTAAAGCTCAATGCTGGTCCATATATGACTATGGATATGCTGTAAGACTGAGAAAACATATATACCTTCTGTGTAGAAAATTTGATTGTAGAATTTCTGGTCTAAAGATCCAAAGCTTACCAGAGAAACTCTTACCGCATACTGTTCGAACCTATATGTAGTAAGTTTCTGATGTTAAACGTATGCATAGACTGCCTGATTATTGCAATGTTTTTTAGGTAGAGGCCATAGCTGTATTAAACGAGACACAATGCTAGGTAAGTGGCTAGATTATCCCTAAATACAGCCGATCTTGAGTAATCTTTATAATTTCGTTAAGCCAAATTTGATGTCAAAGATTTTACACTCTCTGGAAGACAACTTTTTTAAGGCTCGATTTGTCATATGTACTGCTCTACTATCAATTGCTATCGTAAGGCCAAGCTTTTCATTCGATCCTATAGTTCTATCTTATAAAGGAAGGCAACAGACACCCTTACCTTATCAAAACAATATTAGGCCACACATGTTACTACGAAGATCATAACCTAACTGATTTTAACCATAGTTTTCTAGATTTTACAAGCATAATAATTAACCTTAAAAATCTTAATAAATTGCCTAACAAAATGATTTTTATTTGAACTGAAGTTAATTGCTGTAAGTATTGTTAATAAAATATTCAAAAATAATTAATTTCCTTCGTTTTCCCCTTTGGTTACATTTGGGCATTTAATTAAACTAAACGATCTGGCCACACTATGATTTGTAACTCTTTAATGGAAAAAAATCTTAAAAACTGTTTTTTGTAATTATTGGCTCTCTGTTTACAAATGATACTTAACAACTTCGTTGTTGTTGTCGATACTGAAAATTTTCTCAGAGAGTTTAATGTACACGTGTGTGTGTGTAAGTAAATATGTATGTATGTGGGCCCGCATAATAATAATAAAAACTTATGTTTATGAATTTTCGTGTAGGCAAACATTTTCGATGCGTAGCGTCGTAAATTTTTCAAAGTGCGCGTGATGCGTTTTAAATAGCGTTATTGTTGTTGTTGTCGTTGTTGCTGTTATTGTTTTTGTGTCTTTTCTATTTGTTTATTAATGGAAAAAAGTCTTATGATTTGTGTGAATTTTTCAACAAAAAAAAAACGAAACAAAAAAAGAAGAAAAAAATTGTTTGAATAAGTTATTGTTGTTGTATAACGTTAGATTTTCGTTTTGTTTTGTTGTTATTGTTGGATTGTGTGAATTTTTAATTTTTTTCTTTGTAAAATAATGAAAAAAACTTAAGTTTTCTTTTCGCTTTCATTCGTAATGCGTGTATATGTGTTTGTTGTTGTTGTTGCATTTAAGTTTTTAAGCGCAAGTGCGTAAGTATTACAATTTGTTGTTGTTGTTGTAATGTTAAAGGGGCTTAACTAAAGGTTTTGATTATTTTCTTTTTTTTCGGTTGTTGTTGTTGTTGTTGCTGTTGTTTTTGCTTAGTTTAAATTGTTTTACGAGATAGTAAATGTATTTGCTTAAAAATTACTTCTTAGGCCGCCATTAAATATGGCTTGCATACTACACACGTACACACACGCACACATGTGCATTATTATGCTGTTGTCAATTTAACAAACTCACATGGTGGTTGGATTTGATCATTTGTATGCTAAGCTTTCACGTAATTTTTGTTGAACGTTTTTAGTCATTCACACTTGCACACACATACACATATACACTCGCACAGTTTCATTTACTTTAAGGTTTTGATTATTTAAATTGTTTTTTTTTTAGTTTTTTTTTTGTGTGCATTTTTTTCTTTTATTTATAATTTAAATATTGTTATGAAATAGAAAAATAAATGCGGTATTAAATATTTTTGTTGTTTTATTATGTGAGTGTTTAAATTTACACTGACTACCTATGACTTTTGCCGCTATTTTCTTTGTTAAATTCATTTTTTTTTTGTTTCTTTCCTTTTTCTTTCTTCTAGTTTAGTTTACAACAGGTGTTAAAATGTGCCTTTAAATTAAAACCTATTTTAAATCGTTCCATTATAATCACATGTAAGGTATTGAAAGCTAGTAATGGTTGAAAAATTTTTAGATAATGTGGATTACAATTCACAATTTTTTTCTTTTCCAATCTAGAAAGAAATGGAAAGTGTTTAGGTAGGTTAGGGCTATAGAGGCGGCCACCACCGCAAAGAAATTGGGAGTGATACCCTATGGCTATATAAGGGCCTTTATGATATCAGCATGTTATTCATTTCCTCCTAGTCTTGAAACCATTCAGAGATTTTAACGCAGCGGTTTAGACTGTGCGTTACTGGCAGACAGATTCACATACAATAATTGGTCTTTACAACCCTTCAGTCAACATTACCACCACATTGTGTGCGTTGTGTGTCTTAATTTTATACATCAATGCCGGGGCCAACAATTTAAAGTCGATTCCGCACGACAGATTTTTGCGAAACTTTTCATGGCAATTTCATTTACTCTCAAAATTTTTGGCAAAAATCTGCTGAGATGCTTTGACAAGCGCCTAGACTGGATGTCGCCGTAGTGTAGTAGGTAGACTTGATTTATTAGGCATGAAGCCGTGGTTCAAACCTCAGCTCAGACATCAAAGCGAAATATGAAAATATTCCATAGGCAACTTCCTCTAAGCAGACCTCTGGCAAAACAGTTTCTCAGAAATCTGGGGGAGTATTTACAAGTGGCTCGGCTCTAGAATAGTTTATCAGCCACAAAATTACTCAGAAGTCCCTGTGACCAAGAATCCAAAGAAGGTTAAAAAAATATTTTTGATGCAAGGGTCCATTCAAAGAAGGTTGCGCCTGAAAAAGATCTTATTGCTACAAGTTTTTTCCCTAATTCCAGTCTAATAGAAACTTGTGAGTGATTTTCAAAGAATAAATCATTGTGCACACGATATAAAATGGAAAATTACGATAAATTATGAAATTAAGAACAGCTCATGACATTATTTGCGATTACAGCCAGATTTCCTAACCATTACTAGCAGTCTTATCGATCTTATCGATTACTGCTGATGCAATTGATACGCAATATTACATATGCTGCAATATCGATTACAAAAGAAGTTTGCATATTGCAACAACGATAACACAAAACAAAGGAATTTCAATTAAAGATCGAAAAAGTTTTCCAGGCTTTAGAAAAACTGCAAACAGTCATGCAAAAAAGAAAAGAAAAAACCTTTTCAAAAAGGCAAAAAAAAGAATACAAAAATATGGGTGTGTTAAATTTCTTTGGAAACAAGAACATATGCATTGTAGACTAACTGCCGTGGGGTGACTATCGAATTGTGATTCACAAGGTTCAAAATTATATTGTTTAACCGATAAGATTTGCATTATTTGTGAGTGCATTTGAACTTTATTGTGACAAAAAAAAGAAGGCAAATTATTGTTCACGTTTAGATATCACATCAGTCAAATAATAAAACTAAAAAAAAAAAAGAAGCCAAAGAAAAAAAATTCCGGGTTCAATAAACTGAAAACAATTGTAATTCATTGTTAAATATTGTATTTAAAATTTTATCAAAATTAAAATTAAAATTTATTTATTTTATTAAAAATAATTTGACTTTCGGTTATCGAAAGATTTTTAAAAAATAATTCCCCGATATCTTCCAACATAAAATTTCACTAACATGCGAAATATTATGTTCTTAAGCGAACCCATACCATGGTATATACATGCAAACATGCTAAGGTTTCTGATTGTGGTGAAAATTTCAACCTCTAGAAGAATCCTTGTCTTTTTGTATTCAAATTGACATGCAGCCTCCTCGTTGCCTCTCCTGGATGGCATACCAGCACCCTCTAAATGTTAACTAATGCATGCTACGCCCCTGGACTCTCAATTTGAGCTGTGCATAAGGCCTGGTATCCACCACTAACTTGAAAATATTAACTCATGAAAAGTCCAACACAAGCCTCTATCATTGAGGGCGAATCTATCAAGATTGCTATGGCAGTAAATGAGGGCGAAACGCAGTGACATGCGGCTTATGCGATCCCCAGTCACGGCCCATTACTATACTTTAGTTGTGTCAGTGAATTTATTTATCTTGGCTCCGCCATTACAAGCGAAAAATTCGGTTAATCTAGAAATCAAGCATAGGAGCATTCTTGCAAACAACTGCTGCTATGATCTCAATAGGCAATTGTGTATCAGAGTCCTTTCCAGCATGATGATTATACTTTACAAGACGCTCATCTTCCCGCGCTTCTTTATGGCTCAGAAGCATGGATGCAGTACCGATGCAATAGCTTTGAGAGTATTTAAGAGACAAGTTCTACATAAACTCCACGATTCAAATGTATTTTGGCTTCATTACGGCTCAGAAGTCCTACGTAAAATCTACGATCCAAATTCGTGTTGGCTGCATTATGGCGCAGAGGCATGGATGCAGTACCAATGCAGTTGCATTGAGAGTATTTGAGAGACAAACTCTACGTAAAATCTACGATCCAATGCGAGTTGGCTTTTATTTCACCATCCGATCCAAAAAAGAGCTGTATGAGCTCCTCAAATCGCGGTAGTCTAGACGTGAGGCCATGGTTCAAACTCCAGATCAGACATCAAAACGAAAATATGAAAAAAAAAATATTTCTTCGGCGATTTCCTCTCAGCAGATTTCTGGGAAAAGCTCTCAGAGAGTAAATAAAAAATTGCCATGAAAAAGTTTCTCAGAAATCTGTCGTTCGGCGACGACTTTAAACTGTGGGTCCTGCCACTCATGTATAAAATTAACACACACAACATAAGTGATGTGAGAAGCTAGGGTGTAATCCTGTCTCAAGTGGTGTAATGATCAATTATGAATGAATGAGCTCCTCAACGCCATGGGCATTATGCACGTTATTTACATTCAGTGCAGGGCTGGATCCGCCATGTCAGATGAAAGAGGATATTAAGGCAAGACGGTTATTTGATGTGGGAATTAGTGGAGGTCGGCGTAGGGGACGATCTTGAGCTGGAAAGACTAAATTTAGCCCTCTCATTGATTGGTACGCCCAACTAGCGAAGTCGTGTTAGATGGAAGGATCTATTAAAGCAGGTGGAAATCTAAAAACGGTATAAGTATGCAGCAGCCAGGGACGGGGTACTAATTTTTTAATTTCGAAAATCAAGGGTTTGTTATGAATTTAAAAAGTTAGGTTAGGGTAACTTAGGTTCAAAGAGCAATTCCCTCTTTCGGTTTTAAAAAGGATCAACGCATTGGTGTGCTTGTGTGCAGAGAGACTAGTAAAAGTAGATCAGCCATTAAAGCTCAATCAGTCCAGGATCTTTACGATCCCTAAAAATTTCATAAACTGCATAAAATCTAGTGCCATAAACACTCATGTAAGGCTCATCCCCTTAGTATAGAAAACAAATATTTGCTTCTGAATTTTGACTCGCCATAATGTCTCATCCACATACTACATTTTTTGATTTTTTTTTCTCACCTTTTTCAATTCGTCTTATCAGTCATTTGTCATTATTTTTTTTGGGTTTCAGATTTTTTCTTTTTTTTTCTCTCTCTGTTGAATTCTACCCTTTTGAGTGTTAAATTCCATTACAATTTGCAAAGTATCGTATATTATTTTTATTTATTTTCGTTTTATTTTATTTTTTTATTTATTAATACGAATATGAATTTTGGTGTTGTTGTTGTTGTTGTGATTGTATTTTTGTATATTTGGTAGCTTCTTAATCGTAATTACTGACTGATATCTTAACAAATAACATGCAAGTAATGCTTGTATTTGTTGTTTAATTTTGTTTTTAATTGCCCATACACCCTACACGGAGAAAATGAAGATCAAAAAGAATTTGCTGCCATCATGTCTACAGTAGCAGGTCCATCTGTCGTTGACTAAGGCAATAATTCCACCTCATCCTCTTATATACTATCAGGCTGAAATCTATCTCCGATTTCCGTTAGCAATCTGGCATCACAATATCTCGTAATGACGTATCTCGTAATACGTTGGACTTGTTGAGCTTTATCTTAGCATAGCGTACAGAAACCAGACAGATCCATAAACGTAGACAATTTCTGTGCGAAATATCGAACTAAACCGAGGCCTTCATTATTTAGACTTCTCAGCATGGGTAATCTGTGTGCGGACGAATTGGACAGAACGGATACAGACCGGACAATTACGGACTTGATTTGCAGATAGAGATTCCATTGACTATGAATAAATTCCACGCCATAACTAATGTCTTCTGAGTATAGGCTCTCACTTATACCACTAGATTCAACTGGCCGAATTTAACTTAGGGAGGGACGACATAATTCTATATTTTTCTCTCTCTCTCTCTCGCTCTCTTCTGAGCACTTATGGATTTACGCTAATAGAGAGGTATGCTCGCACTTATGGTATGTGGTATCGAATTGGCAATCTATCGATCGCAGTCTTGTCTTATATGGAGTAGGGTATCCCACAGATATTTATTAAAAATTTTAAGGCGTATAATTAATTTTTATTTAAACATTTATATCGTATATGGGTAGATAAATCATTTTATTTATTTTATTTATTTTATTATTAAATATTTAAATTTATTTTATCAACACTAAGGAATTGAGTTTTAAAAAATTTTATAATCCATGGGGAATGGCTTGGAAAATCGATGAAGAAAATCGTTATCGACTTTATTTTTTTTTTTTCTAAACCTCTTGGCAGCCTATACTATTAAAGAATTCGTAAATAAAATTAAAAACAAAACAAAATAAAAAAAAAACAACCAAGAAAAATAAGGAAAATTATGCTGAACAATGGTAATCGAAATATGAATTTTGCTCGTGTGATTGAACTTCAAGAAAATGCTGAAAAAAAGTTAAAAACAACAACAAGAAAAATAACATTTTTTACAAGAATTTTTTTGTTTTTTTTTTTTCTTAAAGTCAGTGAACTTTTATTAATTTCTGTTTAATTCTTTTGGATTTCTTTTGACTGCTGCTTATATTCTATACGTTAGAAAATTTGGGAAATTAATTAGAAATTTAGAAACATACGCTTCAATTTCATTCAGAACTTTAAGTTTTGAAATCGATTTCTCTTAAACGGGTTAAATGAACTGTTATTTCGTTATCTTTTTTCCTTTTTTTTTTTTTTGTTTTATATTTTGAAGAACAGGTGGTAATTTGATTTTTCACAAAAGTTTATTATTTTTGCGGAAGCAACAGATATCGATAACAATTCTGTAACTGTCATTAACCGATTACAAAAAAAAAGAGTGCACAATTTGAGAGAAAATGCCGATGACTCTTTAGGCGAATTTGTTTTTGTTTACAATTCATTATATAAGAACAACACCACCACCATATTGCTGAGTTATTAGTTCAATGTACAGTTATCTAAATAATTTTCATCATTCCATAGGTTGGAAGATAGGTAAAGATAGCTGTAAAGAGTTGCCATAGGCCATATATGATCAATTGTGATACTACAGTTATACATTTCCCCTAGTCCTTATCCATTGAGAGCTTCTGTTGAAGCCACTTTAATATCTAATTACCCATACACGCCCGAGGGATTTATCTAAATCAGATCTGCGATCCCTACCGAAAAGAAAACTGAAGCTAATACCAAAACTGCTCTTCCCATTATATAACCAAACAAAACTTTCCACTCCATATTGTCAAGAACGAGACTATTAGAGAAACACTGGTTTGTCTTAGTATCAAGGTCTTACATGTTCAGGTGTAGGATAATCAATTTGAAACTAAGTGGCACTTGTATGAGCAAATGGGTGACTCGTGAAACTCCCTATGTGGGAAAAATTTCCCCCTAAGGCGCTAGCAGATTGGGGAAGGAAGATTGTATGCTGCGCGGATAAAAAGTGAGCACTTAGTGAGCACTTCATGGGTATCTGGCGCGAGTACTGACATCAATTCAGCTAGATCGGAGTTGATAATTTTGGTACGTGAAGAAATTTGCGCTGTCTCGGTCGAACAGGTTGGAAGAGGTTCTTGGAAAACTTGCATTATGTTTTGGAGACGGCGATTTGAAGAAAGTTGCTGGAAAAGGTGCAAAAATTTGTCTGTTAGTACATATGTAGTCCTGTCAGACGCACTGAGCAGACTTTTTTGATAAAATGTTTCTAGGTTGAGATAGTGGCGATGGGACTGGCGGCAAGTAATGCTATGGTAGTGGAGTTTGGACATTATTGTTGTCGACTCTGGCATACGAAATCCGAGACTTCGATTTCTATATGAATAGCGAAGCTGCTTTGAATGTACTAAACTGGGCACTATGTTACCTCGAGGATTAGTAAGACCCTCGTCTCGTCACACTTTTGAACAGGAACAGAGTCGTACTTCCGGAGCATTTTGAGGTGTGGGGAATGCAACATATTGAACCATTCTAAGGCTGAATAGGTCCTGAAACTCGGGAGGTAATCCGAAACTGCGGAAGGAGTCTAAAACAGAAGCACTCCTTGAAGTTCTGAGGCGAAAACTCAAGTTATTTGTCCAGGGTTTCTTAAATGACCTCGACGGGTTAACCTTCTAGAGGTTTTTTGATACTAGGATAGGATACTGAGGGTTTAACCTCTGGTATTTGTTGGTCAATGAGATGATTATGTTTTCCTCCCTGTCGTCTTTCTCTTCTTTACTTTATGTTAACAATTTTTTATGTCTGCTTCTATATTTTTAATTGCGAATTTTATTTGTTTAGTCCAAATTTATGAAGGTTAGCATAATGAACTGTTTTCTGGTGACCCATAACCTAACCTAACTTCACCCACAATTTTTTAAATTTATTTTTTCATTGGATAACTATTTAAACCGACTGTTAAATTGTCTTTCTCAAAATTATAAGAGACTTCCTGTTGCTGAACCGAAAAAATTATACATAAAGCACCCTGTCAACAGATGACCATTCGTAGACAGAAACAGCTGTAGTATCACCATCAATAAACGTCATCTTTTATTTATTTTCTTATAAGAAAATAATCTTTGTTTTGTTTAACAAATAAAAGTTCGGTGGAAACATTTAACTGCAATAAAATTTAAAACTCAAATATGGAGGATGAATTACCCAAAGAATTCGATTTGATTGTAATTGGCACAGGTAAATGAAACAAGCAAACAAACAGCAGCAAACTTACTGGCTGGCTGGCTTCGTTGATGAATCATAATTTTTTCTCCATATTTGTGTTGTTGTTTTTAGGCTTTCCAGAGTCTTGTGTGGCAGCTGCTGCAAGTAGAATAGGTAAAACAGTGTTACACATTGATCCCAATGAATATTATGGCGGTTCTTGGGCTTCATTCAATTTAGACGCCTACAATACATTCCTGCAAGAGGCACAATCCAGTGGTAATGCCAGTGAAATCCGAAATACCAAATATGAATGGCACATTCCCATGGAAATAGAGTCTTCGGCTGAAAGTCCGACAGAAGGTGAAGCAAATCAAACGGACGATATGAAATTACAAACGCAAGAGCAATGGTCCATTGAGAAATTGATGAAATTGTCAAGGAAATTCAATTTGGATTTGTGCCCAAAAATTCTTTATTCCTCTGGATCTTTGGTACAGCTGCTAATATCGTCAAATATTTGTCGCTATGCTGAGTTTAGAGCTGTTGACCATGTGTGCACACAATTCCAGGGCCAATTATTAATTGTGCCCTGTTCACGTAGTGATGTTTTCAATACCAAGGATTTAAATATTGTGGAAAAACGCTTACTAATGAAATTTCTTACATTGTGTATGGCCTTTGGCGAAGACAAATGCGAAGAAGACTTAAGCGAATTTAGAGGAAAAACATTTGCCGAGTATTTGCGTGCCCAAAAGGTTACGGAAAAAATCAATAGATGCGTTATGCAGGCCATAGCCATGGCAAACGATGAAACACCATTTGAAGTGGGCATGGAACGCACAAAGAAGTTTTTACAAAGTCTGGGACGCTATGGCAATACACCTTTTATATTTCCCATGTATGGTTGCGGTGAAATACCACAATGTTTCTGCAGGCTTTGTGCTGTATTCGGTGGTGTTTATTGTTTAAAAAGGAATATCACCGCCGTCAATGTTGATGATGCTCAGAAAATCGTATCTGTTAAAATTGATGGCCAACAGCAGATTCAAGCTAAACATGTGGTCTGTTCTTCCAATAATATGCCAATACATATGAGGAAAGCCGTACCGAAAAATTGCCTGTCAAGAGCTATATTCTTGACTGCCACGCCATTGGGTAAAGAGGAACTAAATACTGGCGGTGGTGGTGTTAATCTTTTGAGACTGATTGATGACGAGGGTAAACGTGAAGCAATTCTGCTACAATTGTCACATTATTCGGGTACATGCCCTAAGGGTTTGTGTAAGTATACAACATTGGGAATATTTTATGGATTTAGGTCGTTTTAATATCCTATTTATTTCAGTTATTATACATTTAACGACCCCTGCTCTTTCCGACGAACCCAGCAAGGACTTGGATTCTTTTGTTCAACAGATATTCGGAGTTGATGCACCAACGACACCTAAATTATTATACTCTTCATACTTTACCATTTCCGGTTATGATTTGGAAAATACTGCATCATCCCTTATTTATAATACAGCACCACCATATTATGAACTGGATTATGACTTGTCCATAAATAATGCTCGTCATATATTCTCCCGATTATATGAAAATATTGAATTTCTACCCAGAGCTCCAGATCCAGAAGAGATTGTCATTGATGGCGAGGATCCCAAAGCTTTAAGTGAACAACAATTACCAGATGATTTACGTGAGCAATTGCGTGAATTGGAATCGTTCACTGAGAAAATGGAAATTGAAGAAGATTCAGAGGTTGTAGGCTCAAATGTTGATGCATGTAATGAAATGCTTTCGGACGAATAGAACAGAAACATGTAGAGTCTACGTATTATTAAACTCTTGTAACTTATTTCATATTTAAGGCTTAATTAATTACTATAATCACGGCATTTTATATAAATTATTTAAAAATTAACGAAAATTAAAGAAAGCACTTCTAATAATCGGAATTATCCAATATAACCAAGGATTTCTGGCAGGACATTTTATTGATATACAGAGACGATATACCGTAGGTGCCGCCCGATATCGAAACTGTATTCCAATCGGATCGAGAAAATAAAACTTCTTGGAAATTATAGTCATCTATTCAGCTTTTTATTATTATTTAAATAGCAGGTGTGTTGCAATTCCACCCCTTTTTATGTGCTGCAACTTAGGTCACGCACCACACACAAACTTTAATTAAAATTAAAAGCAATAACTTAAATTCTTCAAAACAAAATAAAATAATAAAAAAAAAGAAATATCAGAAGAAATGCCCACAATATTCAAGTCACTTTAAAACTAACTAATTAACTATAAAGGCGATTTACATTAATTTTAAAGTCTCCATGGCCTTACTAATACGTTCAATTTCACTTTCGGATTGCTGGAGTTTTTCGGTATTAGCAGTTTGCACTTCGGCTGGTACCTTGGTAGCATAATCACTAGCTTCCATGGCCTGCTTCAATTTGCTTACAGTTTGTACGAGTTGCTGTTGTTTCTTTTGCAATTTGGCAATTTCCTTGTCGGCTTCAATGAGACCCTTTAGCAATAAATGTACCTCACACTGGCCGGATACGGTGAGAATGGCGCAACCAGCTGGTGGTGTAGTATCGAATTCAATTTTCGAACAATACGAAACAGTGGCCAAATCACTGGCGTACTTTTTCAGAATATCATTTGGTTGAGAATCGGTGCACACAATATAAGCTTCGGTTTTAGTTTTATTCGGTAAATTGTAATCAGAGCGTGCGGAACGTATAATACGTGCGGCCTTTTGCATGAAATCAACATCTTTCTCAACTTGTTCATTGCGCCAGGAAGTGTTTGCTGAAAAGATAGGAAAGTTTACAAAATTATTGATTGATTCAAGACAATGAAATCACTTTATTACTCACATGGATATGCAGCCACACAGATACTTGGAATTTGTTCAGATCGGGGCAAACGTTGATACAATTCCTCCGTAATAAAAGGCATAAATGGCGACAGCAGTTTCAAACCCAAATCTAAGCATGCAAATAAAGCTTTACGTGCTGAGGCCTTTTGTTCATCGCTGCCATTTTGGAAAATTGGTTTCAGGCACTCCAAATAAACATCGCATAGATCATATAACCAGAAGCTGTAACAGGCACTAGTTACGGCAGCAAAGTCGTACTGTTCAAAACCATTGTTGCAAGTCTCAATGGTAGCAGCTAAACGTGAAAGGATCCATACATCCATATTGTTTTCATTTCCTTGCAATTGGAAATCAGAAGAGTATTTTTCCTCGCCCGCAAAGTACATTAAAGCAAATTTAGTAGCATTCCACAATTTGTTGCAGAAGAAACGATAGCCTTGGACACGATTTATGTCCAAATTAATGTCACGAGCTTGGGTAATATAGGCGCACAAGGCAAAACGTAAAGCATCTGAACCACACTCAGGTATACCATTGGGATAGTCTTGTTTCTGGCCAGCCTTAGCGCGTTCTATTTCTCTGGGATCCAAATTGGAATTAATTAATTGGGCATGTAGACCCTCCAACGTAATACCGGTAATAACATCCATAGGATCAATAACATTGCCCAAGGATTTCGACATTTTACGACCATGAGCATCACGTACCATGGGATGTAAATACACTTCCTTGAATGGCAGTTTACCCAATAATTTTTGGCCAAAGAACACCATACGGGCCACCCAGAAGAAAAGAATATCATGACCGGTTTCTAATAAAGTTGTAGGATAGAAAGCTTCTAAGTCGGCAGTATTATCGGGCCAGCCGAATACCGAGAAGGGGAATAAACCTGAACTGAACCAAGTATCCAAGACATCCTCGTCTTGATGGAGTTGAATTTTACTGACATCAACATTAAATCTTTCAGAAGCTTTAGTTAAAGCCTCTTCATGATTACGGGCCACTATCCAATAGGTTTCATCTTCAGACTAAAACAAAAATAAAAGAAATTCAGAATTAAAAATACAAAAACAAAAGGCAATAAAACTTGTTTTTAGGTTAATAAAAAGCTTTCAAAATTATTACCACAGTTAACTGCACAGACATGTAAAATAACACACAAGAAATTTAATTTAAATTTTTCTTAAAGAAAGTCAAAGGAATAAAAATCACTTACTGAGCCTGCAGGAATGGAAGGATCAGTAAATGTAACATAATAAGCGGGAATACGATGACCCCACCACAATTGACGTGACACACACCAATCACGAATACCATCCATCCAATGATACCAGGTTTTGGTATGATGTTCGGGTATGATTTTCAATTCACCAGAACGTACAGCTTCAGTAGCCTTTTCTGCCATAGCAGAACATTTAACATACCTAACCAAAATAAAAATTTAAACGAAATTAAGCTAACATATCATAATTGTCTAATGAACTAAATAACCTACCACTGAGGTTTGATCATGGGTTCGACAACATCTTTGGAGCGTGAACAGAATGGTACAACCATAGGATTATTAATGGTTTCTCTATACAGACCCAATTCTTTTAGTCGTTCTTGTATTACCTTACGGCAGGTAAATCTCTTCATGCCAGTAAATTCACCATAGTCTCCAATAATATAGCCATCATCATTCAAAATTGTTATAAAAGGCAGATTGCAACGTTTACCAACTTCATAATCATTGGGATCATGGGCAGGAGTAATTTTTACAGCACCCGTACCAAAGTCCATATCAACAAATTCATCACATACAATGGGCAGGCGTCTCTCGCAGAATGGATGTTTAACAAATTTACCATGCAAATGCTTATAGCGCTCATCTTTAGGATTAACGGCCACAGCTGTATCACCCAACATGGTTTCAATACGTGTGGTGGCCACAACAATTTCTTCATCGGAATCTTCTACTTTATAAGCAAATTTCACTAAAACACCGAACTCAACCTTCTCATCATAGCCGGGAATGTTGAAGAACGTACGACCAGGAATATCAATTTTATCAACTTCAATGTCGGATATAGCGCTACGCAAAGCACATGACCAGTTAACTAAACGTGAACTGCGATAAATGCTGCCATCGGCATGTAGGCGTACAAAAGCTTCGGTAACTGCTTTACATAATTTAGGATCCATGGTAAATGAAACACGGCTCCAATCATAAGAGGAACCCAAACATTTTAATTGATCGTAAATGCGACCACCTTTCTCACGACGCCAATCCCAAATTCTTTCGATAAATTTCTCACGTCCCAAGTCGTGGCGTGTTAGTTTTTCATCGCGCCATAATAATTTTTCCACAACTACTTGGGTGGCAATACCAGCATGATCACAACCAGGCACCCAAAGTGTTGTTTTACCCTTCATACGATTATATCGGGTAATAGCATCTTCAATAGCATTCGTAAGAGCATGACCCAAATGCAAAGAACCAGTTACATTTGGTGGTGGAATGACCATAACAAATTTACCCTTGGGATTAGGATCGGAGATACTGGAACGCTGGAAATGGGAAAATTTTTAACAGGAATTATTACATGAAAATACTTTAATGGAGCTATCCATTCAAACCATACAAAAATTAATAATAAATTCTGTCATAAATCTTGCTTATCTTTGTGTTACTTCAGCTTAATAGATTATTTCATAATATTCACTTTTAATATCATAATATACAATGATATCACTCAGCCTTTATCTATGACAGCAATCGAGTCAATTTATCGATAAAAAAATCAATTATTCAAAAAAAAATTAGGAATACTTACACCATATTCTGGTTTGAAAAATCCTTCTTTTTCCCACCAGCTATACCATTGAGCCTCAACAAATCGAGGACTGTAAGCATCGGGCAAATCTCCGGCAATATCCTTTTTCTCGCCAGGTGCAGTATTGGCAGTATAAACGGCAGACTCTTTAACTTCTTTGGCTTTTTTCTGTAAAAGAAAACACAAAACATTAAAAGAAATTTATAAAACTTTCACCAAAAACATTACAAAAAATTATTTAATTGTTATTTTTTTTATTACCACAATTAAAGCTTCAACTACAAAACAAAACTTTTATGCTTTCTAAAAATTGTATACAAATACTCCCCCTTCCCCTCGTTTTTCTAACAAACCATTAATAGAGCCTTCACAATCATTACTATTTCTAACCCCACTTACTTAGTTAACATCATAGAAAATTCTTATTGGAATTTACCTCAGGTTTCTCTTTCTTTTCCGTGGTTGCTGGAGCAGCAGCTGCCTTCTTATCCAGCTTGGCTTGAAGTTTAGCTAATTTTTCAGCTTTTTTTGCTTCTTTTTCCAATTGTTTTGCAGTTTTTGGTGGTGCTGCTGCATCACCAGCAGAATTGGTCTCACCATTCACAGCAGGTTGTTGTTCTTCAGGCATTTTGGCTTAAATCACTTTAAATACTGTGTTTGTTTATGAATTATTTTTATTTATTTATATATTAATTTAAAAAAAATATTGATTTGCAAGTACTCTTGCTGCACTTTTGCAAGTTTTCTGATGAAATGTATTGGAAAACGTGTGCAAGTGCCACGAAATGTTGTGGGGTATGACAATTGTCAAAGTATGAACAGAAAAAAATACAATATTTAGAAAGTAAACAGGGTGTATCAGCTATACAAACAAGGTGATCAAACAAGGTGGTAGTAGAATTACACTCTGTCAGATATAAAAGTATTATTTTGTTAATATTATATAAAAACATATAAAAATATGTCTCCCCAGAAACAACAATTGATGTTAAATACTGACTTATTGTTAATATATAAACTAAAAAATAATTGGTTGGAATACTAATCAAAAGGATAAAAGAAAATCCAAATACTTTTTGGAAATAAATAGGGTGTGCCAGATAAGAGTTAATAAAGGCAAAGTAATAGAAAAGGCTTAACACTATTTCTACCATGGTTTTATGTACACCTATTTCGTCAAAACGAAAGTATGTGGGAATCATAAACTGGCAGCAGCAACTCGGCTGACGTGTTTTTATTTCGTAAAAAGTTTGTATTTTGTTACGATAATCAATTTTCTCTGGTTTTAACTGATGGTAGACTAGTTGCAGGATTTCAATAAGCCTACCCTTAGACAAGAAAGTGGGTTTCTTAGTGTCAGGTTATTAAAAAACTAATTAATTGAAAAGTATGATAAAGACTTGAAACTGTTATTTTATAACAATTATTTATTTGCTTTTCAGTATTATGTCTAATACCAAGCAAACTTTCCAATATTCTTTTATTCTTATTACCCACTGTCTGCAAATCAACGAGTATGGCATCACTTTCACTGCAGGTGAAGAATAAAAAAAATTCCTCTAAACAATTTGACATTTCAAGCAGCAAAACTTTTTTTCTCTCACACAGATTTTCATTTATTTCTTCTTTCTTTTGTTTGACAAAAAAAAAACCAATTCAAGGGAAAAAATAGAATTTTCGACGCCTTCAAAAAGATTAAAATGTGTTAAATTAGTGTAATTAAACTGTGAAAATTAATAAAATATACTCAAACCAATAGAACAGAAACAAAAATACAGAATAAATCATTGTTTGGAGTGCATTAAAAGAGTGTAATGAAATAAAGTAGAAGAGAAAAAAACTTAAGAAAAAATGTCTTCCAAAAGTGAATTAAAAAAATTATCAGAGGAATCATTGTTGCAGCCACCGGAAAAGGTCTTTGACATTATATGCAAATTAGGTGAAGGCAGCTATGGTTCGGTGTATAAGGCATTACACAAAGAAAGTAGTTCTATAGTGGCCATAAAATTGGTGCCGGTCGAATCTGACCTGCATGATATTATCAAAGAGATTTCGATAATGCAACAATGTGACTCGCCATATGTGGTGCGATATTACGGTTCTTACTTTAAACAGTACGATCTGTGGATTTGTATGGAATATTGTGGTGCTGGCAGTGTATCGGATATAATGCGTCTGCGAAAGAAAACCTTGACAGAAGATGAGATTGCAACTATTCTATCGGACACACTTAAGGGTTTAGTGTATTTGCATTTGAGAAGGAAAATACATCGTGATATTAAAGCGGGTAATATTCTCTTAAACACTGAGGGCTTTGCAAAGTTAGCTGATTTTGGTGTGGCTGGTCAGTTGACCGATACCATGGCTAAGAGAAATACGGTAATTGGTACACCATTTTGGATGGCACCCGAGGTTATAGAGGAAATCGGTTATGATTGTGTAGCTGATATATGGTCTTTGGGTATTACGGCATTGGAAATGGCCGAAGGTAAACCGCCTTATGGTGACATACATCCCATGCGGGCAATATTCATGATACCACAAAAACCGCCACCATCTTTTCGTGAACCAGATCGTTGGAGTACTGAATTTATTGATTTTGTAAGTCGTTGTTTAGTTAAAAATCCAGAGGAGAGAGCCACAGCATCAGATTTATTAGATCATGAATTCATACGCAATGCTAAACATCGCGGTATTTTAAAGTCAATGATTGAAGAAACTTGTGCCATACGTGAACAACAAAGAACTGCACGCTCAGCAGGAGGTTCTGTGCAAGGTAGTCAAGCTAAAAGTTTGGCAACACAACAGGAAGAACTGTTACATGAAGAGGAACATGAATTCCCAGCTGAAACGGTTAAAACATTTATTGATGATCCAGGTACTCTGGTGCCGGAAAAATTTGGCGAATATCAACAAACATCGAATGCATCAGATGCCACAATGATTTCACATCCGGAAAATACGGGCACATTATGTCCGGGCAAAGCAGGCAATATGGCTGGTCCAGCAATGGCAAATAAATCGGCAGATGGTGGGGATATTGCAACAGTTGACAGCGGTACTATGGTCGAATTAGAATCAAACTTAGGTAAGAAGTTGCATTATATGAGTAAATAGTGGATTGTTAATGGTGTCTTTAGAAACTTCTCAAATAAGAGGATATCAAATTAGCCGATAATTTACTGTATATATAGTTATTCATCACTAAAATATTTTCTTTTTAATCACTTGATTTATAAAAATAATATAAGCATTGCTATCGCAATGTTTTAAACTTATTGCTGTCATAAAACCAAACCTTTAAACTGCTATTTCCATCAAGTGACGTTATTTAGAAATTTACTTTCAATCAGAATAAAATAAAAGCTTTGGAATGAAACTCATGATATGGTCATGATAATGCTTACGTACAATATAAATTCCAAATTATTTGTGCAGGGAATATAGGGTCATAAAATATATTTTCCATTCAGTTTTTTTAATCGTTCATCGTTGAAAATCCTGTTCTTAATACAAATTAGTTTGGCCTCTGAATTTTATGCCAGTATTTTTAGCTTCGTTTTGTACGCCTGGAATCTTTGCCACAATGTTGCCGAAGTTGCAAAGTAATAGGCGAGTGTCATATAGATATCTTCGGAGATTACACGAAATTTTTTCTCTCTTTAGCAGTGACAATAAATTAGAAATGAAATCTATATGATGCCTAGTGTGCACGTTCATTACATTGCGATTAGAGCTTGCTCTGCTTTATCCGAACAGTTTCAATTCAAATGTTTTTCAACGTATTGGAATTAACCTTATATTTGAATCAGCAATGCACACTTTAGTACGTATTAATTTGACGATCTTTGCGGTCATATTGTATTAGAATTTCTGGAAATAATTACTTTTATAGAAATAACGTTGGTAATATATTGAAACCACATACATATTTAACGTATCTGTAAACATGATAAACGTGTTTCTAGATGTCCTTTCGTGGACGAATAGGCTAATCATATAACCAAAACAAAATACAAAATAACTCGATAAGAATGTAATTGTTGACCTGAATTATAAGATGTCAGTTCCGATAGACCATTACTTGTTAGTTCATCGAACCATGCTTTAAATGTTTTCGTTTATCAGTTTCTGTTAGACGACTATATTGACTAAGTTAGGTTAGGTTATGTTCTGAAAGTAAGTTAAAAGAACACTTTCACGTAGGGATATAACGCCAAAGAAACGTGACAAATGTGTAACAAAATGTCTTGAAAGAGCTTCTGCGATCTATCGCTCGTAGACGATCTCATCTGTAAAGGACGCCACACACGGATAAAATTAAGAAACACTACTTAAGTGGTATAGAATTGAGGCCGTAATCTTGACTAAAGGGTTGTAATGATAAATTATTACTACTAGGTCTGACGTACATAGTCATAGTGGCAAATGTAAAAACACAATTGCCAAAAAAAAAAAAATAAAGCACAATTAAAAAGGAAACTTGAACTTACTATACTTATAAGATTTTTACTTCTTTTCTTACAGGCACCATGGTCATTAACTCTGACTCCGATGACTCGACAACGGCTAAACGTAATGATTATGTAAAACCACGCTATCGCCCACAGTTCCTTGATCATTTTGAACGGAAAAATCCAACTGCTGATGTTTCCGATAAAGTCACAGAGTATTCACCAGCTGCAGCACATGTTGCTGCTTTAGCCGCTCAAGCCCACAGTCAGACCTCAAATGTAAATAATCACAATCTCAACAATCATCATCAACAACAGCAGCAACAGCAACATCCACCACTTTCGAATGCCAATTCAAATGATACCAATTGGGAGAACAATATGGAAATGCATTTCCAACAAATCTCAGCTATTAATCAATATGGCCTACAACAACATCAACAACATTTGCAGCAACAGCAATTGCATCAGCAACAACAGGCAGCGGCAGCAGCAGCAGCTGCTGCAGCTTATTATAATGTTAATCCAATGGTTAATGAACAGCATCTTTTAGCTTTAAATCAACAACAACAGCAACAGCATCAAATGCAACCACCTCCTGCCTATCCACAGCCACAACAACAACAACAACAACCTCAACCACCAGCCCAACATCATCCCCATCATCATTTGCATACACAATCGCACACATACGTAGATGGTGAATTTGAATTTTTAAAATTTCTCACATTCGACGATCTTAATCAACGTCTCAATAATATTGACTCCGAAATGGAAAAAGAAATTGAGGAACTCAATAAAAAATACAATGCCAAACGCCAACCCATTGTTGATGCCATGAATGCCAAACGTAAACGTCAACAGAATATTAACAATAATTTAATTAAAATTTAATGTTAAAATATGGTAAACAATCACATACAAAAACGAGTGTGTATGATCGTTAAAAAAAAATAACCCCAAAAAAAGAAAATCACATTAAAACAAATACAAAAACAAAAAACATACATAATAATATACATACAACACCAAACAATAAAAGAAATAAAACAAACAAAAAAAAAACTAAAGAAAAAAGTAAAGAACATCAAAAAAAAAATAATAATAATAAAAGAAACCACGAACAAACGACAAACGATTAAATATTAAAAAAGAAAAAATCTAAACTAAAACAACAAGAAAAAAAATTATACTTTTTGTTTATATTATAATGCGAAATAGACATTATGAAAAGCAATTAAAATAACCATAATAATTATAATGATAATAGTGCTAATGACGACTACAAACGTCGACAACGACAACGACAACGATAGCAATGGCGATGGTAATGGCGATGGCGATGGCCATGCATGTCACACATTTAAGAAATCTCTTTTCATATACAACACTTGATTATCATCGATCGTCATCATTGTAGTCCAGTCAGTCATTGAGGCAAACGAAAACATTAATTCATACATTATTGATGAGTGAGAGCGTATTTCTTTTACTTTTGTAAAGAGTCCGCTAAGAGAAAACGAACGTGAAGTTTATTTATAATTTAAATTGAAAGAATTTTTAATTTTTATCTTTTCTTTTTAATATTTTTTAGTTAGAATTTCATTTTGAATGAGTATAGAAATTATGTGTGTGTATGTATGATTTATGTATTAACAGAAATTATGGATGTTGTATGTTGGTTTGTTTACTATTGTTGTTGGCTTGAATTCGAATATTACGATTTTTTTATTTTAAAATTTTCAGTTTTTTTTTTTTTGTTTTTGTTTTTTGTTTAAGCAAGTAGAGTCTTAAAGAGAATTAATTATGTGCTCATATATAGAAGAAATATAAATTAAAAAAGAAACAAACATAAACAAAATAAAAAAAAAAATAGCAATAAAGGCAAGGTGTTTTGTAGGGGTTAATTATGAATTTTTCCAAATTTTGTTGGCCGATTATTATTTAAAATCATAATTATAAAGATTTTCTATTTGTTATTGTAGAAATTATTAAAAATTTGATTTACATTTTATGGCATAAATATATTTTATTTATTATAAGGCCTCAAATCATTTTACATTTATAGAAAATAAGATATTACGGCCGATGAAAAATTGTATTAAGATTATACTTCACTTCACCCCATGTGTGTGTAATTATGAATGATTTCAGACAATCAAAAATTATTGAAAAGATCAGCTGAAATTGTTTGTCTTACAGAAACAAGGGGATTATTTTTAATTTTTGTCAAATAATATAAAAAAAATGTTAAAATAGCTTTGCATCAATTCCATTTTTCTGTTTTGTAGTCAAAAAAAAAACTATTCTTTATTGAAAGAACTGGAAATTTAAATTGTAATGATTTTTTTAAATTTGAATTTTGAATAGAAAAAAATAATTCTATTCTTAGAATGTGTTTAACGCTCTATTTTCTAAAAATATATTGAGACAAAGATTCCATTAACAAGTGGTAGTAATAAGCATTATGAAATAAGAGAAATTGCCTTGGATTTATTTCAAGCAACTATATTTTCTATGTATGGGAACTTCCCTCACTCACTGGTATTATGCTTATGAGCCAAATGTACTCACAATTTCCAACCCAATAGTGATATCGGGTCAGGATTATTAAATTTATTAATTTTAAAGCGTTGTCTTATTGGAAAAGGTTCCTTTTATTTGGATTAAAATCTTCACATACCATAATATTAACTTCAGCAAAAAGTTTTGCTTATTAAATCATGCCAAAATGGTAAAAAAAAAATTACTTTAAGGCCAATACGTCAAATATTGGAACTTTATATGTCATGTCAATCGGTTGCAGGTGATGTAATTGTGATGTTCATGTTCTTTTAATTCGAACTTCAAAAATATCTCAAGACTTTAGAAACATGGAAAAAGATTTCGAAACCAAACTCAAGTCTTAAATATGAATTCACTTTGAAAAGAACTTTTTACGTCAACTGAGTGCAGGAGACGTAACTGTGATGCCCACGTTCTTTTAATTCGAACTTTGAAAAATATCTCCAAACAATTGTTTTTTTTTTTAAATTTCGAAACCAAAATTAAGTCTTAAATATGAATTCACCTTGAAAAGAACTTTTTACGTCAACTGGGTGCAGTAGACGTAACTGTGATGTTCACGTTCTTTTGATTCGAACTTTGAAAAATATCTTGAAACAATTGTTTTTTTTTTTTCAAAATTTCGAAACGAAACTTAACTCTTAAAAAGAACTGTCATATAGATTTTAAAGTGACAAAAGTGTTAAATAAATTTATAAATATAACCTCCCTTTAGAAATATAAATTCAAATTGTAAAAAGAAATTTTTTTTCCTTCCAAACAAAAATGTAGAACTCCTTTCTAGCGATTTTTAATGTTCAATAACTTAAATTAAATAAAACCAGAGATTTTTTAGGGCAAATAATTTCAAATTATAATAAATTAAAATGTTGTAAAAATGTAAAGGAAAAATCAAATCCAAAAAAATCTCCTACCAACCTAAAAACATTTCTTTACAAGTGAAGTTTTCAAACATAATTTTGATTTGCTAACTGAAAATGTAATTGAATTTCAGTTGCTATTCTTAAATAAGCTTTAATTAATTGATTGAATATCATTTCAAAAAAAAAATTGTTTAATATCTAAAAGAATTTGAACGAATTTTCAATAAAATCTACATATTTTTGATTGATAAAGCTTTTTAAAACATAATTTCCATACAGATTCTGTTGTATACAAATTGTATGTACAATGTATTTTTGTATTTCAGTTTATAATAATAAATTTGGTTTAAAATTATTTCTTAATCATTAATAATCAAAAAGTTTTCCATTTTCTCAGAAAATATTGCTTAGTTCAAGAACAAAAATTTTTTTGTTTTAAAATTTTTTTAAATTTTTTTTTTTAAATTTTAATTTTCAAATTGTTTGTTTTAATTTGAAAATGTTCTCTAGTTTAGTACAGTACAGTAGCTATGTGAACTTTTTGTAAAAACTTTCTACTAAAGGGAACATGTTCTATATTTGCTGTTTATTGACATTAGAAGCGATAATTTTCTTCTTTAAGTAATTAACTTCTAACAAAACACCTAATCTTTATATTAAAAAAATAAAAAAAAAAACATAAAAAACATAAAAACCTTTTTTTTAAACAAAGCTTTATAAAAATTACAAATTTTTTATGAATTTAAAGAAGAAGAATAAAGAAAAATTATTGAAATATTAAATGCAACCTTATGAGAACAAAAATTCTATATTATATTTATAAAAAAAATATTATTAATTATTAGCATTTTAATCATATCAGCTCAACAGAAAGAAAAAAATATAATACAATTAGTTTTAAAATCACACATAATTAAACAATAAATAAAGCAAAAAAAAATTTAAATAAAAATTTTAAAAAATTATTTAACAAAAAAAAAAAAAAAAACTTAGATGCCTGCCACCAAAATAACGGAAAAATCTCAAACTCAGCTCCTATAATTAATTTTGTTTTATTAAATATGTTTAGTTACCTTGAATAACAACACATTTAACATTGTAGCTTAGTTTTTTATAATCTTTTGTTCTTATTTTTTCAAATAGTGAAAATAATATGTCTTTATATTAAGCAATAAACAAACACAATTATTTAAAAAAAAAAATTTTTTTTTAAAACTCAACCAAAACATTTTTATTGAAACCGTATAAGTATATACAATCCGTAACTGAGAAATTTAGACGAAGAAGAAGAAGAAAAAAATCATATTTTTTATACCTTTGCAAAGAAAAATTTAAAAATTTAATTATATATACACCAACAACAATAATAAATAATAATTTAAAATACAAATCGTAACAAAAAAAAAAAATTAAAAAAGTAAAAAAATAGTATAAAAAAAGAAAGAACTTGTAACACCATTTTTTTTTTTAGTATGTAAATTAAAATTATAAAACGAAAAACAAAACCGGCTAGTTTTAGTTATGTTTAAAATAATAATAAAAAGATTAAAAACATTTTTAAAATCGAAATTAATTTTTTTAATTACTTGATTAAAAGTACAACTAAAAGTATACACAATTTGGCAAAAAAAAAAACCGTCATGCATACATAAATTTGGTTGTTGTTATAATAGTTCTACTCATCACCATGCAAATCTCAATTGCAACAACATTGATCTTGCCTGAATGGTTATGATTTACAACTACATTATCTGATCGCCTCCAAAATCGCCTGGTAATATAATCGCCTATGACTAGCAATCCAGCCGCCTTGAGAGTATTCGTGAGGAGAGTTTCACGTAAGATCTTCGAACCAGCTAGAGTTGACAATGACTTTCGAATCTGATCTAATAATGAGTTGTAAGATCTCCTCAACGGAATGGACGTTGTGCAGCGCATTAACATGCAGCTGCTGATCTGGCACGGCGATGCCGTAAAGATGTAAGTGAATGTTCCGGCTAGACGTGTATTTGATGATGCAGGCAGTCGGCGTTGGAAGGATCAAATTGAACAGTCTTGTTATCGATTGGTGTGACCAACTGCCGAAGTGTGTTAAAGCAGGTCGAAATACGATAAATAGATTGTTAATGGCCAATTAAGTAAGAATGACTACCCACTGCGGATATCCGTTTAGTAGTGCATGATATAATATTTCGAAGGTCATTGCATTACCACTAAAAGATCTGTCCGAAATATGGGGAAGCTGCTCTTCAATTATTACCTGGTGGTTGAAGTGACAAGACGAATGAAGCTATAGTTGCACTTTATGATATCTGAGAGAAATCGTCCAATTCTTTCGTGCTTTCAAAGTTCATATTGTAAAAAGGAATACAGTAGAGTACAAGGATAACAGTTGGTGTCGTTTCTAATAATTCTGATTCTGGTTTTTTGACTATTGTTGCACTCCAGTTAGAAAAATATAAGCCATAAACAAACAGGAATCTGATATACGATCTAGCCCAGGCAACAATTTAGATTTTTGAAGTTTTCTATTAAATCTTTTGGACTTAAGTACTGAGCTGGAAAGAGATTAAAGCCAGTCTGGATAATGGCACATTGTCAAAGAAAATGCTTGAAGAACGTTGGTTCTGGAAAATATAAAAACACAAACTTTTTAACCCTACAAATGGAAGTTTTGAAAGTGGCTGCTAATGAGGTACAAAATGAACAGAAATAAAAGTGATTGACCACTACAATCTATAGGATCTTTAAGCCTTTGTGGCTTAGTCAAAGACATTTTGCACAATTCTGGACAATGTATAATTGGAAGTATGTTTGAGTATATGAGGTATACCGGAAAATATATATAAAGAAGTTAACGAGAAAGAAAAGGGAATTATTTAGTATCTGAGGGAAGCTAAACAAAATATTAAGAAGATTTGATCTTCTTAAGTGTAGAACACAACTAACATAACCTAAAAATTAAAAAAAAAAATTGAAAACTTTAGAATATGTTTCTGCTTTTCAATATGCATTTTATTTTATGGATACATAAGCAGGACTATATATAAAAACTAAATAAATAGGCCTTATTATTATTGACACTGTCGCATTACCTTTTGTATGTATGCACATCTACCAAGTTAAACGCGTTGCATGATCTGTTTTACGTTTGGACATCTTAATATAACCTAAAAATTGTAATTCCGCCACAGCACGAGTAAAACGAGCCCTAATTTAAGATAAGAAAAAGAAAACATATTTACAACGTAAACAAATTTAATGATCAATAAGAACTCACTGTATTTGTGGATCAATTTGTTCTTGATCCTCTTCACTGAAATCAACAATCGAACGAAATGCTTGTAACCAATCATACAAATTAATCATGCGACCACATTCTAAATGCAATTTATATATGATCGATATATCAGGCAAGGTAGTCAATAGCTGAGAGTGTTCTTTTAGACCGCAACATTTGCATTGTAAATAAAAATGGGGATTATTCAAAGCCATATGTAAAGCGGCTCGCGGTGCTCCAATAATATTACGCCTTACAGTTGAAATGTCGGTAAAAACAAATAATTCATGCAATGGTGGTGCCTTTTGTAAAGGACCTAAATGTTGTTGTACTATCTGTTCTTCTATAAATTTTAATGTTTCCTGTACACAACGTGTAAATTCAGTGGGTTGTTGTTGTTTTTGTTGTTTAGACATTTGCAAAAGTTTCTCCTTTAGGTCATGTCTCGATGACAATTGTTTTAAATCATCCGATGAAGTTTTCTCTTTCTGCTGTTGCTGTTGTTGTTGCTTACTGCCTGAAGCTTTGTCCATGCCAACCATTACCACTTTAGTTATTAGATCTTTAACTTTTTGCAATTTATCGTTTACAATTCTTTCACAATCTTCAGACAATTCTAAATTATTTTTTATTTCTTTGTCAAGGAAATCTTGTGTGGTTTTTAGAGCATTTGAGATTTTTGTAACGAATTCATCTTTGGACATCATTGCCAATATTTGCCAGCATTCCTTAAACTCTGGCTGCAAGCATACGTCTTTGGCCATACAAGTGGCATATAATTCACGGCGGTATTTGCCTAAGGGACATTTTGGTAAGTCCTCTACCAATACGGTAAGGAATTCTAAAAATACACGCATTACCGTGAAGTAAACATGACAATCCTTAAGCAGACTAGGCAGTTTTTTCTTTAAATAATTATCATCGGTCAATATCGCAATAATACGTTTACAATCGTTAATATTTTCCACATAAGGACGAAATGATAGTTGCTTGCGTATAGTTTCCATATCATCATGGGTCATACTTTTGATTTTTGTTAAAGATTTGCTATAATTTGTGCATAAAGCATAGGCATTGCCTTGAAAATAGTGTTCCATTAGGCAATACTAAGAAGGGCAAAGAACGATATTTGTATGTAAATTTTGTATTTCTTTCAATTTAAATAATTTACCTTGAATCCTTGTATGAAACCGTTAACAGAAAAATCATAGTAAAGGAAAACATGTGTAAGAAATTTAAATGACTTGCCCGACAAGTGAAACGCATATTTGGGTGACAAAATAACTTTTTCCAAAATCTGTAAATATTTCCCAAAAATAAAGCAAATCATGTTTAAGAAAATTACGAATATCAAATCATATATTCCACTTACCTCATTCAAACTAACAGGTGCAGCTGGTGTTTGAAATACTGCCAATTTAATTTTCGAAGTTACATGATAGGGCAAGGCACTGTGCACAGCCGTAATGGAGGTAGCAACACCCAATATTAAACAAAATGGTAAATCGCAACAATTAGCGCTCAATATCAATATTAAATCCTGTAATATTGATGAGTTAAAGCACTCAAAATCAGGTAATATCACTACCAACATGTGATGTTCTTCCCTATTCGTGTCATCGGTTAGAATACTACCAGTATCGCTGTCGGTATCTGCCTGATCATCCTGCTGTCGTTTGGAAGATGTAGGTCTTGCCGGGTAATTATTTCTGTACCAACGTTTCAATTGCTTCATTGTACATTGAAACTTCCTGAGACGCTTGTGATCACGATCTTCATCATCTTCATGAGGTGCCTCAACGAAATTGTACACCATAGTCTCCACAGCCGATTTTAGTGTGGCACAATCACGCGATTGCAGTATACAAACACTGGCTGAAATATTCTCATTTATACGCTGACTCAAATTATCGAATTGTTCCAAATGATCGGGTTGATTTACACCTGTAAGCAAGGCAGCAGCTGGTAATATTTTATCCATGCCCAAGTCAACCTCCTGGCCTTTGCTGTGTTTAACTATATAATCTACCAGATCCTGTAGAGTACGTGCACTGTTTTCCTTTTGCAAAGATTCAATATGGGCATGAATGCTTTGCCATAATTCACGATAAACATTGTAAAATGGTTGATCAGTTATCTCTTTGCCCAAAATGCCAGTGTCTTCTGTAGTGGAAGCTGTTCGCTTGCGTTTTGTTGTCTTTTTTGTTTTTTCCGCCCTAGTGGCACCATTTTTAAAAACAAAACAGCCCTATTTGTTAAACAAAATGATAAAATTATTCTTATTAATTTATTAAAAAAAAAGAAATTACCTTCGATACTGATATTGTAGGATCCATAAGTGAACTGTTCGAGTTTTGCTTTTTGTTTTACTTTTTATAAGTAAATATTAAATAGTTTGTGAAATTTTATGCTTAAATATGCAATATCCTATATAAAGTTTATTCACTTTTTGGTTTTTTTCTCTTTCTTTTACAATTGTTTAAAATTTAAAGCATTTTCCACTTTGTTTTGATTTTTACAATTGGCGTTCTGATCAATCGGTAACAACAATTTCTACGGTTTTTAGCGGTATAAACAAAAATATCAACAGCTGTAGTTGACATTTAATCAAGTTCGAATTTAAAAATGTGCGCCAAATAAAGTAAATTGCGATATTTTGCAAGTGTTGGTAAACGTTATTGTATACAAGATATTTTACAAGTGCTGGAAAAAATTAAAACAATAATTTAAAATTTGGAAATTTGAAAATGTGGGTTCACCTCATATCGATAACCTATTCCCATAGGTTGGATAAAGAGTATTATTTCCAACAGTGTGATGTTACAAACAGATGCATGTTCATATGTTTCTAAAGGTCTTAAAGTAGAATGTTCAGTGTAAGTTCAAATTAACTGAATTATAGGAATTAATTCTTATGTTGTATGTAGTTATTGAAAAGTTTTATTTTGGTGTTATTTTGAAGTCTTGATTTATAAATTATGTTTATATGTAACGGTTTAAATAAATTCAAAAATTTTTAATAAACAATTACATTTTTTCTCTGTCTTGTGTATACATTTAAAATTAACAGTGTTGTAAAACGTTTTTATTGACAGTATTTTCGTATGGCGCAAACGTTTATGTTTATACAGTACCTGTATGACAGCCCGTGTTACATTAAAAGTTTTTGTTTTTCCTTCAGTCTGCTTACAAGAAAAATTTATTTTACTAGAAAATATAAACAATTTTAATAAAAAAAATAAAGTATAATTGTTATAATTTTAAAGACTTTCCATAAAACTATGGAAGAACTGAATTTGTATGATGATTTGGATGAATTTCAAGAACAACAAGAAAAGGTATGCGAGATGAAATAAAATTTTATAAAAGCATTCAGGAGATGAATTCCATTTTCATAGAAATCAAAGGAGCTACAAGAATTGGAGAATAAATATCAAGAATCCTTGAAGACAATAGAAGACCTGCAGGCAGAAAATAAAAAACTTAAAAAAAATATTAAAACAATTGAATTAAATTTCCAAAGTCTTCTGGATACGGCTCGCGCAGAAATTAGACGCAAAAACAAAGAAATTGATCAACTACGCAAAGAGTAAGTGTGGAAATTTATGAAAACCCCCTTCAAATATTGTATATTAAACAAGAAATTTGTTTCATAGGAAAGATGATATTTGCTTTAGGCGTAGAGTTCCCCATAAAGTAGAAAGTCACAAACGACATTTGGTTGCAGACGCAGAGTTACCAGAAAATTCAACACAAACACATAGGAATAAGGAGATAAACGATCCAGAATCTAAAGAAACATTCACACCGCAGGGTAATCAAACGCATGATGATAAGGCTGAAAATATCTCTAAGCCAGGTAGAGATGAATCATTTAAAAGAAATAGGTCTCAGGAAAGGGACCAAACAAATGACAATAAAAGACTGAAAAATATCAGGGATGATAAAGACTACAAATCTAGCCATGAGCGGCATAAAGATCGTTATGCTGATGCCTATAAAAACTCTAGGCAGAGCGATGAAAGGAATCACAACAGTCATGATCGTAGAAAATATGAAAGTGCTGAAAGAATTCACAAAACAAAAAGTCCAGAGCGGCATAGAGGAGCCCCAAATAAAAGTCAAAGTCGAAGTCGTGAACGTTACAGAAGAGACAATAGTCCTGAAAGAGAAAAGAAAACTGGACATTGGGAATCCCGGGAATCTTTAGAACGGCACAGAAGACCACACAATAGAAGTCATAGTCGTGAAGCATATAAAAAACATGATAAATCTGAACTAAATAAGAAAATTGATCATTCAAACTTCTCGGAAAGCTCAAATTCAGACAAAAGACAATTTTATAACAGCCATAATAGTGAACGTTATAATTTTGAAAACAGAGACCGTAAGGAAGTAAATAAATATACAAACTCAACGTTAAAGGGTCCAATAGGGTAAGTTTTTGTCTCTATAAGTTTTGTTAATTAAGCATCAAGTTTTGTATTGCAAATAAAGTAAAATAAAAGCAAAGTTAACAAATTTGTTAAAATAGCTCTAAAAACTACATATACATCTGATGTTTAAAGTTTGAAAAGGGTTCTTAAGGTTCAGATTCATCTCACGATATTCAACAAAATGGTTCAGTCATCTATTACCATCTATCAAAACTTTTTAACGAGTAGTTCAATGAAATTCCTCTAATTTTAATGAAATTGAAAGCTTCATGTATAATGTTTACTGAATAGTTACGCATCTCTTTGCCATTTTAACTATAAAACTGATAGATTTCTCATACGATAACCTCAATGCACTAACACAAGAACTGAAACACAAGGTTTTCACTAGTGAATATTGAGGCGAATTTAAAAGCAAAGGCTTTTTTTGGTATTGACAGGAATAGATTTGGATTATGATAATGTATAAGTATCTTTTGACCAAACCTGGCCCAGGTTCTGGCAAGAAACTATAGATGAAGAACAATTTATTTTTCTTTTTGAGCAAAACTTGGTACGATTACCTTCTTATCTAATCCATTTGCGGAGTTACTGCTATTTGATATTATTATGACTCAACGAAACACAGATAAAAATTCGGTCCATGTGGTCTTGGGTTTTAAACAAGACTGTCCCTCGATAATTTAAAACAACAATCGGACTCGCTATATAAATGTCTCTTTGTACTTTCACAATATCCAGTGCTGATCTATACAGCTGGTCTATGCAATAAATGTATTGTAATTGGTCCGTCTGATTGAATTTGTATTTCGGATATCAGCTCTCATTTTTGTATGCATCCTCAAGACATTTATGAATTCCAAAACAACATATTTTTCGATGTGAGAGCCCATAATCCTGTTGTTTTTTGAGGAACAGAAACCAATATTCATGCAAAGTATTTCTTAGCCTTTTAATATTCAAGCTGCATAGGATTTCATTTTAGGCAAAGGTTCCTTTTCCAACCTAAACTAGTATATATAATTATCCTTGATGTAAAATATTAATTTGAAGGACTTTGAGCAATAAATTTTTCATTTGATTATTTATTTTTCAGCCCAGAAGTTTTAAATTCTGTAAATGACAAATTAAAACAAGGAAATAAAGCAGACAATGAAGGAGAGACGAAAGGAGGTATTTCAGACACTGCACAAAATGTTTCTAATCAAATTGTAACACCCGAAAACATTGACGAAGAAACTGCAAAAGTATGTAAGGATATGACTGTAGATTTAACTGAGAACGACAATCTCCACTCAACAAATCGGGGAGAAAAATATGAAGAACAACCATTTAAGCATAAGAAAAGAAATTCAGATTTAAAGAAAATTGCAATTTCAATAAATTCGTGTGTTAAAGGCAACAAAGACGATCAAAACGCCAACACAAAGCAAGTACAGATATCAAGCGAAGAAGATAAAACAAATAATTCTGATGATTTAACAACCACAACTTCAAAACAATCTGGTGCAAAACAAAGTTCGAATGAAAATCCGTTCGATAAACCTAGTGAAAGCGACAAACAACAAGAGCCTTTGTTAACAGTGGAGGCCAGCAAACTAGGTACACCATGTAAAGTTGCTTTGTTTAATGAAATTTTTGGACAATCTTCTAGCACCACAACAACATCTTCTAGTACGAAATCACTTTTCAATAATATTAAAGGCATACTAGCGAATTTCACTCCGAATGAAGGAATCACAACACCAACAACTTCTCCAGGCGATTGTACAGAGGCAAGTGACTGTATTGGAACTACAAAAACGAAAGTTTGTAGAGACAACGTTAGGGAAAATGAAATGGACAAAAGCCTTATGCCAGAAGAAAGCAAATCCAGTGACACTACTGATAAAGATTTGACAAAAGTTATGGAAGAAGGCATAGCAAATGAAATTCATTCGGTCCAAATACCAGGTCTAGATTTATGTGGCGAAAGTGTAATAACAAAGCATGAACTTAAAACGACAGACACTTTTAATAACGAAAGTTTAACGGGGTTATTTACAAAACAACACTTAAATGATAGTGAGGAACAGAGAATAGTTCAAGAAAGTAAAGAGCGTGAAAGTGATATGCAGAATGTAAGCGAGAATAGCTTACAAATGCCGAATAAATTAAATCTTAAAGATGCTGAGCAACAAAAGGAGGCCAATGAAAGTAAGCAGATGCAATCAAAAGCACATTTATTACTTGATAATGTTCTTGAAGTCGAAGATATAAACAGAAATGTTAAACAGCAGATTAGCTTACAAAAGTCTTCTAAACAGAGCGTTAAAGATAAAGAGGAGCAAAATGAATTAAAATCCCATTTAGTGGCTGATAATGTTACAAAAGAAAATATTCAGTCATACACAAAAAACCATGAACAAACGTCTCTGGATGATATAAGCAAAAATGTTAAACAAACTCTTCCAGATAATGAACAACCAAAGGACAAAAGCATGGATATTCAAATTGAATCAAATGTCCGCTTAGTGGAAAATAAAAGCCCTGAATTTGTTAAAGATAAAACGCCTTTAGAAGACACAAATAAACAAAATCTTAAAGATAAGAGAAAGCCAAAGGGTGAAAGCGAAGATATTCACATTGAAAGAAAATCCATAACAAACTTAGAGGCTGTTAAAGATAAAACTTACTTAAAAGATGTTGATAAAAGTAAACAGAATAATACATTACAAGAGCCTACAAAGCAAAACCAGAAAGTTGAAGAAGATTACAAGAGGGGAAATAAAAGTATTCAAATTGAAACAAATTGCCATTTGATGCATGAGTTTGTCAAAGACAAAATCAATGTGGAAGTTATAAACCAAAATACTAAATGTATTGACAAAGAAAAGTTGCCAAAATTAGAGACGACTTCCTTAATAGATAGTCAAAACGAAAATGTAACTGAAAATGAACAACAAATTGGAAAAGCACAAAAGGCTGTTGAAAGCATTGAGGGAGAGGAAAACACAAAACAATCTGGCTTGCTTTACACAAAATCTGAATTTGAAAAAGCTGTTCCACAACTTAATGAAATTCAAGTTAACATTTCTGATAATAGGAACGATGATTTGATTGCAGCCAATGAATATAATACATTAACCAACTCTAAAGTATTTCCGGAAAATTCCTCTAAGTTAATGACCACACAAGAAAATAAAGTAGCCACTATTATTAGCCCAATAGCACAAGATAAAATAAATGCTGCTGAAATAAAAAATTCGGATACAATGAGCAAAAATGAAAGTCCAAATAAGGACTGTCTATTGGAAGAGAATAAAAATGAAAATTTATGTGATAAACAACAAAACAGTGCAAAATGTACTGATTTGCTTACAATTCTAGACCACGAAACATCTATTTCCGCAAATATTTCACGAGAGATAACAAATAATGAATACTGCAAAATTCAGAACAGAGTAGAGTTCACTAAATCAAATGATGACGAATATTCGCTTGAAAATCTCGAATCCCCGGAACTGGACAGAACAGAAATTGCTAACTCTATCGATATATCTAATCCAATTAACTGTAAATCGATTAATACTCCACTTGAAATTCAAAATTTTTCTGATGAAATAACAAGAAGTTCAAATGCTAGTGATAAACATAAGGATACTGACAATGATTCCAACAGAACCCAGATACAGGAAGCACATATTTCTGAAAGCGCCTCACAAGATATTAAAAGAAATGAAAGTTTAGAAATCTTAAATAGACGAGAGTCAACTAGACCAGCTGAAGAAGAATATTCGTTTGAAAATCAAAATTTCTGTAATGAAATAACAGAAAGTGCCAATGCTGGCGACAAACCTAATGATAAGGACACTGATTCAGATAAAATTCAGGTACAGGATGTAGATCTAAAAGACAATGAAAGCATAGAAGTCTTAAGTGCAATAGAGGGTAGTAATAAAGCAACTGGTGAACAAGATCCACATGAAAATCAAAATTCATTTGAAGAAATAACAAGCAATGCTGCAACTAGTGACAAAACGAATGATGCCAACAATGATTTGTTTAAATCTCAAGTACAAGAAACGTTTATTTTCGAAAGCATTCCATTAGTATCTGAAAAAACAACAAGTAGTGCCAGCTCTGAAAATGTTTCTGACAAAACTGAAGTACGGAAAGCAGATATTTCTGGAAGCGCTTTGCAAGAGGTTGAAAATAATGAAAGCATAGATACAAATAGAGCAGAGATTGCAAAAGCAGAGGTGCTGTATGGACAATATCCAGTTGAAAATCAAGATTTCTCTGAAGAAATAATTAAAACTGTTACCATTAGCGACGAACCCAATGATACGAGCAATAATTCGAATGAAACTCAGTCACAGAAAGTACCTTCACAAGATATTGAAAGCAATGCAAGCATAGGAACAAATAGAGTAGAGGTTGCTAAACCACCTGATGAACAATGCCCACTTGAAACTCAAGATTATTCTGAAGAAATAACTAAAACTGCTGCCACTAGCGGCGAACCTAATTGATACTGATCACGATTCAGATAGAACTCCGTTTAAAGAACATGCAGAAATTACTTCCGAAGGCATATCACAAAATGTAAATAGCAATGAAAATATGGAGACTTTAAATAGAGTAAAGATTACGAAAGCAACTGATCAAGAGACACTAGTTGAAAATCAAAAAATGTTATCAGAGTCTGCCAATAAAAATGCATCAGAGGATGACAAAAATGGAACTGAAAATACATCTCATAATGATGCAAGTTTAGTCTTAGGAAAGCATGTTTCACCATCTCTAGAAACTTTAAAATCCGATCAAATATCGGCTACAGTTACTTGTTTAAGAGAAACTTCTCTTCCTACTGTTAAACTAAATGATTTAAATAGTGAGTCTTACCACTTAGAGGTAGCTGCAGCAGAGCAAGCAGTAAAGGGTTCTGATGGGGTAAAAAAATTAAAATCCGCTGGTTTAGAATCACTTGGACTAGAACCAAAGTTATTATGCGAATCATCTGAAAGAATAGTTCCCGAAACTACAACTAAGAAAAAGAGCACATTTTTGACAGATAATAATGACAGAATAACAGTTAATGAACAACAAACTAAAGCTCAGTGTGAAGGAGCACCACTAATGTCGTCAGTTGCTAGTGAAAAGGGGAAAGAAGTTCTTGGAAATGGTGACAACGTTAGAGATTTCAAAGCAGGCGATGCGTTAATGAATGTTAAAGTAACAGAAAGTAAAGCGCAAGATTCACGGCCTACAACAATTTCAGATTCACATACCCGTAGTATAGATTGTAGCACGGATGAAAATGTTAAACAAAATTCTGCAGTAGACTTTACTGATCAAATTCAAAATCAGATGTCTGGTGTTATTCAAAAGCAAACTTCGAAAGATAGTGAAGAAGAACTCCTGAACTCTCCAGAAAAATTCCAACATGGTTTAGAAAATGCGAAAGGCAATGAAACACATTCTACAGGAGCGGAAATAAAATTGCCACAAAGCTGTGCCGAGAAAGATGACCGTGCTAAAACCATAGCTTGTCATACTTTCAATAAATCGTGTAAAATAAAATCGAATTCTAATCATGAAAAGGCATTAATGCCGAATACACCCGATCAAATACAAAATAAAACTGCAAATATTGAAGTTGCTAAGCAAATTGAAGTTACAAAGAAAAATATTTCTAACAGCGACAAAGCCTCAGGTATAGTTGGTGAGATTACACGAAATGAAAACGAAACGATTAACAAGCAAAAATCACCGGGTAATATAAAATCGTATCCAAATCCAGAAATACTAAAAGTTGAGTGCAGTACATTGAAAAGACTACAACAAGAGCATGATTTTCAGAAAATATCACCAGCTTTGCCGGATTCTTTTAATACCAGTCCCACATTGCCATCAATTTCTACTAGCTCACCCACACCGTCTAACTTTAGTGGAATATTTTCAAAGAAGTCGTCGCATTTAAGTAATGCTGAAGAGGATTTCCATAAGCTTAAAAAGAAATCTTTACACTTTAGCACCAGACCGAGAGAGTTTATTATACCAGCTGCTAGTGTCCTATGTAATGTTGATAATTTAGAGAATGCCACAAAACTAAATAAAAAACTTCATTGGGAGCTGTTGGATAATAGAAATGAATTGACGGAAATAGAAGACGACACAGATATCGAGATGACCGATGAAGAACGTCATAAGCTTAAAGGGGAAATAAAACAAGAGCAAGTAAGTCCACGAGAAAGTCCACAACAAAGTCCAAAAAACGTACAAGATGAACAAAGCAATCCACAGGAAATAAATTGTGGCACCCAAACTATGCCTCCAAAGATCCACAAATCTAAACAATACAAATATAAATTATCGAAAACTATAAAATCGAACCCAAAATCTATGAAAGTAAATAAACTCGATTCAGTAATACACTCCAGTGTCATTGAACAAAAGCCGTTTACCATTGTTTTGCCTAAACGTCAAAGAGGCAGGCCAAGGAAATTAGAAAATCTTTTAAAAGCTACAATCAAAGCTAAAACTGGTCCACGTATTTTGAAAAAAAGAGGTCGTAAACCGAAAAAGCGTATTGAATTTACTGAATCGTTTGATAATAATTCTATGGAATGTGCTGAGCCATCAAATGATAAAATTGCTGATGCTGTGATCAGTGATGGCGAATGTGCCTCAAATGTAAAACAAAATGATGAGCTGCTATTGGAGGAGACTCCTACAGAGATCAGACGTACTTGTGGTACAATATTACATCAAGAAGAAGATAAATCAAGACAGAGTAGCTCTGAACTGAATGATAAAAACAATCAGCAGAGAAGTTCCGAAGACAACTACACAAGAAATCCAGAATGTTTTACTAAAAATCAGGTTATTTCGATGGAACCAGAAACAAAGGTGGTGGAAGCAAGCACTAATAAAGGTAAGTGGAAATTACACGCACACATACATACATACATTATATCGGTTGTAGTCAGTATTAGGGGCTTAAGTTTTACGTATCAGTTTTATACGTAAGTGGCGGGGTCTACAGTTAAACATCGAGCGTCCAGCCTGCTGAACGTCTTTTCCTCCATAAGGTGAAATGAACTTCTTGTGCCAGAGGCATTATTTCCATCTGGGCTCGAGAGTCTTATTCTAGATAGGGCCATGTGGTGGGTAAGTGCGCCATTGCCCAGGTGAAGTAGTATACACATCTTCATTGTTGGGCCAAAATTGGAAGGGTCCAGTAGCGCTAGAGAACAGGAGCATTATTTTAGATTGGATTGAAAGTGGTGTATACATCTTCATGGATGGGTCAAAATTGGATGGGACAATGAGCTGTATGAGCTCCTCAGCGACATAGACATTGTTCAGCGTGTTAACATCCAGCGGCTGCGCTGCTTGCCCATGTCGTTCTGATAGATGAGGATGCTCGAGATGGATATTTGATGGGGGGTGGGGAGGTGGTTTGTGTGGAAGTCGGCGAGGAGGACAACCTTGTTTGCGTTGGAAGGACCAAATCGGAGGAGACCTGTCATCGATTGGTGTGACAAACTGGCGCTCGAAAACTTGAGACGCCCGGAAGTATGCGTTAAGGCAGGCCGATGTCCGTTAATCGGATTGTTAATGACCAATTCAGTAAGTAAGCACTAGGCTGACCAGAGGGTGATTGATTTGATCTGGTATAAGTCACGACTGTTTTGTAATATTAGGGACTCCAAAAGAGTTCTTGTAGTGAATCCCTGTCAGAGTTGGTAGTCATGCTGATAGAACTAGAAGTTTGACTCCGTAGTACCAAAATCATAAGAAATATTACATTTTCAGCCGTAAAGCTGTATTATTTATAGGGTTTAGAAGTGTATTTAATAAAGTATTACGTTTCTTTCTACAGATTGTGATGATGCAGGAAAATCTCGACAAATAACTGCAAGAGCTGACCAAAATTCTAATCCCGAAAGTAAAAAAATCTCAAAGGAGTCGTATACTGAGATGTCGGTGAACAAACCCGTAACACTTTCTTTAAATAGCGGCAATAATTGTGATGACGTTTCAACAACAAGTGGCGATAGTGAGAATAAACTCTTAATTATCAGTGATGGTGGACAGGAAGAACTCAATGAAAAGCAGACAGAAAAAGAGTTGTCTTCCACCAAATCAAAGCCGCCTGAGAGGCGAAAATCAGCTTCAACAAAGAAAGATAAGAAATACATTTCATTAGAGGATATTGGCATAAAAGTTCGACCTTTTAAAGGTCATTTGTCTACATTACGTATACCCAAGGTTAATAAGGATGCTGATCAAACGAATGCTTGGAAATTAGAAACCTATGAGGAATTCGATAAACAACAACTAGAAGAGAAAGTAGAACAGAAAATTGAAAGTGAAATGAATGGAAGTACGAAAACGGTTAAGGTAGCAAATAAAGACTTTTTGTCGACGTATCGTATACCGAAAATTAAAAGAGATACTGGACTTGGTAAAGATAATTTAGAGACTAGTGACAACACGCCTAAGGGGGAAAAACATGAAAAAATAAAGGAAAGCTATCCCTTTGAAAGCAAAGACAAGTTAAACAACAATTGTAATGCAACTGAAGCTAAAAGCCTTGATAAGACAAAACATACTTGGAGGCCTGATAATGCAGGTTTAAAGGAAAAATCCGAGAAAAGTTATAAGACTCCTAGACAGCAAAAAGACGATGAATGTGGTAATGCAGGCAGTAAGACCGAAACAAGCAAAAGAAAACTATTTAATCTAGAAACGTATAACGATGATGTTGACCATGAAGATAAATTGGGAAATGTTGAAGTTAACAAACAAATAAAAGCTTGTGCGGAAAAGAAACTTAGTGATTCTAAACTAAGCGAAAAAGAAAGTCCCTGTTGTACAGCTAAGCCTGTGAAACTACGGCGAAAATCTTTAAATATGCCCAGGAAAATGTTACTTACCAGCAGTGATGAAGAGGAAGCCAAACATTTAGAGAATGTTGATGCTAAAAACCCGTTAGAAAGAAATGCTTTGTATACAAGAAAGAAAGCAAGTCTACATAGAAGAATTTTGGATTCTAGTTGTGATGAGGAAGTGGAAGTACTGGACAGTAAAATAAAAGAAAAATCAACTAATAAACCTAACATACCTTTAAAGCAACGCAGAAAATCTATGTTTGTTGAATCTACAACAGATTTTCATCATTCCGATGAAAGGCTAAGTGATAAAAGACTAACTTCCAAGGATTTAGTAAAATCAACATCATGCAGTGAAACATTTGATTCTGAAAATAATGCTGACATGCTAAGTAGTAGCGAAAATATTAAATTCTTAAAAACAACGGTGGAAACCACTGATAGCAAAGATACTGGGCCCAAGAAATCTTTGAAAATACGTAGAAAGTCATTGTTTGTAGAGTCCACTTGTTCCAAAACTCCTTCCTTAGATGATACAAAAACAACTGACGTGATGCAAAATGATAACACAGCACATGTGAAACCTCGAAAAGATGATGATAACATAGTGGGATCATCAATTAAAAATAAAAATGATAATACAGAATTGAAACGCACAAGACTATCAAAACCGCGGCGAAAATCTATGTATGTAGAGACAGATTTTGCAAGCGATCTTAAAGACAATTTTGAAGGTGTAAACAAAACTAAAGAAATGTTAACAAATCCTATGGAAAAAATATTGAAAATGGGTAGAACATCAACGGATGTGAAAACAACATCTGTAAATGAAACTTCAAAGAAAGAAATTAGCACAGACGAACCTGTTGATCGAAAAGACGATGTAGAAATGGAAAGAAAATCTACCATAAGAGATCTCACAGAAGAAAGAAACAATTCTCATGAGCCTATAGATAAGGAAATCGATGTTGAGCCCATTCTAAAACAAAATAATAAAGAAGACCCTGTAAATACTAATGAGATTACGAATGATTTAGATTCTTGCCCTCTTAAACCGCGTCGAAAGTCTATTAATCACAGACGTATTTTAGATTCCAGTAGCGATGATAATGAACCACTTATGAAAAAACCTTTACTAATCGTAAATGAAATTAAACCACCCGCTGCTCCAACAGAGCCTAAAACCAAAGTACGTAAGAGACGTATTGTTAAGGTTTTAAGTACATCCAGGGATTCAATAAATACTTCCGCCAATAGTTCATTACAATCGGAAAATTTAACACAAATTCATTCTAATTCACCCTCACCGTTCGCCTCACCCTTACACAATCATCCCATATTTAATAGAGAAGTTTCGATACAAAGTCGAGAATTTGTAGCCTCAATGCCTGTAACACCTAACCAACAGGATGATGATAAGAAATTTAAAGAAATCGATTCAAAATTACATCAAATCTTTCAATCGCCCCAATACGCTACCGAATATAAAACAAATCACAATACTACGGCGGATTCAAATATTATGGAAATGTTGTCCACTTCGTTACCAACTGGTAATCAAGGCAAAAGTATTACCTCAGAGACAGCTTTAGATCACAACCAAGAAAATGATCAAAGTTCAGCGAATGTAGTCATAAATAAACCTGGTCCATCGCCACATACTACGACGGTAGATTCAAATAAACTGGATATGTTATCAGCTTCATTGACTGATTCTCAAGGCATGGATGTTATCCCAAGAGAAGCTCAACCGGATATTAATCAAGAAAATAATCAAAGTTCTACGAATATAACACAAATAAATGAGTCCAATGCAACTCTAAATAATACAACTGCAGCCAGCCCCAATTGCAGTGAAATAAAACATTTATCATTGGGGTCGGCAGAATATCGTTTTGAAAAGGTTTCGGAGAATGTTGTCAACTTATTTATATCACGTAAACGTAAACGCAAGCGTCATAACTGAAATTGTATGAATATTAAGTGTAAGTGTGCATGTCTGTATCTATAGAAACGTATGTTTAAAGTAGGATTTTGAACTTTTTTTTGTTTTTTTTTTATCAAACTTTTTGTAAATGTTTGTTCTTTTTTCCGTATATGTATTGGAAATAGTAGTTACGTTAGAATAAGAATAATTTTATATACTAAATATGTTAATAAATATAATATTAAAGTGTAAACGTTATAATTAATTACACATAGAAAGCAGATTTAAACATGGGTAATCCAATTAGCAACCGGATTATAACACCTCTGGGGAAAAATGCTTGGAGCAACCGTATTTTCCTGAGGGCATGCGTCACGTTAAACCTGAGATTGGTATTATTCCTTAAATAATTATATGTCAAATATACGCGATTCTCTAGAATCGGTTTATTCCCTACTCCGGGAGTAAATTCTATACGTTTCGAAATGCCTCTACTTATGTTTTAACCAATTATGTATTGTTTGCTACAGTTTAACAATTTCCTTTACTTCTTGGCATCCTAATTAGTTCAAGATTTAGATATCTACAATCTGTTTCCATATATATATGGAGTTTAAGTCTTAATCTTAAAAATGTATTCAACGGCAGTTATCAAGTTAGACATCACCGAGTGCTTAAACAATTTTTCTTAATTGGTCATTACAATCGGAATTACAGTCAGGATTACGGTCTAGCTTATCGGTTTTTTGCAAAGAAATGGGTGTAATGAGCAAAGTAAGTCGTTCCACAGACGCTGTTGTGCCTAGACACAGACGGTTGGCAACCCTACCATTCTAGCACAAGTAACCTAGAACATGCTTAGTAAGATAAACTTGATTATTGATTTTGAAATAGAAGGACAATGGAGGAGATGATGTAAATAAATGAAAATGAATGAAAAACTTGCTGCGATATTAGAGGAGAAGGATATCTCGTAAGAATATTGCTGAAGACCTACCTAAATACATACATAATTGGTCTTTACAACCCTTTAGATAGGATTACGATCTAGGTTCTCATACCACTTATGATACGTGTGTTTAGTTTATACATGAGTGGCGGGACCTACAGTTTAAAGTCTACTCTGATAAAACTTTAGAGACTTTTCATGGTAATTTTTATTTACTCTTAGAGTTTTTAGCAGAAATCTGCTGAGAGAGGAAGTCTCCGAGGAAATAATTTTTTCGTATTTTGTTTTGTTGGAAATGCCTGACCTAGGATTAGAAACCTTCTAATAATCTATCTACTAGACTATGACAACTTCTTTCCTTCAATGACCAGCCTATTTTTATTAAATTAGAAAAAAGTGGTTACTGTTGTCATAAAATTAAAATGTTTAATTTTTTTTTTGATTTTGTAATACTCTCGTCACTAGTTTGTATAGTTTTCTTTTGTCATTTTCCTTATGTCCCTAAATTTACTGCTGAGTAGCGTGTAACATAGTCATTTTTAATGATTATTTAAGGAGTGTCTCTAATTAACAGCGAAAATAGTTCATATTCTGCATTTCAAATGTAGGATTTTACGAGTTCGGGTTTCTATTTTTAGTCTTCCATACCAGTTGGTGCCTTAGCTATTGTGTTTGTATTGTTTGTAGGTGTCAAGATAGGTTAGTGGATACCAAGCTAATCTTTCAAGGTAGGGGTAATGGGTTTGATTCCCACTTACGGCATCTCGATTTATTATAATAATTAACATATGATTCGTAATTTCATTGTAATTTAAATTTTGTAAATAAAAATAAAAAAATTTTTTTTATTCTATTTGACTAGTAATGCCCACAGACAGATGCTCCAATAGATTTGATAAATCACTACGTCATTATCAATACTAAACGTATTAAATCAAATATACAAACAACTATACAAATAAAAATTCTAAGTGTAGGCATTACAATACATACGTATGCTGATGATATGAGCGTATTTCGACTTGTATTTAGCAGAGACGATAACATGATCAAGCGAGAGTAAAATTCTACAAATGAATGTGATTTGCTAAAATGAAAATTCAAAAAAAAAAAAAAACAAAAATAGTGATCATTAATATACAATTGTAAAAAATAAAAACTGAAAAAAATTGTACTTTTGAATGAAAAATACAGTAGAATTTCGATTATTGGGGATTTTTTGCAATGGATTTCAGCACTCAGGCAGCTTTATTATGAATGTGTCACCCCCCTATCTGTGGTCGAATTTGAAAAAGAAGATAGCCAAGGACCGGGACCAAGAAATCATTCCAAGTGAAATGGCTAATCTTAAAACAGATAGAAATCTTAGCCATTTTAGATTTCATATAATGTAGCCTATATTCCTAATGGAATACGCTTATGTAGGTAGGTAGGTAGGTTGAAAAGGAGACATTACGTCAGCTTGGCGTGCACTCACCAACCTATTTTTTATAAGAAATCTGTGTCCTGTACAAAGTTTCTTAATTATTCCAGTTCACTCATCTGAGATGAGTTATGCCTGATATAGTATACTTTCTAATAGAATATTCAGATCCTGAGCGGAGCCATGACTTAAAATGTGTTCCACACACCATGTATTCAATATTATCTACACACATCTATGCAGTTTAGACGGACATGAAAGCGGAGTATTCCGTAAGGACACTCATCAATAAACTCAAGTCGTTTTTGCAAACATAGTTGGTCATTACAACCCTTCCTTAGAATTACCGCTTAGCTTCTTACACCACTTATGCTGTGTGTGTTGAGTTTATACATGAGTTGGGGGTGGGGGGGCTACTGTTTAAAATCGATTCCGAACGACAGATTATTGAGAAACTTTTAATGGCATTTTTATTTACTCTCAGAAATTTTTTCAGAAATCTGCTGAGAGGAAGGAGTCAAAGAAATATTTCGTCTATTGGAGATATCTGACCTGGGTTTGAATCGTGGCCTCACGTCTAATAAGCCAACGCACTACTTACTAGACTACGGTTCATGGTTTTCTCCTTATCAGAACTGCCGCAAAAAAATGTTTTTAGTTTTTCTTGCTGTTTTATTATTTCACAATAGTCTACGTGACGCTTCCATCACACGTACGCCCACTTGGAAAACCGTATTATGGTTCGATTGTTGAAGGTATATTTCAATTTAATTTAGTTTAGATTATCGTTCTTCTATACAGAGGCTCAGGCCGGCCTATGTGCATGCTTAGAGCCTTTGTTGTACTAAGAGCCGTTCATATATCGCGATTTCATTTGATTAAAAAATCGATGAAGCAGAATGATACAATGGAATACGTTTGCTACGTCAGGCATGCTGTTGGATATTAACACGTTGTCTGCATATCAGACTGGTTAAAGTGCTTAGTCAGTTAATATCGTAGGAAGACTATGTATAGTGGAAATCCACATGAATGTGAGTTCCCTTTTTATAGCGTCTCCTAGTGCACAGCAATTTACCTATCTATTCCTTAGCGTAAGATCAATCAAATCTATCAGCATTTGTGTTGCTTTGAATATTATTGAAAGCGACAGACAATATCAATGCATACTGCAATAGAATGCACTTTATCATCTATGGTCCTTCCTACCTGCAGTAGGTAGAGCTAAGCTTTTTTTGTTGTTCCAAGACTACGACTTAAATAAACAATAGTTTGTTGATTTCGAACTTTGAAATCCAGCATAAAAAATTGTAAATTTTTCTAATAAAAATTGAAGTTAAATGTTTGAAAAGCAAAATTTTCCCTGGTGTAACATTTAATTTCGAAATTGAGTTCGAATATTCGGGAGAATTACGTATTTCGTTGAAAAAAAAATTATCTTATGCGTTGCAATTACTCTGCTAACTGAGACCCTACTGTAATTAAGTGCTTTAAGCCACAAATAGAATGTTTGTATGTACGAATACTTTTTTTTGAATATCTTTTGTGTAGAAAATTTCAGTTGTTACGCGTTTGTTCAACGGATTTAAAGTGCTTTCGTGCTGGGCGTTCGAAATGCCACAGTAAAGGAGTTCAAATTTTTTACAAACTTTTTCACACGTGAAAGTGTTAATTTTCAAAGCGTAAACTGTGTTTTAGCAAAGAAGGTATAAAAAAATGCTACGTAGAGAAAAACAATGCGTTTTTTTTTTTTGGACGATTTCAAAATATTGCGTAAAATATGGGGAAAATTTCGAACATGAAGTAAAAATGTAAACGATTTAATCATAAAAAAAGACAATTTTTTGTGATCATAAATTAAAAACTCAACTATTTTTAGCAAAATTTGGTTCTGAGAAAATTAATTTGAAAAAAAAAATTTTTTTCATTTTTGCTGTTCAGATACCAGAGAATATTTAAAAAAAATTGTGTTTTCTGGCTAAAAGATCACATTATTTTCAATATTTTTTTTACGATTTGTTTGTATTTTTATTTTCCGAGAGGTTTATTTAGCGAAGAGAGATAGAAATTCGAAAACATTTCTCTATGTGATCTCTGTGTTTAGAAGTGATCAAAACAAAAATTGAATTGAAAATCAAACGAAATGAAAATAAACGAGAAGAAAATTGTCAAACCCAGAATTTTATTTTATTTGAGGGAATTACCATATGGAATGCATATTTAAATGAGTGTACAACAATCTATTTTTACCGGTTTTTAGGTGAATTAACGGAATAAATCAATCTTGTTCCTTGTCATGTATAGTATTTCGAATAGAATAAATTATGTGGTATTGAAACAATTTTTAGAATCAAAAATCGATCATTTGGTCTTCACTGGTCCAAATAAAACAGATTTATTATGCCATAAACATCCCTAGAATCTATGCTTCTAGTCTGCAAGTCCAGTAGCATGTTTAGACAAACGGAGTACTTTGCTCAATAAATTCTTGATTACTTATTTAATTGGTTATTACAATCCTTTAGTCAGGATTAAAACCTAGCTTTTCACATCAGCTACATATATAGTGTGTGTTAATTTTATCTACTAACGGCGGGGCCTACAGTTTAATATCGACTCCAAACGATTTGAGAAAGTTGTCAAAGCCGTTTTATTTACGGTCAGAGTTTTTGCCGGAAGACTATTGAAATGAAGATTTATTTCAGATGTCTGAGCTGGGGTATGAACAACGGGCTCTCGGCTACTACCTAGTATACTACGACGACTTCCAGAAATTCGTTTTTCTGATAAATATGGCTTCTAAAACACATGCTACTTGTAAAACTTACAGATCTCGGAGAACGCCATACTGCCAACAGCTTGATAATGCCTTTATTCTTCCCATGGATTTAAAACCAGCAATAGCACCCACAGTCTGGCCAAACAAAGTCGTGAATATTAACCCACAACTACTTACATACATACATAATTGGCCATTACAGCCCTTCAGTCAGGATTACGGCCTAGCTTCTCACACCACTTATGTTGTGTGTGTTAATTCTTATACATTAGTGGCGGGACGTACAGTTTAAAGTCGACTCCGAACGACAGATTTTTGAGAAACTTTTCATGGCAATTTTATTTATTTTCAGAGTTTTTGCCAGAAATCTGCTGAGAGGAAGCCGCCTAAGAAATATTTTTTTTATATTTCGTTTTTGATGCCTGACCGGGGCCACAGCTACTTACAGCAACTATAATTAAATCCATAATAAGGGGCTTTTGGTCATTCCATCTCTCTCCCATCTGAACTAAGTGAGGAAGTCACTGCTTATAGATGTTAGCACTGTTAGTATGTTAGACTTTCACGTTCATTCACAGCATCACTTCGAAGCGGGTACCAATCAAATTTCGTGGAGCACACCTAGGGTGGAAAATACATATTTACCTTTGCAACGACGTATAAGATGTTTTATCGTCCTTATCATCTGCAGTCCATATCGTTTTCATTTGCGCCGCTATAAACAACACAGACCGAGGTTGATTCAGATTAGATTCTCTTAATCAATTCCACTTCTTTCGTTAGATTTCCATCATCATAAATATTCCCAAGATTTATGTTCGATATTAATCAGCTATTCCTATCGATCATTACCTCACGTTCACGTTATTCTCAAGTTTTAATCTTTAGCGGCCCTTGATATCCGGCCAAAATTCAATTCTATTGTCCACTTTATAGCGTGACCACTAGCTATAGCGTGTGTAGTCAGAGTAGCCTATAGTCTGGTAGGTAGTTCCTTAGCTTATTAGACATGAGATCACGGTTTAAATCCCACGTCAGACATCTCGATTAAAACGAAATATTAAAAAATAATTCTTCGGCAACTTCCTTTCGGCAGATTTCTGGCAAAAACTATTTCTAATGATTTAAATTCTAAATTTTGCAGTTCCATCTCCAAATTCTAGTCATTCTTCATAATCCTCTTAAAATTTAAGACGGAAATCTTCTATCAGCCGCAATGTCTATGACAGACTTGGGCATTAGTACCGCCTTTATGGTGGGATGTTGTGTGGCCGCACAAATTGCTAGACGTGTAGCAAAAAATGTACTCAAAGATGAGGGGATAGTACCGGTGTTGATGAACGAAGCCATAGCTGCAGCAGAATTATGTGCCTGTTGTTTTGAATTAATCATAGGTAAGTAAGCTTATGAGGACTTATATGAACATTTAAAAAGAAATTTATTTTTTGTAAAAAAAACTAGTGGCCGACAATTACGGTGTGGCGGCATATGCAGTATTCCTATTCCTTCTCACCGTTTGGTGGGGCAAAGTATGGGGAGATGCTTCTGCCTGTCCCTATACACATATGGAAGATTTGTTGGAGGGTAAAACTTCGCTCAAAGAGGTGGCTTTACGTACCTGGGCTGAATTAATGGGCGGCTGTTGTGTATATCGTATAGTACAGGTATTCTGGTGGTTCGAATTTGCCGAAACACATACTGGTCGTGCTTTTGAGGAATGCAATGCTGATTTAACGGTTAGTTCAGTTACGAATATTTCTGTTTATTTGGAAAATTTTTTATCAATTTCTTTAAGGTTAATCCCTATATGGGAGCGGTTATAGAAGGTTTTGCCACTTTACTGTGTCGTTTGGCTTCAAGAACCCTAAGCGAAAAGGATCCGAAATTCTGTAGTATTATTGATTCGTTTATAGGCACTAGCCTGGTGGTAGCTGGTAAGTCCTGTTAATTACTTTTCAATTACTAACCCCGTGTAAATTCTTTATGCCTACCTGGAACACTTGTTTAGTTCTCAAATACAGTTTACGCTTTTAATTATATTATGTTTTCAGCTTTTAATTTTTCCGGCGGCTATTTCAATCCCGTTTTGGCTACTGCCTTGAAATGGGGTTGTCGCGGTCACACCAATCTTGAACATATTATTGTCTATTGGATTGGTGCCTGTATTGGTGCGGTATTATCGGTACCTTTATTCAAGGTGCCGGCGATACGTAAAATTTTACTTGGCCCTGAATTGGCTGTAAAAACAAAAGAAGAATAAGACAAAATTAATTAATTAAGACCATTTTTTGTTGATTGTTGTTAATTATTATGAAAATGTAGCGAAATTAAAAAAGAAAAATAGTGTAAAATTTAGGTGAAAGGCTTAAAATACTCGACATTTTATTTATTTATTATTTATTAAGTCGTAAAATACTTATTAATCATGTAATTTAATAGATACATACGTATATTGACAATAAAATAACAATATTTGTTGTTTTTTTTTTTTAAACGAAAACTGTTTTAATTGGTGGACTGGATAAACGCCATTTTAGTTTATTTTAATTTTAATCTTAGAAAGGTTAAGGAAGGTGAAAAGGGGTTACACCGTTTTATCTTGTATTACATAAATACGATTAGATCAAGGCAGCTGATCTGATAAAGCCAGCTAAAGCTTAAAGGTTAGGATTTCATATTAAAAAAATTTCTTTGACAGTTCAGTGATAGCTTAACACAGTAGCTGCACAAGACGTTTGTATTATCTGTGTTTTAAACTAGCACAGAAGCAAGTGTACTTTACTTTTTGAGTGTAAGTTACTTCTTAGACCATACAGATTCATCTGCTTTGGCTACGAGTACAAGCATGGAATAAAGCATCAGACTAAACTGCTATGGTTGCGGTGGTTTGATGGGGTATAAACGGTAATATATTTCGATAATGTTGTCGAGAGAAATTGAAGAAGAAAACGTTGAAACTCTGATGGAAGGATCAGGTCTAAAGTGAATGCAAGATACTGGCTAAGAAGTGTATACGATTGAAGCGCTTCAAGATCGAATTGAGGCTAAACACATATTGTAATATAGTCAGTAAGTAAGTAAGTAAGTATATAAATGAGTAAGTATGTAAGTAAGTATGTAAGTAAATATACAAGTAAATATGTAAGTAAGTATGTAAGTAAGTATTGAAATAAGTAAGTAAGTAAGTATGTAATTAGGTAAGTATGTAAGTAAGCATGTATGTAAGTAAGTAAGTAATTAAATATGTAAGTAAATAAGTATGTAAGTATGTAAGTAAGTATGTAAGTTTATAAGTATGTAAGTAAATAAGTATGTAAGTATGTAAGTATGTATGTAAGTAAGTATGTAAGTAAGTACGTAAGCAATTATGTAAGTAAGTATGTAAGTAACTATGTAAGTATGTAAGTAAGTATGTAAGTAAGTATGTAAGTATGTAAGTCAATAAGTAAGTATATATATAAGTAAGATGTAATTAAGTATGAAAATAAATATGTAAGTATGTAAGTAGTAAGTAAGTAAAAATGTAAGTAAGTTTATAAGTATGTAAGTAAGTAAGTATGTAAGTAATTAAGTATGTAAGTAAATAAGTATGTAAGTATGTAGTATGATGTAAGTAAGTATGTAAGTAAGTACGTAATCAATTATGTAAGTAAGTATGTAAGTAACTATGTAAGTATGTAAGTAAGTATGTAAGTATGTAAGTCAATAAGTAGTATATATAAAGTAAATGTAAGTAAGTATGTAATTAAGTATGAAAATAAATATGTAAGTATGTAAGTAAGTATGTAAGTAAGTATGTAAATAAGTATGTAAGTAAGTATGTAAGTATGTATGTATGTAAGTATGTAAGTAAGTATGTAAGTAAGTATATAAATAAGTGTCTAAGTATGTAAGTAGGTAAGTATGTAAGTAAGTAAGTAGGAAAGTATGTAAATAAGCAGGTAAGTATTTAAGTAAGTATGTAAGTAAGTAAGTATGTTAGTAAGTAAGTATGTAAGTAAGTAAGTAAGCATGTAAGTAAGTAAGAGTATGTAAGTAAGTATGGAGACAAGTTGAGCCACGATAACTGCAAAAATAAAAAGCATCCAACCATGCCCAAATTTGGACTCTCTTAAGTAAATTTTGATTCCTAAGTTCTACCGAATTTGGAATCGAGATATTTCTGAATTGGATAGACGCTAATATAGAAGATTACTCGTCAAACAAAAATGCTAAGACTGAGCAAACAAGATCAAGTCAAAATCGGCGTTTGAGGCATTCTGCTCTAACATTAATAAAATGAGGTGGCGTGAGGTAGTGGCTAAAGTATTTGCCTACAAATTAGTGGACTCCTAGCTTAAACTTCGGATATGATGAATAGTCATCATGATTGCTGAGTGTTAAAAGTTTTAGGAGACTTCAATCTCCTTCAAAAATAATCCATTCAGTAAGCTATCTGATATCTGCCCCCTGAATACTAGAGTCGGGCTTTTGAAAGGAAAGAAAGGGTTAAGGCTAGTTGCTGATTAGCATACGTTTACATTATTAGCATACTCACAGTTCTTGCTCGTCGTCTTGTTATATATAAGTCTTGTGATCTCCGCTTACATTCGCTTCGGACTTGATAATAACTTAGCTGCAACAGTCCATTTTCTTATATAAAAAAAATAGCTAATCGGTGTAGTAGAGCAGTATCAGCTGTTTCATTTCATTTTAGTTTGCGTACATACATAAATTTAAATTTAAAAATCATTTTAAAAATTTTGTGAGAATTTAAATTCAAAATTTCGGAGTTCCAATTCAAAATTTTTGTCATTCTTCCTAATTCTCTCAAAATAAATACGAAAGCCATCTACCAGTAGCAATGTCTATGAAAGATTTGCTTATCAGTACCTCCTTTATGGTGCAATGGTGTGTGGCCGCCCAATATGCAAGACGTATAGTAAATAAGACACTCAAAGATAAAGGTCTAATACTGGTGTTAATGAATGAAGCCATTGCTTCAGCAGAATTATGTGCCTGCTGTTTTGAATTAGCCATTGGTACGTAAGATTAAAGAGACTTAATATTAACAGTTATAAATAAATTTTTTTTCTGTTAAAAAAAACTAGTGTCTGATAATTTTGGTGTGCCGTACTATGCAGTATACTTGTTTCTGCTTAACGTTTGGTGGAGCATAGTATGGGGTGATGCTTCTGCCTGCCCCTATATGCATGTGGAAGATTTACTAGAGGGTAAAACTACTCTTCCAGATGTGGCTTTATGTACGTGGGCTGAATTAATGAGTGGCTTTTGTGTATATCGTATAGTGCAGGTGTTCTGGTGGTTTGAATTTGCCGAAACTCATGCTGGTCATGCATTTGAGGGATGCAATGCTGATTTAACGGTTAGTTCAGTAACGAAAATTTCTGTTTATTTGGAAAATTTTTAACACCTTCTTTAAGGTTAATCCGTTTATGGGTGCAGCTATAGAAGGTATTGCCACTTTTCTATGTCGTCTGACTTCAAGAACCTTAAGCGCAAAAGATCTGAAATTTGGTGGTGTTATTGATTCATTTATTGGCATGTGTCTGGTGGTACCTGGTAAGTTCAGTTGTCTTCTCTTTAATTAATAACCCTTGATGCCTACCTGAAACACTTGTTTTCAGCACTTGATTATACCGGCGGCTATTTCAATCCGGTTTTAGCTACTGCCTTAACTTTTCGTTGCAATGGCAATACCAATCTCGAGCATATTATTGTGTATTGGATTGGTACCTGTACCGGAGCTACATTATCGGTATATTTCTTCAAGGTGACGGCGATACGTAAATTTTTACTTGGTCCAGAATTGACAAAGAACAGAATAAGAGGAAAGAAGAATAAGACAAAGTAAAAATTTGAAACAAAAAAAGTATAACTTTGTTGATTGTTGTTCATTATTATAAAAATGTAGCGAAATTAAAAAGAAAGTGTAAAATTTAGGTGAAAAGTTGTAAATGCTCGACACTTTGTTTGTATTTTTTATTAAATAATTTTTTTAGTTAATAGATATCTTGAGAGTAAAATAACAATATTTGTTGTTTTATTTTAATAAACAAAATACTCTGTTGTGGGCTAGCCAAGAAATATGTTTTTGTATTTCGTTTTGTTGGAGATGTCTGACCTGAGGTTTGAACCGAGACCTCACGTCTAATAAGTCTACACAATACCTAATAGACTATGGTGACTTCCGTGCATTAATCCTTTCACAAAAATCAATTAATTTTTAATGAAATTTGAATTTATTCTTATGTCTCCTCTACGCAATCAATTCAAACTTTTTTAAAGGAAACTTCTACTATGTGAACCTCCAGAAGACAAAATCGGTGAGTTTTGTTTTAGCGTGCAATAAATAAGAATTAAAAAGTTTAAAATAGAATATAATTAAAATTTCTTTCGTAAATAAAGGTCTCACAATAACTTCAATTTATTACAAACTTGGCAGCACTCTTTAACTTCAGCGGTATATAAGGAATGGTAAAGCAGTTCGGTTGTTTACACAAATTCTTGTTTGGTTTTCTGTTTTTTTTAATAAAATTTTAGTAAAGTTTATGTAAACGTGAACGTATGTTTAAATTTAACTGTTTTTTAATTTAAATTAGTTGAAACATACGTTTCGAATATTAAATTCGATAATTCGAACACTAAAAGTGTATTGTCAACTTCAGCTGATCGTTGTTGCTTGTAAATAAAAGCCAACAGCTGGCGCCTAAAAAGTTGTGCAAGACTCTGTCTGTCAATAAAACAAAAATTTAAAAAGGTAATAAATTTATAATTTATAAAACACAAATCATAAATAAAATTTTAAAAAACTTACTCTAGATGTCCACTTTAATGGCGCTCCGGCATTTAGGCAAGTTTTTGGCGAATGCAAACACAATAAAAAATCATGGCTGTTTATTCAGATTACCGTTATCAAAAATGCCGGCTACCCAATATTTCAACACCAAACTACAAATGGCCACCAACTCACCAGCCAGCCATGTAAACAACAATTATAATGATGACTGGCGCATTATATATCGCTTGGATTTGATACGTTTGGCCTCAGCATTTAATCGTGTCAAAATTCCTTATGGCTTTCTAAATGGCATAACAGTGCCAGGTGCATTTGCCTTGGAGCAGGCCTCCCATTTGCCACCCTCAACATCTCTGTTAATAGCAATAGTGGGTCTTAGCAGTTGGTGTACTTTAGCCATTTGTAGTTTTTTCGTACGCAATTTAGTTGGCATTATTTATATTAACGATACGGGTGATAAACTGAAATTGGCTTATGTGGACTATTGGGGCAAAAGGCAGGATGCGTGTATTGATTTAAATGATTTAATACCCGAATCAGAGAAGGCAAAACCTTCAAAGTTTGATTTTTATCAAACATTGTGCTTATACAGTGATAACAAAATCAAATATAAACTTTTACAAAGATTTGGTTCTATTGAAGATCGTGAGACATTTGTCGCAATATTTGGAGAGTGAATTTAATCAAAGTGTGTGTTTTAAAAAATAAATTATTTCAAGAAATTAATACAACGCTGTACAAAGTCTGTTTGAATTGAAAAAAAAAACATTTCCGGCAAAGGTTTGACAAGCAAGTGCAATCATTCATTCATTACATTGGATAATCATAATTCATTGGTAAATACCTTACATTTTTTTAATTAATTTTATCATTAAGTAGTTAGTTTTTAATAATCAAATTTATTATTGACATGTAAAAATGCTATAAAATCAAATATTTTGCATAAGGAGAGGTCAATTTATCGAATTAAATCTAGTAAAGTGATCTTGTTTGTGAATTGGGATTGTTCTAAGGACAGGATAGTCAAAATGTTACAGATTTTTTAAAAAATGATATGTTTTCGACGAATCGTTTCTTGTCAGACATTGACGAGTTTGTGTAATTAATGGCCTAAACTTTTCTGACTATTAGAGCAAGACTTTAAGTCCTTTGATGGAATCACCATTATGCTGAAGTTTTTCTTTTGAAAGAAGTAGGAACCAATTGGTTCCGAAACATTTTAAGCTTTTGTTAGTGTTATTATTAGTTTGTTTCAGAGATTTTGCCAGAAAACTTCATTGAAGTACGATCGAAAATATTTTTTCAGATTTCTTTTAGTTTTTAAAAATGCCAGAACTATAGTTGGAACTCAAATCTGTCACCTAATAAGACAACATACTATCCACTGCACTATTAAAACCTCACGTCTTAATTTTTCTTACAATTACAATAGGATTTTTGCCAAGAACCCTTTCTATACTAACTTTAAAAGACGCAGTGTACAAGTACGTTGTCTAATTCAATGGCATAGTGCACCAATTGGTATCAATTCATACTGTCTGATTTCCAAAATCCAAAAAGCTATCATTCCAGGAATTATTATCGATCAAGAGCTAATTCTCTTGCAGACAGCTTAATATTAAAACTATTGATTGCTTAAAAAGCCTTCCAATGATCATGAAAAGCAACAGAACAGCCAATACTATGTGAATGAGTTGATTAAGCTCCAAAAGTTTCTCAGTCCTAAATAAGTTATAATAAACTTAAGAGGCCCATAGTCATTCTTAACAACAAACCATAATCCTATACACGTTCAAATATATTTGAAATTTCTAGAGCCTAGCAGTATACATATCTCTGTCTATTGATAAAGTTGGACAGTGACAGACGACGTGAGTGATAGTTTCATCCTCCTTTACGGCATTGCAGTCTTTAAAAAACGTAATGATAAATACTTGGTATTTTTGCATAAGCAACAAAAAGCAGTGAACCTCCCTTACAGCGTGATCAAGCCGCATGTGTGAATTTTGTTTAAAGCAACCAAGCAATTGTAATCATAAAGCGACCAGATGCGCCAATATTTAAGGACCATTTCCTACGTTCTTCTGTTTAAAGGGAAATCACAAACAAAATTGAATGTTTTTCCATTTAAACAGACGAACGTATGAAATTGTTCGTCTTACAAAAACAGGAGTTAAAATGTGATCACTGTTTGCCCTTTAGTCCGTTTAGTATCAGCATTAGTTCACTTATCAGCCGCTAGGACTCAATTATTGAGCTCGTTTTCATTCAACCAGGCGAAGGTAATGTTCGAATAACTTATCATCTCATTAAGAGATGTTCGTCATCTTCTTCTAATTAGAATGCATATCATGTTAACACCATAAAATGCTTTTAGAGCTGGATTGGAGTATCTTATCGTTTACTTGTCAAGAGCTTAGCCAGTTCACAGCTCTGTTTATTGCAGAAACTGCAATCATTTGCTAGTCTGAAGCTAATTTTCTTCATCTATCTCTTACTTTTTATTCTTTTAACAACTTATTTAAAGAGAATGATATTTAAATTTTATAAAAAATCATTTTAATTTATGTTTTTTAATTATCATAATACAATTTGTCTATCTACAAAAAAACACATACAAAAATACTTTATTATTATTATTTTTAATGCTTAAATCCTATTGAAATTTATTATTAAATACAACAATTAAACATTAATCCGTGGTTGGTTTATTGTTATTGGCCTACAGTTCTCGGTTGAGTATTTTGAGCATTCGGTGCCTGGTCTTTACTGCTTGATTTACGCAAGTGTTTTGCCTCTGAAACCTAATATAAAAAATTAATTAAAAATGCATTTATTTAGAAGAAAACAATAAAAAAAAACAAACCGTATCTGGTAATTTTTTGCCAAATGTTTCTGGCAATAATAAAGCTAATAAAGCAGCTGACAATGAACAAGCGCCAAATAAAAGTAAAGGTAAAGCTTCATAATACTGGCCCTAAATTAAATAAAATGTTTATAAAAAATAATGAGAATTTAGAAAACAACAATTTCCAGATCTGAAAAACATACCAATAAAGGTACAAATGGTGCCAACATGGCACCAAATCTAGCAAATGTAGACATAACACCCACACCACCGCTACGTATAACCTAAAATTGTAGATCAAAATATTCGAATTAATTTTAGAATAGTCACTCAAAACATTTACTTACAGTGGGCATCATTTCTGCTGTATAAGCATAAATTACAGCAAATGATGAAGTTATGCCAAGTTTTCCAATTAAAAATAAAATTATTATCAACCAATTGGAACCTGAAGATTTAAAAGAACATGTTAGTCTCAGTGATTCTATTTAAATTCCAATACTCTCTACCACAATAGTTTTTCTAAGATTTCTTGTTTCCAATTGAATTTCTTATTAAAATCAATTCGACAACAATAGTGTTAAATAATAAGAGAGACTATAGTTTAGCTCGCCATAGGCAAAAAAGCCGACAAATACTTCGTGCTAAGCCTAGAATATAAGGTGGGTTCATTAGCATCTCCCAAAGAATTATAATGGCAGATTTGGATAATGATAAGTGACCACCCTTTGTTCCAATAGAACACAGTTTCTCTTCTGTTTGTCAAAGTTGACTTCAACTTATCGACAACTCCTACCCTTAGATGTATAAAAATCATAGCGTGTATGGACTCAACAGCGAAGAATTTATGAGTGCTTGTCTTAGCTTAGCCGTATCCAACTGCCATTTCACTATAATCGATTTCATTCAAAATTTTCGATAAAAATTCACTTTTTATCGTCAGTTAATATCAATTCAAAAATCTTTCGCTTTTAATGAAAACCAGTAGAGTTTGGCAATTGTAGATTCAGTTAAAGCTATACTTGCTTTTAGTCGTTTGGGACGTTTCCAGACTTAATCCATACGCATTGTTTACCGAAACGGAAGTATAATTCATATTAAAAGCGTACGCTATTCTCAATTATCAAGAGACAAGGGTCTTTATCGGCATATTATTAGCTGAGACATCGTCTTAATAGGCTAATTAAACGTGAATGAGAGGAGGAGCCTTTGCTGTCTCTGGAGGATGAACACTCATGTATGAGATTTAACGTTTTCAACCGATATCAGTTGGATCCAAGAGAAATTGAATGTGTTGCCTATCGCAAATTTCATCGGAAAGAGGGGAAGTTGCTAATCGAATATAATTTAGGACCTGAACTTTTGTATTTGAGAAGATGAGAAATGTGATGGTAGATAATGGAGCACTAAGGAGGGTTGATAATTAAGTAAGGGTGATCATATGTATCCTCAATCCCGGCTTAAGTACCGTACAGAAAATATCTTTCAGGTCAAAGTATTTTCTGGTGAGCTAACTACAATAATAGTTAGTGGGGCTGAAAATTTCGTCGGCTAACATACAGATGGCGTTGCTAACCTTTAAAAAAACACGATTTTTCCGTTACCCCTCTTGGGAGTATATGGATTCCACAAAGCATTTTTCATCTTATCCAGAAGGTTGCTGTTGTTGCCGGTTGGTTTTTATTCTGCCTTGCTTCCATTCCGTTAATCTATTATTGCTTCAGCTAAGGAGGTTATTGGTCAGCTTGAAAGAATAAAATTGCATTTGAAGAGAAGACATTCCGTGTGCTAATCAAGCATTGATTTTTAACGAAAAAGGTACTGTTGGAACCAAAGCTTGTCTTTGGAAATCAATAGTTGAGTAGTGATTTGCTAAGTTTGAACGAAATGAATACTGAGGATGCTACAAAGTAGTTTGATACCTAAAAATATACCAAAAAAGGTCTAAAAATTTAGGATGAACGCCGCATAGTAAAGTTGGTCTAGATAGCTAAGAAGCGTTCGAGCATATGTCGGCCTATAAATTTTTTGTCACAAATGTTGTTATGTCTTCAGCTGCTTGATTTGCTTTGCTATAAAGTGAGGTGTGTTTTCTTTAGGCTGTTAGAGAAATGTTTTAAGAGGAAAATCATAACCTCACAATCATGATCCAAAGGCAAATTTGAAATTTCTTTTAACTACACCTTATATTTAGGCAAAGAGATGATATGAATAGTGTGTAGTATAGTTGACCAGACCTTCTTGTCTTGATTGGAAATACATTTAAAAGCCATTATTTGAATTGAAAAAAACTTGTACTATTGGACTAAATTGTGGTAAAGAGTAGAATTGAAATTGAAATAGGATTTACGTGTTTCCAAGTTAGTTTGCACTAATCAGAAAGTAAATAAGATAAGAAAAATATAAAAATTTATAAATTTTTGAAAACAGTTTCTAAAAAATAGCAAAAAAAAAACAATCGAAAAAATAGCAGAATAAATGTAGAAACCATTTATCTTTTTTAAAATGGAATTAAAGAGTTTTGATTTCAATTTTCTTTAAAGATAAATGACTTTCTATTAAGACTACAGTACGTATCGTATAAATTTTAAATTACCTTTGGTAATATAACCTCCTGCCACACAAGTTACGGCACATAAGAATAAAGAACCTGTCAGTGAGAAACGGCGTCCCAGCTTGTTAAGTAAAACCTAAAAAAGTAGATGAAGATTGTAAAAAATTGAACATAATATTTATTAAAACAACAACTACCCAAGCTAAAGTATAACCGGGAATTTCGACTAGGCATACTAAAGCGAAATTTAAATATTTATTGCCACTTAAGTTGGTAGAATTCAAAGACAAGCCATAGTAAACCACAGAATTAATGACCCTAAAAAATAGTAAACGTTTATACAAAATGATTTGTAAAATATCTTGGCTACTTACCATATGTATAACATTATGGAATATCGAAACATTAGTAATTTCGACATTAATACCTCTTTTACAGCCAGCCAGATTTCATGTTTTTCTATTTTCAAATCATGATCTGCCGCAACACCTTGTCCCGGATCTTTGGTTGTTTTAGTGGCATTATCAGTTTGTTGAAAATTTATTAACAAAGCTAATGATAACTCTTTGCGATTTACCTGTGCTGCTTTACGTATTATCACGCCAGCCTTTTCTTTATGATTACGCGCTATTAGCCAACGTACCGATTCGGGTACCAACCAATAATAAACAATAAAGAATAACGGTGGTATTGATAAGGCATATTGTAATAGTTGCCAATCATGCAAGAGCCAAGCGGTTAAGCCCACTAAAGCTTCACCAACTGCATAGAAATAATTCAAAACTATCGATGACATTTCACGTTTTTTAGGTCCTACCATTTCGACACCAATTATAAAGGCCAATGGATACACACCCGAAGTGCCTACAGCATTAAGAAAGGCAAATACTAAAAAACTATTATAATCCCAGGCTAAACCTTGACCCACCCCTGTAATGGCCATAAATATAATACAAACGATAAAGATGATTTTGCGTCCATATCTGTAAATAGCATAGCATAGCAGTTTTTCAATGGATTAATGGAAGTAAATATTTATTACCTATCCGCTAGATAACCAGAACTAGCTGTACCCACAACTAAGCCAGCAAAATGCATAGTGCCCACAAATGCCAATTTCCAGGCATTCTCTTGACAAGTTAAATCCCACTACAAGTACAAATGAGGAATAAAATCACAAAAGAAATAAGAAATCTTTAGAAATTGATGAAGTAGACAACAATGCAATTTATCGAATTTATCAGACATAGAGTATGTGATGTGTCATACATACATAATTAAAATGTTACAACCCTTCAGTCAGGATTACGACCTAGCTTCTCACTGTCATTCAGATGTTGTAATAGTTTTTGCCATAACCTCAAAAAAATCTTGGTCAACTACGAAACCTGCTCATGGTCTTAATAATTCTTTCTCCTTCTCTTAACACCACATTCATCATACATAATTGGTCATTAAAACCTTTCAGTCACTGGTATCACTAGCTCCCAGTCTAATACTTGTTATAGCAAACAAGTAAGCCCTTCTGATGAGCATTAGCGTCCTACAGGGTTGATGTATGTGGCTGGTGATACGTATAGGCAGATGATCTGTTGTACTGCCTTCAATCTAAATAGCATTTTTTTATAGTGTACCCTAGTGTCACTAATTCCTAGCCTAGTACTTGTTACGCACCTAGTGATTCCTTCTGAAATACACTCGCGCCCTACAGGTTTGATATAGTGGTACTGGTCATACGTATTGGGCTTGAACGAATTCCCATTCTGTATAAATTTTCTTTGTTCAAATCCTTCTGGATAGTCTGATGCATGACTTTCGAATATCTACACTCTGGGATCGTTCCTCTCCCACTTGTATTTTACCCATGCCCACTCCTACAAATCCTATTCTGTAGTTAAAGGAGTTCAATGTTTTACATTGCCTCGCGTCGAACATACCTACATAATACATAATTGGTCATTATCACCCTTAAGTCAGGATTACGACCTAGCTTCTTACACAACTTATGTTGTGTGTGTCAATTTTTTACGTGAGTGGCGGACCATACAGTTTAAAGTCACGAACGACAGATTTTTGAGAAACTTTTCATGGCAATTTTATTTTATTTACTCTGAGTTCGAAATCTGCTGAGAAAAAGTCGCCGAAGAAATATTTTTTTATATTCCGTTTTGTTAGAGATGTCCGACCTGGGAATTGAACCTTGGTCTAATAAGCCAACATACTATTTACTAAACTATGACTAACAACGATACGTTAATAATAAAAATCGCGGATATTAACTAACTTGGAAATACTTTCTTTTAAAAACTTTACAATAAAATCGTCAGTTCAAGCTAAATGGAGCTTCACTTAAATGATTATTCAATTCACTTACCTCCTGTACAATGGTCTTTTCCTCATTATCGAATACCCATTCAAAGCAGCGTTCTTTTATGCTTCTGTTAAACAACTCTCTGGGACACTCTTTGGCAGAGCTGAAGTTGTCATTTAATTCTAAACTTAGTGAATTATTTAAACGATAACGATAACAGCTTTCTGGTGTAAAATGTCCATTTTTATCGATAGTACCAGGTGTGGCATTAACTAACCAACTGGGATATAATTCCGGTTGATTCACATCTTTCTCACATTGGGGTATTAAACATCTTTCGATAAGAAATGAGGGTGAAGGGGATTTATTTAAATAAAAGAGAGGGGGATTTAAGGATATACACACCTATAGGCAGGAGTACCGGCAGTAAAAACATACGATAAACTATTTGCAGCGGCAAACATTACCGGCAGACAGATTAATAAATAATTTGTCTTTTGATAGCGGCCGAATTCACCAATCTCTTCTAGCACCTGATCGAAATCCATTTTTTTTTGATTTTGTTTTTTCTTTAATTATTTTTTTATTTTTTAATTTTTTTTTTTATTATTTTTTAAATATTAAAACATTGTTGTTTTATAAACGTTCTTTTAATAGCTTTAATTAAGTACCGGAGAAAAATTTCTATGATTTTTTTTTATTTTTGCCGTCAACAATTTTTTTTATTGTATTCGTCGTAACATATCCATTGGCTAAACCGTTTGTCAACTGAATTGAACGATGCTGGTGTTGTTTTGTTTGTTTATTGAGCACACACAAAGTAAAATCAAAACAGCAATATTGAAACGTGCATGAATAAAATAAAAAAAAAAACAAAATATACAAAAGAAAAGAAGAAAAAAAAATACGAAAATAATTGTTATTTATAAATATTTGTATTTGAAAGTGATTCAAAAATAAAAGAGTGCAAACACTCAGTGTCCACAAACAATCCATTGAATAGACAGTCGGCCATTTAGTTTTCCTATATAAAAAAAAGGTGAATAGTTAGCGCATTAGATAAAGAGATGAAGCAAGATTTTTATTGAGTTGTACCGATTTGTAGCTCATCACACATTTAGTTTTTTAAAAAGAGACGTTTTTTTCTATTGATTGCTTGCTCTATTGATTTAATCACGGATGTGTTAATTTAAGAGAAATTTTTTGATAATCGGGTTTTACCATAGATTTTGATAGGTTAAGATGAAGTCGTTAAGGGTTTTCCCTTTGTAATTGAAATTTTTCTATAATAGGGATTTTCTCATTATATTTTAATTGATTGTGGTAACAGATTCGAATATCATGCTTAATGTGTTTTGTGTGTATAAAAGTAACAACAATTTAAGGCGATTTCGTATTAAAGATTAAACGCAAGATTTGTTTGAATGACTTCAATACTCGAAACATTCTGAGTCATTTCTAGTTACAAAATTGTATATCGTTGGTCTCATGTAGAAAGGCCCTAACTCACACTTTTTTCGAAATTGATTTTTTTCATGATTCCAGACAAAAATGGTGTTAAATGCGTTGGAATCACAAAAAAAAAATCAGTTTCGAAAAAAGTGTGAGTTAGGGCCTTTCTACATGAGACCAACAATATGTACGTGGTGTGGGATATTCTTTGATATTCTTAATGACTTAAAATGATAATCCTAGATAGAAACAGTAATAGTAAAGATCTATTACTATACAAACATACATTCATAGTTAGTCATTACAACCCTTCAGTCAAGATTACGACCTAATTTCTCTCACCGCTTTTGTTGTGTATTATTTTCATACATGAGAGGCGCGACCTACAGTCACTTCCAGTCACGGCAGATTTTTGAGTAAACATTTCATGATAATTTTATTTACTCTCAGAGTTTTTGCTAGAAATCTGCTGAGAGGAAGTCGCCGAAGAAATATTTTCGTATTTTATTTTGTTGGAGATGTCCGACCTGGGGTTTGGACTGTGGTCTCACGTGTAATAAATGCATTTACTACCAACTAGACTACGGCGACTATTTTTAATATATTCTGGAAGATAATTAAATGGCTGTTGATAGCGCAGCAACATAAGCATGAGATAACGCGGCAGGTCTTGTTTATCTGTGAGATCAAGAGATCATCTGCTTTAACTAGAATTTTTAAATGCAGTTTGCGCTGGTGTTTCGGGTGGTTACTGCCTCATCGATGCTGATGCTGGTCATGTTGGTGGATAAGACCCATCCATAACATTATTTTTATACAGTGAAAGGTAACTCTCCCGATAGTTTGACTGATCTATGGATTTAGGTTATAACCTCAAAAGAGTTTTGAGCATGGTTAGGGTTGCTGTTCGATCAACTCATTCTCTCATTCTCTTGGTTGGGCTGATGTTATTGATATTAGTAAGCTTAGCAAGTCCGTTTTAAAACCTAAAAGTGTGAATATGTCAGTAACATGATTAGCATATTGCCGATGATAATATCCGATGGGAATTTCCTGGACGTTTTAGAAGGTTCAAACAGTGTCCATTTTCTCTATTGATACTTATTATTGATAGTCTATAGTATTAGGTCATTTCCAATCTTCAGTCAGGATTACGACTTAGCTTCTCATAGCATTTCTGTTGTGTGTGTTAATTTTACCCATAAGTGGCGAGACTTCCAGTTTAAAGTTAATTTCGAATGACTGAGTTTTGAGAAATTTTTAATGAAAATTGTATTTACTCTCAGAGTTTTTGCCAGAAATCTGGTAAGAAAATGTCGTCAAAGATATATTTTTTTCCTTGTATTGGAGATGTCTGTCCTGGAGTTTTAAACCGTGCTCTCACGTTTAATAAACCATCAGATTACCTACTAGACTATGGCTACTTCATATAATATCGTATAAATATCATTTATTATTTAATATTGTATTGAATTGACTTGTTAATTACAATAAATTGTAATAGAATGGCGTGTTAAAAATTGATCTCTTAATTGTTTAAACAAAAATGTTGACAAGGCATGAAGTGTCATTTATTTCCTTTGTGTCATTCGTCATAATTAAAACAATATTTAACAAGGAAATTAAAAAACAAAATTGTAACACGCAATAGTCGATATGTATTTACTTTTTTATAATATTAAAATCAAGTCAATTCGTCCATTCAAGGGTTTAAAGACAATTCCTTTAATACTATAGATGTTGCACTAATCTTTTATAAAACAGTAGACACTTGTTGATTGATGTTCTTCAATTCTAAACTTAAGTCGTATTCCGAAAATGAAATTTCTTTAGTTTATGCTTAATAAGATCGATAGAATTCAATAAAGTTTTAAAATATAATTGTTAAAAATCTTCCGCTTTGTTTTTATATTTTTTTTTATTTATTTTTCCACTTTATTTGAATGCTCATCAAATGTGTTATCAAATTTCCTTAAATATTAATTATACTCATAATACAAGTCCCTGCCTATGATTGCTTGCATTTTTGCTACACAATTATTAATTGTTTAAAAACAATTTACATTTAAACCAACAATAATGCCTTCTTGAATCGATCTATTTTAGTCGTTGTAAATAACAGCTCAAGGGCTATGTGGGAAAATTGAAATTATTTGACATATGTTAACTTATTAGAAATTTAAAAGGGGGGGCTTAACCATTTTTGGCTTTCGAAAGTGAAATTAAATCAAACAAAAATAAAACCATGATTCCAATGAAACTTTCATTATAATGTCTTAATCATGCCATGATATGTACGAAATAAAATGTAATTTGTATGACAGGCAATGGATTGGTTGTAGAGGTAGTTTTCGATCACTTTTTTTTTTACAAATTTTGGGTGATAATTTAGTGAATATTGTTTTTGAATAACATAGCTACACAAAAAGGTTCTTACGGCTTCAAATTGCATAGAGGTTGTGGCCTATTGCAGACAACAAATTGTGAAATTACACTTTCTGAAACATTTTCATGCAACACAACTAAATCGGATTATATTGCATAATTCGTTGTGCCATTTCCTTGAAGCCACATACCGTCAAATTGACAAACTTTAATTTGATGCCAAAAAGAAATCGTTTACCATACGACCATAGCGCTGTGACTTGACAGTAGTCGTTCTGCCAGGATCATTTTCAATAAATATGGCCGAATAACGCCTCCAGACCATAATGCGCACGCAATAGGCATTTTTTCCACTTGAAAAAAAGCTTTTCCACAATCACTTCTGGATTCTCCAAGTCCCATATTTAACAATTTTAACCATCATATATCCTTTCGTAGTACGATCACATCAGTTTGTGGTCGATTGACCACATAGAAAACTATTCATATGTGAAACGCTTTTTCCATACCCTAAGGCATATAAAAAATTGAGAAACTTGCAACTGTAGTTCGTTTGATTGTAAGGCATTCGAAAAAGAGGTATTAGAACTTAAATTTTACCAACTTTGTGGAATCTTAACAACTTAAAATTGCCCGGCCACACATCAAATTCTGCATCAAACTAATATTTTTTTATTATTTTGTTGGTAAATAATACTCATACGTATAGACCAAGGTCAGTTTGATGAATATCACTACTACCTGTGTTGTATAAATCATATGCTCTTTCTTTTCTGCTTAACACAAACTATACAATGACGTTTGAACTGCGAACAGTTGTTGTAACTGTGCACTTGTTTAAGTTTGAAGGTACAATTTTGATGTGTTTGCTGTGCTAAGCTAAACAATTATTACTAACACCTAAGCAAATTTGAACAGTTAAATTTGATGTGACGCCATGCGTCATAAAAGACAATTCTAAATATTAAGTTTGATTAGTTTTCTATTAAGTTTGGTTCTACATTTTAATGTTTAGTTTAAACAATAATCGATGTAAACAAATTTTTTTTGGGAGGTGTTGTCATTGTCACAACCATTGTGTAATTAAAACGGAGTCTGTATTTATTACTAAACGTGACTTGAGATATATTTTCTAATTTGTTCATATTAATTTTGATAATTTAACGTGTTTATGATTTGTTTTGGGTAAATATTTAAATTTTTGTAAATGCCGGCATTAGTCACTGGTATGCACTTCATTATTAATGAACTTCCTTTTTGGAGAATGCGCATCGCAATTAAAAACATAAACAAAAACATACTCATACTCTCTCATATTATGTTTCAGTGTTACTCTCTCTCTCTGTTGTCATTTTATTTTAGCATAAACAGATATCTCTGTTTAGTCTAACTCTATTCTTTGTTTATATCGTTTTTTATAAGAGAGAGAGAGAGAGAGAGGAAACACTCACGTTGTTGCTGTGACTGTAACAATAATGAATTTTTAATTTATTGTTTAACTACTCAACTGGTTTTTTTCTTCTTTTTAATCAAACGTCTGTTTTGTTTAAAAAACTTTTTTTTTGTTGTTATTGTTGTTATTCACCTATTACAAGTTATATATTGTAGTCGTTTAATTCAATATTAATAAAGTTTTCGTTGAACCGTTAAACGTTAAAAGATATTTTTTTTTTCTTCTTATTGTTTTACGACTTGCACTTGTGCTTTTTGACGGTTTCGCTTGATTTGTTCGATTGTTGTCTTATCGCGTTGCTTTTAGTTCACTTACTGATGATTATTATGGCTGGCAATGGTTAAGGCAATATGTACACTTTGCATGTACATTCTTCTGTACATTTTAGATACGACAATAATAAGAAAAACTGCAGCAACAACAACAACAACTTACTATAGTATTTATTCTGCACTTGTGATTACTGTTAAAATAATTTTTTGTTTACATTGTTTACATTTTATATTTCCACAGCTGTTAAGCTTAACAGCTCAGCTGTGAACTGTTGACAAATGTTAACTTGAGTTAACAGAAAAGAAGCAATGTTAGGTTTATTATTGTTTGGCTGATAAAGACACTCGAAGAAAAAGTGTTAGTAAAATATGTGCATATTAAAAGATTGTTTTCCATTTTTTTTAATTCAATATTAAAGTTAAATAAACTGGCTTCATATAAATCGCTTTTAAAGTGAATTTAAACCATTTTTATAAGTTTTTTTTATTGTCTTTTAGTAATTATTTATTAAATTATTCTATAACATTATAACTTATTTTTATAGAAGAAATCTTAAATTTAATTATCGTGCTTTATATATAATAATTACATTTCATTTAAAATTAAATCAGTTTTTAACATTTTCCTAAGTATTTACGCATCTATTAGCAGTAGTAGTTTATAATTCTAATTTCGTTTATATCTTCTATGATTTCGTTGATTAAATTTAAGACTAGAACTACGAATCTAGGGTAATAATCACTTCGTTTGTAAAAAGGAAAGACTTTATTTTGACCACTTGACATAGTCACCAAATATGAATGGTTTCGTCAAAGTACTCGTATAGGCTGGTATTTGTTTATTTCTGAAAGAAGAAAAAAAAAAAATAAATAAAAGAAGGGAAAAGAAAGTGTTAATAATATAAGTAAATAAGAAAATTTAAATTAAATTAGTTTCTTAAATAAATAACTAATGAAACTGGAAAGGTCTTTGGCCTCTATTTGAAAGTTTATAGTTTTTTGTTGGTTTGTTAATTCGTTTTCTGAATTTTCAAACACGACTTTATAATACTCTACGCCGCACTACTATTTACAATCAATTCATGAATTTATGTTTATTTAAAGTGGACTGGAAAGTTTCAAAATTGCGTTTATTCCTAAGGAAGATAAACCATATTACACTTAATTTAAAGATTTCGTACCCATCAGCCTTGATATTAAATCATTCCTAACAAGGAACTCTATTAGGCGCACAATGCCTCTACGAACGACATATTTTATGAATAACTTTTCATGGCAATTTTGTATTTACTCTCAGAATTTTTGCCAGACGATTGCTGAGAGGAAGTCGCCTAAGAAATATTATTGTTCCATATAACAAAAATTAGAGGAATTTGTTGGAGATATCTGACCTGGGGTTTGAACCAGGGGGCTACACTTCTAATAAGCCAACATACTACCTGCTAGATTACAGCGACTTTGGCAAAGTCGTATAACTAGTATAAATTTTTTGAGTTGATTGATTGCTTAACTTTGGAGAAAAGTAATCATCAAACCCAGTTTCAATGTTAGATGATGTGCTTTTGGAACTAGATAATCTAAGGTATTGTTTTTCATCCTTTACTGGTTATCAGTAGCTATGGTGGCAAAGCAAATCACTGAGAATAAGAAAATGAGACTGTCCGCTACATGAGCTTGGAAGTAATGAAGCTAAGGTCATGCTAAAATTTTCAGTAGAGTTGATACGGATCTTCCTATTAAATACACAGTAGCGGAATTCACTCTCGGTTATGGTTTTAGAACGAGAATACTGGTTAAAATCTATTATGATTATGATTTACATCAAGAAGAGAACATTATTGTAGTATTCAGTGACGGATCCATAACATGCAACTTGGATGGATGTAAACTCTTTTCTGAATAGTAGGCTGAAATAATGGCTAAAAAACCGGAATCCGGCAGCAGACAATATCAAATGGATATTATACGGATATTTACTGGCAGCTAAGCAGGTCTTAAATACCTAGAGAGTGTATACAATACTACATCTAAAATTGTACAATAATGCTTGAGATCTCTACATTCTCATAAAACTTTCTGGATTCAGGGAAATTAGAGTTAAAGACGAAGCTGATCCCCTTGCAAGGAAAATTCCAATGAAATCAAATTTGAGGAGCAAACAATTGATCGCCCACTTGTATAGAGATTAGACATAACTGGGCCATTAAGTATATATGTATACGTAACAAAACCTAACAGGAGTCCATCTTTGGAATCTTATAACAGTTGTAAAGGGACACTGACGGAATACTGGACGTCTTCGGTAGCTGGGGATATCTCACAAAGGCTTCTGTAGAAGCTGTAATGGCGACGAAGAAGAGAAGAGCACCGTACATCTCCTTTGTCATTCTCTGGAGCAAGAGAACATGTGATTTATAGAACGTGTTTAGCCTGAGGTGATTTGAATTAAAATATCAAGATGGCTGGGAGATGCCATGCGGGGGTTATAATTGAATGACGGAATATTTGTACAAAAAGAGACCCTATAGTACCCCTGTCGGATATGCTTTTTTATGCTACTGCCTGCTAATTAAACACAATTTATGTCATAGACTCTCTGTTTGATATGAATGACGAAATGCTGAATGCGTTCAAAGGCTAAGAATGCATTTTCAGAAAGGGCTATAAATACTCTTAATGTGGTCAATGCAAATGCAAAGAAAAATTCCAATTCAAATAATGATTATTACTCACTGTGATTGTTGTTTAACAATTTGTGTCACCATTTCCATTATATCTTTAACATTTTTCGTAGAGCCAAATAATTTAAGATTCTGACACAGAGCCTGTATGAACATGGAACCCTTTTCCGTGCGATAGGAAACAAAGCCTGTAAAGTGAAAAGAATTTGTTTTAATTTCTCTCAGATCAATTAACTAATTTTACTTACCTTCAAAGGTACTGTAACATTTTAAAATTTCATTGGCACTGCCATGTGGATAAAATGGCACAGCATCGGTATAATAGCCATTGGACTCCATTGAACCCTTACATGCTTGTATAAAGAATAATTTTGGTTTATCATTAAGTGTAGGATTGCGTAAAATAGGAAATAAAATATGATCATCTATTGAATAGTGGCCATCTTTGGCAGCAATCTCTTCATGTCGAGCGCCATGACTCAGTATAACAATGACTAGGCAAGCGTTTTCTCTAAAGTCTTTTGATTGAACTGAAATGAGGAATTAAGAAGAAATATCAGTTTTTATTTATAAATAAGAAATAAATTTAAATAAATAATGGAAAGAATATGTATGTTTGTTTTAAGAGATATTTGTAGAACTGACAAGATAAAATAGCCTGTGAAACCTGGAAATTTGAATTACAATCGTTTGAGTCATCTTTATGGTGCGATGCACCAGGGCATACAGATGAAAATTTAAATATGCGTTATAACACATTCATCGCCATTTTCTTTTACAAAGTAATCAGAGCCATGTTAAAAAAACCCTGCAATGTCACGTTGTCACGTGTAACAAAAAAAAAAAAAAAAAACCGAAGATTTCCGTCGTTCTGTCAAATTTCGATAAACTATCCTTCTCTAGAAATATCAGAAAGATTCGCAGGCAGATGTCCTTGCCTTGCGCCAGAAGTCAGATCGGTCGCTACCAACATAACACCCATGGTCAAATATATAAAGCAGACCAACTTGCTACTTCTAGTACCAATCCTTATTGAATCTCAGAACACATCCAAACAATTTACTTTAATTTTTCACTAATTTGTTATCTTCCAGTCAGGATTACGACCTAATTTTCTAGAATTTTTTGTACAAAATTTTCAATTTAAACGAAAAAGTTCATAAAACAGTACGTCAGACATTGAAGAGCGGAAATTAATCAAGTTTTTGACCAATGCGGTCAAACGAACGCAAAAACAAATTTACAATTTAATTAAAAAGAAATAAACAAGAAGTAATAGTTGCAATAATAAATAAAAATTAAATAAATTTACAATAAATTAACTGCGGTCAAACGATTGTCTATCAACAAACATCTTAAAACGTGAGATTTCCATTTCTTTCTTAAAGGGTAAACAAAAAAGTTAATTCAGATTTCAATCATACGTACAGTAAATTAATAAAGGCCAGAAAAATCTGGCTTTTTGTTGATTTACGTTAAATTAGGGATCTAGCTTAGGACTCGGTACGCTGACCCCAAAAGCCGAAGATGAAAAATATTTTGCAAATACTTTTGCAATGACCATTAGATGTGGATAACGCCAGATAGTGGATGATTTATAATAGATGGTTGGTTATGGACAGACATAGCTTCGAAACGAAGCTATATAAATTCAAAGCCTATTTTCTCTACATGAAGTTGCCGTAGTCTAGTAGGTAGTGTGTTGGCTTATTAGACCAAAGGCCGTGGTTCGAAGGCCCCAGTCAGACATCAAAAACGAAATATGAAAAATATTTCTTCGGCGACTTCCTCTCAGCAGATTTCTGGCAAAAACTCTGAGAGTAAATAAAATTGCCATAAAAAGTTTCTCAAAAATCTGTCGTTCGGAGTCGACTTTAAACTGTAGGTCCCGCCACTCATATATAAAATTAACACACACAACATAAATGGTGTGAGAAGATAGACTGCAATCCTAACTGAAGCGTTGTAATGGCCAATTATGTTATGTTATGTTCTCTACATGCTTGTTTATAGTTGTAAGATTTGGTTTGCTACCAGCGTTAAATAATAATATAAATGGAGAATATTTTTAAACCGATATCTCATAAGAATTCTTAAAATATTTTGACTTTTGGATCATGGCCAGTCCATGGGAGTTATTAAATTAGAGATTTACAGAAGAAAATTAATGTAGATTGGACATGTGCTCGTAAACAATGTGAGTGAGGTTTTTCCCTTAAAGAAATAGAAAAGTAGGAAGGCTAACCATCATCTGATGGTTATTGCTGAATAGCTCAGACTACAAGAAAGTGCTTCTTTATTTAATATTTAATTTGATTTTTTTTTTTTTGTTTATAACTAGTACAAAATTCTTTTAATATAAATTTACTTTTATTTGGTAAATAAATATCGCCTTAAAAACACACATCATTATCGCCGCTATTGTGTTTGTATTTTAACGTTCGTTCATTGACAGTTTAACGAATGCAAACAAAAATTCATTTGTGTTAAGCATTTTATTTGATAAGAATTTTTGGTTTTAGTGTTGATTATTATTGTTATTATTTAAATAGTTGGTATTTTGTTTTTTTTTGTTTATTTATTAAAGCAAAAACAAAAACAAAAATTGTTGCAAAAAAAAGAAAATTTTATTTAATGACTAACAACAGCACCTTCTAATCGCTTCGACATGATAAAATGAAACAAAAAAAAAAACAATTTTTTTTCTGAAACAGTTATCGGCGGACATATGTAGTATGAAGTAAAGCTATTCATATCACAGGGTACACATGAATATTATTTATTTATTTATTCTAACATTTGTCACAGCATTAAATGAGTGCTTGCTTGTATGAGTGTATGAACGATTAATTGTTAAAAATGTTTATAAAATAAAACAAAAAACAAAATTTGCCATTATCATCATGTACAAATTATAAATGAACCCTTCTTTCATACGCAATTTTTCGGTTGAAATGTTTAATTACAAAAAAAAAAAAGAAAAAAAGAAAAAATATTTCCAAAAAACTTAAGGTCTTTTAATAATAACCATAAATTTGTATTCTTTTAAAACGTGTCTTGGTTTCAAAGCCTAATAACAATAGAAGTAAAACTTGAACAAAAAAATAAAAGATTTAATTTTAGTTCAGTTGAAATAAAATTGTTTATGATGAAATACCCGTAATTTAGCACAGTGAGGCATTGACCGTTTATGCGGACAAATATTTTATTTAAATACATATCTTCTCTTTATTATTCTCTATAACTTGCACAAATACTTAGGTTAACAGTTTTAACTCTGTTGTTAAGTAGTAACTCTTTTAAGTAGCTAGTGTGTTGGTTTTTAGAAGTAAGGCCTGGGTCCAAACCCAGTTTACATATTTCCAACTAAACGTAATCTGGAAAAATATTTCTTCGGCAACTTCCCTCATTAGAATTCTGGCAAAACGCTGAGAGTAAATAAAATTGCCTGAAAGTTTCTCATTCTCTTTCTGTGCCGTCAGTAAGATTATGCGCAATCTTAGTGTTACATTTTCAAGTATTTATTGCAAGCCTTCTGTACATCATTATGGAATGTCTGACCTTTCTTCAAATGCCGACATTTCCAAATATTTTACCTCCAGTTTCTGTGATATCAGCGCACCCAGGAGTCGAATAATTTTCAACTTTGAAACTTTGCTCCTTTTCATAAATGCTACTTGGACCATTCACTTACAATCTCTAGGCGTTTTTAAATGATGTTGCATTGAGTCTTTGCAAATTTTTCTTTAGCCATCATACCTTCCATAGTCGATGTCCCTGTTTTAGATAGTTTCATAAAGGGTTTATCCATAAACCAGCCCCACATTTGTGATGGAAGGACCCCACCCACTGCTTACATTCTCTGGTTGTGCCATCACTTGTTAACTCATTCATTGTTTCACTGTTACACTGTTTTCGCAAATCGTGAATAATAGGGCTATGACCTTGTAAGAAGTGTTATCAAATATGCCCCGCTTTTTTAAGAGAGGCGTAGTGAGACGTTTGTGAAGACGCAAATAGTTCCCACTAAAACTATAAGAGTTGTTTTTTTAGATCGGAATGGCTTTTATAAGTGTTGCCTAGGCTTCAGTAATAGATACTCTAGCCAATATCCCATATCTTATATAGAGGTCCACAACTTTGTATACGAAAAAGACTATTTGGACTGAAGAATTCTGGATAAAGAAAATGACAGAAAAATTCCTCTATGCCCCTTTGTAGTAGGGCAAGAAGAATCCCATTCATTCCTAATTATCACAGCCTTTCATTGTTATTATTAATCACTTTTTGTCATTTCGTAATTCTTTTAAAAAAAATTTATACAAAGAGTTCAAAATAAAAAGAAATACAATTCCAAGAATTTAATTTTAATTGCTTTAAATTCACTTCCGATGATTTTCATGGATTACCTTTAAAATTGTCATCTGCATTAAAAGGGAAATTTTATTTTTCAATAAAATTTGTAGAAAATTATTCTACAAGCATAAATAAATTGAATGAAAATAATTCTGTAGAATAGCATAATGGAGAGAAATTTCAATTTATTAAACAAACCGTTATTAGCAAATGCGATTACAAAAAAATCCCCTGCTTTTTCTGCCGAAAAATGAAAAAACAAAAACTTGCTATTTTTTTTCGAAGAGAGAAAAAATGCTTAAATTTGCAAAATGTTTTAAATCAACTAAAAAAAAATGAAGAAAAATAATAATAATAAAAAGGAAACAATAAAGATAAACAATTATAACAATAATTTTACAGTCATTTTTAGTATTTAAACAAAGACAAAGGCAAAGAAATAAGTGTTAAAGAACAGGTAGCTCACGTTAGAAGAGAATTAAAACAAATCTGTACTGGCCTTGTTTGAAGTCATTGTAGTTAAGTAGGCAGTGTGTTGGCTTATTAGACATGAGGTCGCGGTTCAAACAACATGTCAGAAATCTCCAACAAAACGAAATAAAAAAAAAAAAGAATATTTCTTCGACGACTTCCACTCAGCAGATTTCTGACTCTGAGAGTGAAATAAAATTGCTAACAATCGTTAGGAATCGTAGGTCCCGCCTCTCAAGTATAAAAATTAACACACACAACATAAGTACATACATACATACATATATAATTGATCATTACAACCCTTCAGTCAGGATTACGGCCTAGCTTCTCACACCACTTATGTTGTATGTGCTAATATACATAAGTGGCGGGACCTACAGTTTAAAGTCGACTCCGAACGACAGATTTTTTTGAGAAACTTTCATGGCAATTTTATTTACTCACAGAGTTTTTGCCAGAAATCTGCTGAGAGGAAGTCGCCGAAGAAAATAGTTTTTCATATTTCGTTTTTGATGTCTGACTGGGGCCTTTGAACCACGGCCTTTCGTCTAATAAGCCAACACACTACCTACTAGACTACGGCGACTTCACAACATAAGTAGTGTAAGAAATTAGGTTGTAATTATGACGGAAGGGTTATAATGACAAAATTATGTATGTATGTATCCTCAGCTTAATATGTCTGAACTTTGAGGTTATATACGAAAACGACGGCGCACCTAAACCATAGTTTGCAACGTTTTATGACAACACTACGAAGCTAGGTTGTAATCCTCACTGAAGGGTTATAATGAACAATTATGTATGTATGTATGTATGTATGTATGCATGTATATGATAGACTAGAATTTCTGAGGTTATGTTTAGGATAATGGAAGACAAATCTAATACGACATTCAGCAGCGGATTTCGTGACCTAATGAATACAGTGGCTGATTTCTTCCACCTAAACTTTTAGGATTTTGGGAAATAGCCTTTTAATAGAGGAATCATTCTGTGATATACGGATAGGTAAGGAGTGGTAGTTTTTGATCCCAGGGTAAAATATTTCGAGTTCATATCATCGAAAAATCAATTCAACTTGAACAGAAAGTACACTGAACGGGACATAGTAATACTATCTTGACTGATATTGATAAGAAGAGGACTCTAAGTGTCTTTTTTCCTTAAATCGTATGGCAACACCAAACGAAAGACTTGGCATTCCCTTAAATGATTTCTGCAGGAGCTGTGCGGATCGTTGTTATTTCATTTTCTGTCATCTATGAACTCCAATAGCAACACGTTGGCCTCCATATTTTTCTCTTCATTCCCTTAGGCATTGAGTAAATATGTGGGACAATTTTTAGGCCCCTTTAACAACATCTGACTGTATTTCTATTTTATTTAACCACATCATATACATACGTACGTATTATTTTCTCTATTATTTTCAATAACAATCAAACTAAAAAATCGAAATTCTATTATAGATTGATAAATACAACAAAAATTTAATCGAAAGAGCGACGATATTGTTGTTATTTTTGTAATTCTTAGAAATTTATGGCAATTATCAGTTGTTAGAGTGAGCGATAAAAGTAAATAACCGGTTTAAGCAAGATTCATAATATATGTACGTATGCTAAAAATAGTTGTACTATTGTTGTTGTTATTATTATTGTTTGTGAACTTACTTTTTTCGACAGTCTTTTTGATTTTATCCACTTTGGCATTCTCGATAACGGTTACCTTCATTTTGAAGTATTCGAAAGTTCCCACCAAAGCCTTGACATCTTCTGCACTTCCTATGCGTTCCTCATTATTGGGATTATCGAAGACAACATTGTTAAAAATATACGCATAACCGGGTTTAGCCATGGGTGTAGTTATGGTTTTACCACTCGCCACCAAAATGGGAGTAATTTTCGGCACTGTGGTAGTGGCAGTGGTGGTGGAAGGTTTGTTTGCAATGGAGGATGACGACGATGATAGTGATGAGGATGTAAAAAGAGGCGTAGGTTTACTTATGTTAGAAGTATAGGTGGTAGTACTGGTTTTAGGTGTTAAGAAACTGGGCTTAGTAGGTGTTAAACTGGCCTTTGTTGTTGTTAAGCTAGGCTTAGTGGTTGTTAAGCTAGGTTTAGTTGTTGTCAAGCTAGATTTATAGCTAGCACTGGATATGGTAGGCTTAGTTGAGGTTGAAAATGTGGTAGTGGTGGTGGTGGTGGCGGTATTGGGTACTCTTTTAATTTCACGTTGCCTATAGGGCGAGGTGTAGCTTGTGGTTGTGGTACTTAATGTTGAGGTAGGCTTTGAGATCAATGGCTTATTTAAACTGCTATTACTACTAATACTAGTACTGCTCGCTGTACTTAAGCGTGACGGCGCTGGCAATGCTGGCAACATGGGACGAGCATCAAATTTATAACTGTCTTCAGCGGTGGCGCCAAAATTCCTTGTTAACGGTGAGTTAGGTGTTGAGAGTTTGAAATTTTTTGCATCAAACTTGATACGATGCTCTTCAACGTGTTGTGTTATGGTGCGACCATTTTTCTCCTTCACTGTTGTGGTTGAAGTCTTTACTAGTGTTGGTGTTTTCGGTGTTTTAAAGCCATCACCTGCACTACCACTACCACTAGCCCCTTGGCTGGATGACTCATAGTTAAAGATAAGACGCGACATAGGCGAAGCAGTACTTTTAAATTTTGCAGCACTTTTCGGTGAAATACCATTTTGGGAGTTACGCTGCGCCGAGGGTAAAGCCGGTAAATTATTGGGACGATTACGTCGTAAGGGTACACTCGATGTTGTTGTTGTTGTTGTAAAAGTTTTTGTTTCAGGTTTTTTGTTCAAGTGCAACAGCCGCATCATTTCTTCAAATTCTTCTGCTGTGGGTGTTCTTCTACTTGTTATTTCCGTTATACGAGCCGTTTGCCTAGAGGTCACTGTTTGTTTGGTTGATTGATAGGTAACAGTATTTTTGTTGTTATTAAATATGGTGGAATTTTGTGTGGTAGTATTAGTGGTTTCCGATTGGGCTGTGGTCGTTTTGACATTGGTTCGCGAATCTTGCCTAACCATGGCCCGCGAAAGATCCTCTTCTTCATCTTCTTTCTTACTAGACTTAAACCACTTCATGTTTATGATTATGAACTTTGATTTCTATTTAAAATTTAAACAAACAAACAAAGAAAACACACAACACACACACACACGATAAATAAGATCAATTGTTCTCGAATAATAAACGTTGATTAAAAACAAAAAAACAAAAAAAACAAAACCGCGTTTGTATTTGAGGTAAATTTATTGTGTATTTAGTTTTGCTGTTTCTTTTTTTATTTTATTTAACGTTCACTTAATTCTATGGTTATTTTTATTCTTTTGACTCTTCTTTCTTTCTTTCTTTGTTATTCGAAATACTTTTTTACTTTTAACGATCGTTTAGCTCCCGTTGACGTCTTGCGAAATACTAAATTGTAGCGATGGATATTCCATAAGCAATCGTCATGGATATTCAGCATTGAAACTCACCATCACAACTCTTTCTATTTACTCTCAAAGCAGAAATACAATAAAGTGATGGCGACAGCGACGGCGACGGTCGACAGCAACAGAGTTTATTTACGCTTGAGAAGCATGAAGTTCGATATATTCAGTGTTTAATGGAGTATTTTAATAAAGTAGCGACATTTGAATTTGTTATTATATTATCTGGGCCACATAAAACTCTTTCGAGTTTGTTCCAAGCATCTGTGTAAGGCAGTTATATATTGTATGCGTCGCAGCAAATTTCTGATAAGAACTCTGAGAGTAAATAAAACTGCCATGGAAAAGTTTCTCAAAAATCTGTCGTTCGGAGTCCGACTGTAAACTGTGGGTTCCGCCAATCATGTATAAAATTAACACAAACAACGTGAGAAGCTAGGTCGTAATCCTGACTGAAGGGTTGTTATGATCAAATATGCATTTATGGAAACTACCGCTAGCGATAATTATGATTTGATAGCTGAAAATGCGATACTGTTTTGACGTATATGTTCCGTAAGATTCGACAAGAACAATGCCGAAATTTTCTTTGAAAAAAATAAATTTGTTGCCAAGGTTTATAAGGCACTTCCTCCATTTTGTGATCAACGTATTGGGCCTAGTGAGCAAGCAATTCGTACAGTTGTTGATCGTTTCCGTACTAATTTTACTCTTTTCAATTCAAAACCACTAACAAACTAAATAAGTGTGATCACTGAAGAGAATATTGAAGTTCATAAGGCACTTTCTCCATTTTGTGGGTAACGTAGCCGGCCTAGTGATCAAACAATTCGTGTAGTTATAGATCGTTTTCTCACTAATTTTAATCTTTTCAATTCAAAACCATGAACAAAATACAAAATAGGAGCACCGAAGAGAACATTGAAGTTCTTATGGTACTTCCTACGTTTTGTGGTCAACGTAATCGGCCTAATCAGCAAGCAATTCGTGCAGTTATTGATCGTTTCCGCACTAATTTTACTCTTTTCAATTTAAAACCATGCACAAAATAAAAAAAAATGTGCGTACCGCAGAGAATATTCACAACTTAGTGCGGTTGTGATGTGATCGTATTTGCCAGATTCTGTACCCTCCTTTGTACAATTTAACGCCATTGGATTTGGATTTTAGGGAACTATATTTATTCATTAGAAGTCGCCGTAGTCTAGTAGGTAGTGTGTTGGCTCATTAGACGAAAGGCCAGGGTTCGAATCCCCGGTCAGACATATCAAAAGCGAAATATGAAAAAATATTTCTTCGGCGACTTCCTCTCAGCAGATTTGGCAAAACTCTGAGAGTAAATAAAATTGCCATGAAAAGTTCTGTCGTTCGGATCGACTTTAAACTGTAGGTCCCGCCACTCATGTATAAAATTAGACACACACAACATAAGTGGTGTGAGAAGCTAGGCGTAATCCTGACTGAAGGGTTGTAATGGTCAATTATGTATGTATGTATGTATGTATGTATATTTATTCATTGGGTTATTCGACAATTCAGCAACTTTTGAAGTACTAAAAGGCAATATTCAAAGCACCGTTAACGCTATATGAGTATCTAAGAAATAGCAGTGATCTTATAATTGTGGGGCACACTGTATAAAATTCTTTTTTACACTGTATTATCGTCTAAAACTCACTTAATACGAAGTTTAGACATGATATCGCAATTAATGATTCGCTGCAGCAACTGTCGCTGTCGCCTGATTGTATTTCCTGCCTATGGTTGTACTCTCACTCTCTTTATGTTAAATTTATTTCGTCTGGGACTTTATCTCGAGTTCATTTATTTCTCATACCTTTTATTATACCGCACTACATGGCCAGGTAATAATATGCGGCTGGTCATAACATTTAAAATCAGCGTTAAGGTCTGACTGATTTATCAAGCGTTTGATGCGAAAATTCTCCCTTTTATCCATCAGGTTATCCATTTAGGGGTTTTAAAATCATCGGCCTGGCAAGCATATCTATCGACTGTTAAAAATCTTTCATTTGAAATGCCATTTACTTAGTGAAAGGTGTGTCATTTACGAATATGGATCGTTTAACTAATTAAAATTTACCACCAAAGTGACAACTTATCGAACATAACGTGCATTTATGTTCGCTGCTTACCTAACTTTCATTATAAATTATCTTCTTTATTCCTTTCTTTTTTCAACTCAATTAAAACTTCATTATCGTCTTACGATCATCAAAACCATTCGTTAGGATTTTTGTTTTATTTTCTTTTGTGACGCATTGTATTCGTATTGTGCTGCGATGTGCTGTGCTGTGGTCTCTCAATGAATGTGTCTCCTCACTGTCATTAACGATGCCTACAACAGAGAATTCTTTACTTCTGTAGACAGCCAATGACGTTGTTTTTGTTTTCTTTGTTTTGATTAGGTGTCCCATACATTATTTTATTATTTAACAATACATACATACATACATACATACGTAATGTGAATAAAAAACAGAGTTGGGAATGTTGCTATGATGAAAACTTTGGTGATTTAATTTAAATTGAATACAAAAAATTCCATTCACGCACTTACAGTAAATTAATTTATCAATTGGTATGTAGTTTCTCATAACAGAGATCTCAAAAGAAAGTTTATATTTAGTAGACCACATTAAAAAATGCAAACTTATAGCGAAATAATGTTTTTTTTGCCAGTCAAGTGTATGATGGCTGTCATTTCTTATCCCAGATGGTCACTTTAAGCGAAAGAATGAGTTTCTGATGGTTGCGAATTTTAATTTACCCCCTTTTCAAAAGGTTCGAGGGCTGTTTAGGCTTACGGGCCATTACAGCTCAGATTGAGTTGGCCAGTCTTCATATAATGAGGGCAATGAGAGTCACTCTTATAGTGACACTAAAAACTCTGTTGCATGTAAGTCCGCTAGATATGGGAGTGAGGATCTCAGCTATGAAATCTTTGGCTACGATAAAGGGCAACAAGTTTAATAAGAGATTCATTAGAGGATTCATGACCTGATAAATCAAATCTGCCTGACTTCTAACCCCTTAACCGTTCCCTAGGCCTAACCAGCAGACCAGAAGTACAAAAACTATAAAGAACGGCGCATTGGAATAATATTTAACAGTCTGGCATCGCTCTAGCGCACAGCTCTTAGGTTAACTCAAAATTTGTATGGGGTTGTTGGGAAAATTGAATCGCTTAAGTAGGGGAAATAGGGTTATCCTCTGCTGGCATCCAGGTCATGTGGTAATTCATAGCAATCAGCAGGCAAATAAGCTTGCGATGTGTAGGAGTTTAGCGTTCAGATCCAGTTCCAGAACCTTTCTAAGTTCTAAGGAGTTAAATAGCTTATTTAGATTGGCATACTTAGTAAAAGGAACAATAAAGAGAGGCTGATGCTTCTCAAAGCAATAAGTATAGGATGCATGCTAACCACATACTGCAATACGTGTAGTCGTGAGTTTTTGGATTTCTACTAGAGATTTCTACTAAGCTTCTTAAGCTTTATACTACTTTAAGTCGCCGTAGTCTAGTAGGTAGTGTATTGACTTATTAGGCGAGAGCTTGTGGTTCAAATCCGGAAATATGAAAAAATATTTCTTTCGCCGACTTTCTCTCAGCAGACTTCTGGCAAAAAAAAATCGTGATAATAAATAAAATTGCCATGAAAAGTTTGCCATATCTGTGGTTCAAAGTGGACTTCAAACTGCAAATCTCACCACTCATAGAGAAAATTACCACACACATAATATGGGTGATGAGAGAACATAGGTGGCAGTCTTGACTAAAGTCTTATGTTAGTGAGAGTACAGAGTATTTGCTAAAATTTTGCAGTGGTGATACGGAACACTTTGCAGGCTCGGACGAATGTCTTAACTTATGGCGCTTTTAAGTGATTAGTTCCTCTGAAGCTGTCTAGATGAAGTATAGAATCTTGCGCTTTATAAGTGGTCTTCTATCTTTAATAGATCTCCGCATAGTGAGTTATATAGCTAATGATACATTACTGATCTAGAAAAAATTGCTAACCATGGTTTGATGCATGATTCCGTACAGCTTCAAGATATGTATGACCTGCACAAGAGATCAAAATTAATAATTTGGGCCATAAGACAGTTACACAAAAAAGCAAATTCCTACTTTCCATCCCTGCCATCAACATGTGTGCCAATATTATTTGTATCTGATATTTTTGTTTCTTTTGTATCTCTCTGGCCCATTTTTATATTTTTTTCTGTTTAAAAATATTGTGTAGGATACTTTCGTGAAACTCGAATGATGACAAAGAGTTGAATGCACTTGTATTCGTAACTCAAAAATATACAACGAATCGTTTCGCTGGTAAACCAGTGAGACATTTCATTAATTGACACGAAAAGCCTACAAAAGGGAATGAATTTTTTTTCACTTGTTCTTTGAAATTGCAACAAAAATGAAGAAAAAAAGCAAAATTAATTAATGAAGGAAGGAAGACAAGTACTTCAATATGAGTGTGTGAAAATACCAAGTAGGGCAACTGAAAAGTCATATTCCGTTATAAAGAAATAAAATACTTACCATACTCATTATATGATTTTGAACTTCCGAATATAATTTCTTTATTTTAATATTTATTAAGAAAATTTAAGGGATAGCATGCAAATAGTTCAAATGCTTTTCATTTAAAACAATTTAGAAAATTGTGTCAACCTGAGTCCAAATACCTAGCGCTGTTAAATGCAGAAAAGTGTTCTTATTTGGCTGAGTCAAATTGTTTACTTATATTCTAATTGGTTATACACTTTAATCAATTCGAACTTAATACGGCTATTAAAATAAAATATTTACTTAAGAATTAGATAAAAATAGGGCCCAATTGCAACCTGGCAACCTGTAAAATAATGGCCTGTTTCCCTATACTTACTGTTCGCAGAGTTTAAGCACTGAGAAGTATCTCAGAAAGTAATTCGACTCATTAGAGTTAAATATGTACGATAATACAGAACTTTCATTCCTTCACGGCGTGAATATCAACATGGGGATGTCCCCCTTCATCTCATCTCTTCACTACCATGCTGGATAATATTGTAAGAGAAGAGAAAAAACAGGAATTACTTGGAATATCCCCCATCAACTCGTGGATTTGGATTGTGTGGATAATATTTGCCTCTTTTTGGGCTAAAGAGGCCAATTCTCCGTCAAGAAATCTAGACTTTTATAGATTTCCTTTCCAGTTTTAGTTTCCCAGTTCTGTTCTGTTCTAGAACCGTCTAACCCGGTCTAACAGATCAGTACATCTGGTTTGCGTATTTGATCGCATCTTTTTTTTTTTGCCAGTTTATTAGTTGCCTCGTTATCCACCACATTTTGATTCCACGTAGTCAATATCACCCTCTACCTACCGACAGTAATAGCATTCCTGCAGGCAACAACTAATCTCAAGCGAACAAAATGCCCTGTCAGTGCTTCCAAGGCAATTTGAGTATCCACATAGAAAACCTGTATCCTCATTCACGGACCAGTTCCGCTAGCAAATTCCTGAGCCAGGAATACACTGAGCTTACCATGGAACCTATAGAACTGTTTAATGTTACACACAAAATAGGTCATCGTCCCTCTGTTAGCTTCCATCTTCGACCCCTAGGTAAATATTATATGACCATCGAGCACGCTATGAATTTCACCGGTCATTGCCTTATTACTTAGAAGAACTTTTGAGTGTAGCCTGCCGAAGTTACATATGCAGTCCGTAGAACCAGGATCTATTGCAGAAGAAAAGATCTCTACATGTCTTGATAATCAAGTAGAAGCAAACTCGAATGAAAATATAAAAGTAACGAAAAGCAGTAGTTCACTAGCATTTTTCTTAAAGTGTCACAGTGACCTACTGAAGGTCAAGCCACTGAGAATCTATCATACGTTATACTTCAACTTTTTTTAACTGTAAACGACGTTGGAAAACAGGTTTTTTTATTGTGCTTTGTTTCATGCGATATTTGTCCGCTAACGTAACGCATAAAGTTGGGCAAGTTTTGACTTAAGTTAAGTACTTTGACAGCTGTCAGCTGGTTTGTTTTATATTTTTTCTTTTAACTTTGCTGTCAGTTGAAAATGAAAAAATACAATGTTTTACGGATTCTATATGACTTTACATACATACATACATACATAATTGGCCATTACAACCCTTCAGTCAGGATTACGACCTAGCTTCTCACACCACTTATGTTGTGTGTGTTAATTTTATACATGAGTGGCGGGACCTACAGTTTATAGTCGACTCCGAACGACAGATTTTTTTGAGAAGCTTTTCATGGCAATTTTATTTACTCACAGAGTTTTTGCCAGAAATCTGCTGAGAGGAAGTCGCCGAAGAAATATTTTTCATATTTCGTTTTTGATGTCTGACCGGGGATTCGAACCCTGGCCTAATAAGCCAACACACTACCTACTAGACTACGGCGACCACTGACTTACCTATGACATAGTTTAAGTAGACGAAAAATCCTACTATTTATCGTGATGAACTAACTATCTCTGTAAGGTACCTTATTAAACTGTTGGCTATGGCTGCAAATGAAGTGCTATTTATAAAGTTATTCTTTATTAAATATTAAATTATTTCAAAATTTTTCCAAAGGCCTAATTCGGTAAAAAAAACCATTTGATTTAATGTGGGTCAGCAAAAACTATGAAAATTCAAACATTTCACCTGACCCTAACCTAAATACGGTTTGTTGTTGTTTTTTTTTTTTTATTTTATTTTAAAGTGGATTACATAAACATTGTTTTAATTTAGGCAGTTTGATGACATTAAATTTAAATTGATTTTACAAATATAACAGTATTGCGTACTCTTTCCCGCATGCAATATAGAGGGACAGACCATTAAAGGTTTTTACGCACGCTCGCCCCCAAAAAATGTAATGTTTATGGGGGATGTACGTGTTTTACATTTTTTTTTGCTTTTACTACTGTTTTCAAAAAGAGTTTTTAAGTTTTTTTTTTATTGTTAATAGACGAATGATTTATGTATTGAATATTATTTTTTATTATTTTTTATTGTTTATTCAGGGATTATTTAACGGACTTAGTTTAAAGTTCATTAAACTTGTCTATTATAAATCAATAGAATCTTAGATTAAAATCTTTGATTTTGTTCAGTGTAATGGACATTTTATATGTCAAAGCAAAAGTAGGCTGTAAGGTTGCCACATTGTTTGATTGATATGACAGTCGTGTAAGCCCGTAAGATTCTTTAATGGCATAAAAACTAATTTCAAAAGCATTTGCAATTAATTTATCGCTGCCAATTTATTTGTCAAATCGTTAGCCATCGATGGCTGGCCAGTTAAGACTTACATAATTACTGTTGTAATGACACCATGCGACTGTGACTGCGACGGCAAGTCTTGAATGAATTTGTTTTTTTTTTTTTTTTTTTTGGCAACTTTAAGGTGACGAAAATTTTATACAAAAACAACAGCTATACAGCGCAATTGCATTTGCGGGAATGAAACAATCAGAGAGAATGTGCTTCATTAATATGCGCACACTGTACTCTGGGCATAATCGTAATTGTTTTTATTAAAAAAAAAAAAAAAAAAAAAAAAACGGTTACTGTTTGTGCTTCACACATACATTACAAATACGAAAATTATGCAAAAAAAAAAAAAACCGACGAACGAACATGGTTTTATTGTTGGAAATAATTCCAAAAATTGTAGTGAATTTAATAAAAAAAAAAATCAAAATTAAAATTGAAAACGAAACTGTTCAAAAATTGAAAATCAACTTCCGTTGTGGTATAAAATCATAACGAGCCCGGAGAAAAAATATCAATTTGTCAACATACGTTCAACAAATAACAACTTTAACTCAGGATTTTACTAAAAAAAAAAAAAAAAAAAACAACAACATCATCATGAAATTATTCATTGTATTGGCTTGTACATTGGCATTGGCCGCTGCTAGGCCCGAACCACCCAAGAATCGTTACATACCACCAGCACCACAAAAGGAATATTTACCGCCCAAGCCTGCCGAACAGTACGGTCCACCTCCCACCCAGCAAGCAGTACAACCTTTGCCTGTCTATGGCCCACCCGCTGAATTCTATGGACCTCCTGCACCCGAAACCATTATAACTAAGAACGTTTATGTGCATGTACCACCAGAGGAGCCAGAGCCTTATGCTCCTGCTGCACCTCTACAAACGGCTGTGCCCAAGAAGCATTACAAAATCATTTTCATCAAGGCTCCTAATCCTCCTACACCTGTACGTCAAGTCTTGCCACCACCCGTCCAAGATGAACACAAGACTTTGGTATACGTTTTGGTTAAGAAACCCGAAGAACAACAACCTTTGATCATACCCACACCAGCTCCCACCGAGCCCAGCAAACCTGAAGTCTATTTCATTAAATACAAGCAACAAGTTCAAAAGCCAGCTGAACAATATGGTCCTCCTGCTGCTCCCTCGGTTGAATATGGTCCACCTGCTGAGAAATTCTAATTTTAACTGTTAAATTATTACCATAACACACCATTACCTCACCCATTGCTTCACCTACAATCATCGCCTTGTCGTGTGTAAATATTTTCCTATCTTTCCCTATCCTGAAATGCCTCCTGCTGCATCCTTTATAATATCTCGGTTGTTGTTATTTTAGTGTTACAATGTTGTTAAGTTTGTTAAATATTTTCTTCTATTAATTTTAAACGATTTTAGAGAAATAAATTATTTTTATTTTAAATATAAACAAAGAAGAGAAGACGTTTTATTGTGCCTAGGCTAAGGTTAAGGGCTAAAAGGCAGTTTAAACCCAAACCTCTATGAAAAAGTGATCCTTTTTGCAATTGATAACAACATTTTTTGTTTTTAATTTAATTTTTTAATGTTTTTTTTTTATTTGTTTTTAACTTTATTTCTTCACAATTAATTTGTTTTTTTTCTCTGATTTTATTTTGTTTTTATGGTTGGGGTATCCACTACAATTTATGTTTGTTTGTGTTTAACATTTAAATTCTTAAATTTTACAATTAAATAATATTTGTTGTTGTTGTTGTTGTTGTTGTTGTTAAATTTATTTAATTTTTATTTTATTGTACGAACTAAACAAAATAATATTTTTTTTCCTTCATTAAATTCCTATTTTTTTTAATTTTATTCGGGTTTTGTTTTTTCATTCGATTAAAAACTATTTTTTTTTTTGGGTTTATTTTGTATAATTTATTGAATGCATGTGTTATAATAATAATATTATTGTTTATTTATATATCCTTAATGTATAATAATAATAATAATAATTAAGTTATTATCGTTAATAATTTTAATAAAAAAAAAAATAAAATTTTCCTTACCAGTCTAATCAAATGTCAATGGGGAAATGCAACCATGTTTTAAAAAGCAGAGTTGGATTTACGCCTGGAGTCTCATCAGACTAGTGGAGAAGATTTGTTTTTTTTTTCTTTTTTTGGTTTTTATTTTTATTTTTATTTATTTTTATTTTTTTTTTTTTTGTTATTTGTTGTTGTTTTTGTAAAACGTCTTTTTATTAACTCAGTTCTTTTGCGCATTATTAGTGCTTAAGTTTTATTTTTTTTTGTTGGTTTTTTTTTAATTTTTTTTTGTAATTCTTTCAAAAGAAAAGATAAAAGAATGATAAAACTAAAGATTAGATGACGTAGTTTGTCACTTGCAAAGGTTGGCAAATTCTTAAGTTTATAAGTCATCTCTATGGCTGTGTTCCAATTGAAAACATTTACTTAACAAAAGCAGAATATCCATAATTGTGTACCGGGCAGAACCAGTAGACTCTATGATTTTGTAAAACACTTCACAATCGGACTTAAAAATAAATCTGAATAGAGTAACCTAGAGGTTAACAACATGCCAATAAGTGCACTTAGCCGTTTTTATCAGGAGTTCGTGGAGTGGTTGAAACCCAACACTAACGGATCATGACAAGGGGGCTCACCTCACACAGGGTAACACAATGGGCTAGCGAAGTTTCCCGTGAATGGCAAGCTTCCCGCTAACCTAAACTATGCTAGAGGCTTTATTACTTACTTAATTGGTTATGACAATCCTTTAGCCAGAATGACAAAGTAGCTTCTTATACCACCCCTATTCTGTGTGTTGATTTTAGCCATGAATGGCGGAACATGCAGTTTAAAGTCAATTCCAAGCGACAGATTTTTTGGGAAACTTCACAATTTTATTTACTCCTCAGAGTTTTTGCCAGAACACTAATGAGGGAAAGCTGCCGATGAAATATTTTTCTCATATTTTGCTTTGATGTCTGAGCTGGGGTTTGAACCACAGGCTCACATATAATAAGCCAACACACTACGTACTAGACTACAGCAACTTAAGAGGCTATTAAAGAGGCTCTTTAAAAGAGGTGTCATTCTCTGGTATATGTACGTATGGGTCAAGAACATATGCTGGGACAGGAGCGGGAATTTTTGATCATTGAGTGAAATATCCAAGGCGGGTATCTTGCAAGCGGAAGTCTATGTCACCGAAAGATGTTGTCAATGCAACTCGGATGGGAAATATAATTTGACAGTCAGGTCTTCAGGTCGAGCATTCTGATCTTGTGAGGTTAAATCGAAAATAGTGTGGAACAGTCTAAGAAGCTGAAACAGCTAGAAAGGAATAATAGGCTTACTCTCTGCAGACTTTAAGCAGTCAGATGAGTTTACAAGGAGAAGAGCTTCCACGATGCTAATGAACTCGAAATTTTTTGTTTATTGTGAGAAGAGATGTTTGGAAGTGTACACTTAGCGAAATAAAATGTAGAGAGGAACAGAGACTCTGCTGAAAACAAATGGGTTTGAGGTAATTATAATTGGAGGTGATTTGAGACTATCGAACCAAACATCAAAAGTTAATAACTTGTCTCTTGACTGTACACTGTAGATACAAAGAACTTTTGTTCAACGTGAGCATTATTTCGAACCCAATATGTAGATGCTGTGAGTGCTGGAAATGATTCTTGGAACCTACCAGGCCTTAATCCATTAAACAGCTGGATGTATAACAGGTAATGGCGAGGGAATTGGTTTTATTATTACCAAGCAAAATCGTGAAGGTTGTCAGAGCAATAGGTTCCGAGGTGGCATGCAAATATGGTTTGCGGGCAGTACAATAGATGGTATAATTGCAATACTAAAGCAACTTTATACGACGATAAATTGTGAGAGTACCAGAATTCTTCCATCTTCAACAACGAATGTGTTTTTTGTGAATTGCGGTTCCTTTTTAAACGTATTATAAAGATGGAAGCGCTCATAGCAGCACGTGCTCTTCGAACTCGATCTCTTAAGGCAGTGTTTACTATCCTTAATTGGCTACCACAAGATATGTTGACGAAACATGTGTCTGCAATCGTGTTATAAGATTAAGCGCCAAAAGAGTATGGAAGCATGGAAGCTATGGCCTTTTTTTGCATTCTGCAATTGTTATTGACAGAATATGTGTGACAATGGTGATGGAGTTAAAAAAAAATATAAAAATTATGCCACTGTTTTGTAGACACAAATATTTAAAATATTGTTGCTAGAAATTAACCAATAGGAACACTGTTGCTGTGACGTCATTTGCCCACTTATATTGAATATTATTAGACAATAAAAGTGCATTTGCTGTGCCCGTTATTTGTCAAAAATAAGCAAAAAATTTTAAATTTTTTTTGCTTGTTACGTAGTAATCTTTAGTTTTATCATGCTTTTGTAAATCAAATACTTAATTTCTTAACTGTACTGTATTACGAGATTAACGAATAAAGTTTCTTTAAATTAAAGAAAGGAACAAATGTCTACAAAAGTTTCTTTTAAAATTCCTTTATGAATACAAATGTTTTTATATGCGGAATACAGTACAAGGAATTTTGTTTTTGTTTTTTTTTTTGATAGGAAAATTATTAAAACTTATAAAACAAGTTATAATGTACACAGTAAAGCTTACAATCTATTTTCATTCATATCGCATAATAATAATAATATAGTGTGGATCAAAATTAAACGAACACTTTGAATTTTAAGCATAGAATTTAAAACATAAAAATAAAATAATTAATATTCGTGTTATTTTGACAAGCAAATCCATTAAAATTAATAAAAAAATATTCTCAACCGTGAAACGCTCTTCGTTTACAATTTAAAAAATCTACCCTTTATTGTTTTGTGAATTATAGAAATTCAGTTACTTGTATTTATTTGATCATAGGTTGAGGTTTTGAGGCTCATATTAACATAATTTCTCTAAAAACCCTCTATATGACATGTATTTTACATGTGACATGTGGCATATCAAGATGTTTTTTAAATTGATTTCGCTATTTGATACCTTATGTATTTTACACATGACATTTTAATTTTTTTTAAGTCTTATGTATTTTGCATATGTATTTTACATATGACTTTTTAATTCTGCATGTCTGTCAGGCCTATATATTGACATAAATTTTATTTTATTATTTTTAACAGATAGACGATTTCACTCTTCAAATGGCATCAAACGTATTTAAACACAAAACTCCTAACCATTTGACTGCAAGTTTGCGTCAACTAACGAATAATTTTGTTTTGTAAGAGCCGCTACTGCAAATACCGTACTGTATTCTGTCGTACTGTATATTGGGTAAGTATTTATTTGATCATAGGTTGAGGTTTTGAGGCTCATATTAACATAACTTCTCTAAAAACCCTCTATATGACATGTATTTTACATGTGACATGTGTCATATCAAGATGTTTTTTAATTGATTTCGGTATTTGATACCTTATGTATTTTACACATGACATTTTAATTTTTTTTAAGTCTTATGTATTTTGCATATGTATTTTACATATGACTTTTTAATTATACATGCCATATGTTATTCTGCATGTCTGTCAGGCCTATATATTGACATAAATTTTATTTATTTTCAACAGATAGACGATTTCACTCTTCAAATGGCATCAAACGTATTTAAACACAAAACTCCTAACCATTTGACTGCAAGTTTGCGTCAACTAACGAATAATTTTGTTTTGCAGCAGCCGCTACTGCAAATGCCGTACTGTATTCTGTCATACTGTATATTGGGTAAGTATTTATTTCTTTATGTACTAATTAGAATATAATTACAAATTTTATTACATTTATTACTAAGCTAAGTAATTTAGACTTTTGCTGGGTGCTGTGTAATAGAACTTTCTGGTAAAAATCGGATCCAAAGCCTCACACTAATAGTCTGGCTTTCTACCAACTAGACTACCAGGGTATTCATAGTGGGGAAATACACTCATATTCTATTTATATTATGGGAGATTATGGTCATCATAATCGATCTACTATGCAAGAAATTGACCAGGTTATATATTTTTAAAGGGACTGAATGTGTTACAGATCAGTCCTAGGTTAGGTTAGGTTAAGTGGCGGATCGCCTCTAAGGAAGAGATCCCACTTAGACCAGCATTTAGATCCAATGTGATACCGCAATACAATCTACCAACGAATCAACCGTTCTTTACAGGAAACCATCCCGAGTCCAAAATAAATCTTGCTATTGTAGCAATTTTTATACTAGAAAGTTCGGTCAAAGATGAAACTTCTGTGTAATCGTGACTAGAACAGGGCACTGACACCAAAGGTGTTATTTCTCCTCCTCAGACCTACAGATCCTGCAGCGATCATTATTCAGAATGCAGAGTCTTTCTGCAAGCTTACAAAAATGAAAGTCGCCTGTAAGAATCACGATTGTGCGGTGTATGCCCATATCAGTTCTATGGAGCTATGTACGGACTGATGAAAATATTACTTCTGTTAGAGAAAGTGAGACAGAAGATCTAAATTTTACCGATTCAGCAGCATTCTTAACAATTTGACACATCCTATGCCATAAATATGCCTCAGCGATGATAGGCGAGATTGTTGCAAATGAAGTTCAAAGTTTATCTCTGTAAAAGCTACTGCATCGTGAACGATTTTGGTTTTATCTTGTGAGAAAATTTCGATAAAGCAAAGTCATTTGGCCTCCAAAATCAAGGAAATGAATTATGAATGAAAGAGTTTCGGTGATTTGCTCTCAGAATTCTTTTGGTAAAAATGGTCAGAGTAAATTAACTTTCCTATAAAAAGCTTCTCAAATCTGTCGTTAAAATGTAGGACCCGCCATGTTGCGCAAAGGCGAATGCTTTCATGCAGTTCTCTGTTGGAGAGAATCATAAAATGTGTTAGAAGTACTCGCTTATTTTACGGTCATTGTAGATTGGGATAAAGGAAGAGGGTTTGTTTTGTGAGAGAACTTCTGAATCTGTATTCAAAGAACGTGGTATTGAGTAGCATCAATAATAGCTTTAGAAGTACACGCTTGAATTACTCTTGGCAAAAGTAGCGAATGCACGAACGTTGAGCAAACGCGAATGTTTTCATTCAGTTCTGGATTAGTATAAAGGAAGAGGGTTTATTCTGTGAGCGAAATTCTAAATCTGGATTAAAAAATATGGTGTTGAGTAGCATCAATAATTGTCTTAGAAGTACTCGCTTGATTTACGCTTGCCAAAAACAACGAATGCATGAGCGTTGTGCAAACGTGATTGCTTTCATGCAGTTCTCTGTTGAATAGAATCATAAAATATGTTCGAAATACTCGCTAATTTTACGTTCGTTAAGGGTTTGTATAAACATAGAGGGTTTGTCCTGTGAGAGAAATTCTAAATCTGGATCCAATGAACATGGTATTGAGTAGCATCAATAATTGTCTTAGAAGTACTCGCTTGATTATCGCTTGCCAAAAACAACGAATGCATGAGCGTTGTGCAAACGTGATTGCTTTCATGCAGTTCTCTGTTGAATAGAATCATAAAATATGTTCGAAATACTCGCTAATTTTACGTTCGTTAAGGGTTTGTATAAACAAAGAGGGTTTGTCCTGTGAGAGAAATTCTAAATCTGGAAATCCAAAGAATGTGGTAATGGGTAGCATCAATAATTATCTTAGAAATACTCGATTGATTTAGGGTTGCTATGGATCAGGAATAAAGGAAACGAATTCGTTCATTACTATTACGATTCTAGGGGAGTTACAATCCTAACCTAAATACGTTTATATAGAGATTCAAAATAATTTGCAAATTAGCAACTAAAAAAAAAACAATTTTTTCTTAACTAAGGTCAGATAGGTCAGACCTTTTATAAAGCTATGCTAGGTATTGTTCATTAGATCATATTGATATATGATGAGTATATCAAAATATTTTCTTTCTTTTGTTTTTGTTTTTTCATTTAAATATTCGTAACAAATTATAACATTTTTTTAGGGTTGCTAGGTTGCAGTTCTACGAGTTTGTAAATTAAATAGTTGTTGTATTTGCAATTGAGACGACTGTAGCTGATAGGATAAGTAGATAAATGCTATTTAAAATCTATAAGTTCAGTAGGGTTATTGGTAATATTCAGCTTCTAACTGTTCTGTTCTTCTTCTTAATTTGTTTAAACAAATTTAAGTTTTTTTTTATTTTATTTTTTTTTGTAATGCTTTCGGGGAAAAAGCTAAAATAATTCCTAAAATACTGCTGCTGCTATAATTATTCTCTTTGATAATCTAAATAACAATGGCTAAATTGCTAAAATAAAACTGCAACTAAATTTTTAATTTAAGATACTGATGAGGTGTCCTCATTGTTATCATCATTATCCTCATACAGTTTACGTTCGCGACAATCCAGTATGGCCCATACCAACAGCGGCAAACAGCCCAAGACCATACAAGAGCCCATACAATAGAAAACAATAGCATAACTGCCGGATAAGTCACGCAAAAAACCGGCTAAAGGTGGCACCGATATGGCACCAATACTTTGAAACATACGCACCAAACCATAACTGGAACTTATACGATCCGTACCAAATATATCAGCCAACAATACCGGCATTAAGACATACCAGCTGCCTAAACAGAAACCATAAATGGCAGCCGACAAACCCACCAAGTAGATGGTGTAGGCCGATGGTATTGTGAGTACTGCTAAGCCTGCACCCAAAATACTAGAAAAGAAACACGGTTCCAATTGGTTTTTATCGAAATATTTAAAAGAGAGTTTGTTGTCTGTCATACTTACCAGAATATGTAGGTCTTTCTACGATCGAATAATTGCAAATCGGATAACCATCCAAGTCCCAAGCGGCCCACAAGATCTAAAACAGCACTTACCGTTACTAAGTAGCCCGCTTCACTTTTGTTGTAACCTTTAAAAAAACAACAAATAAAAAATTAGTTCCTAGAGGTCCTAATTGTTCTTAAACAATATCAAAAAATTATTTACTCACCAATCGTTATAACGTGTGCTGGTAAATAGTACAACATATACGGACACCCCACCGACATTAGCGTTACCGACAAGCACATCAATATAAATGTTGGATCCTTCAGCAGGCTGATATCCAAGTAGATTTCAATACGCTCGGTAAACGTTAAACGTATTTCTTCAACATCTTCCTCTATTGAGTTGGCACCCACTAAACTGCCGTCGGGTTCTTTTTCCACCGATTTAATTTCACTCATATTGCTGGCGGGTGTAGGTATATCCATGCTTTTGCTCAGACCACGCGTTACAACGGCGGGTGGTGACAGCGGCTTTTCTAAATGGGCCTGTATTTTCGATATGATTTCATCATTGGCAAACACATTACGACGTCTGCGTGAGCCACGATTTGAATCGGTGCCGGAATTCTTGCGATAAACCCAAGTCGAGGTGGTGCTTAAATCCTCCACCGAATGCATAATACCGGAACTGCGTACTTTTTTAATCGGTTTAATAAATGTCGTCTCGCCTATAATATCTTTCACCTCATCATCGCTCTCTTGAGCACAATTAGGAACAGATTTTTCGGAAGCTAAAATGTGGGAAATTTGATTAGAAAATGCAAGAATATTGCCTTCTATTGTTTGTAGCTTACCGTTATATCGATTATTGTAGTAATCGTTTAAACGATTTTTCGACTCTTCCATAAACAAGTGTTCTATGAACTTAGTATTCAAACCGTCGCCGGTATCACAAGTATCCAAATACGTGGAATTAGTTAACATATCTATGTTGCTAGGATTTATATCATTCAAGGGCTTAGTGGCATCCTCCTCCCCGGTAATATTTTTATCATCATCGGTATTAAACGATTCCAATGGCCGATAGAGTAACGCTGATATGCACACATCCAGCATACAGAAACCCAAAATTAAAATCGTACCATGAAAACCGAAATTCTCAGCCAAATGTTTAATGAGCACCGGCAATATAAAGCTGCCCGTTGCGGTACCCGAAACACAAATGCCATTGGCCAAGGCCCGATGTTTATCAAAGTATTGTGAGACTATAACAATGCCGGGTGTGGTGGATAGACCGCCACCAATGCCCGTTAGTATACCGAAGGTGAAGAGCAGATGTAAAAGGCTGGTGGCAAAATAGCTGAGGCACATGCCGAGTGCACAGAATAGGCCACCTATGAAAACCACAGTGCGACAAGAGAATCTTTGACACAAAGCACTGGAGAGCGGTGCTAAAGCTAAACATAAAGCCGATAGTATAGCTGGTATCCAGGATGCTACAGTGGCGGTAGAACTGGGAAATGTTTCCATGATTTCAACGTATAGAACACCATAGGATTTAACCAAACCCGCTACCCAAAATTGTACCGAAAATGCTCCGAATACAATAAACCAACCATAACCGCCATCTGGCGGATCAGTGCTGATTGAAGAACGTGACGATGGCGGATGACCAGAACTGGCTCTCGAATCCGTATTGCTTGGTATATTCGAAATGCCAGTCGTTAGTTTGTGACCACCTTTGCCACGTTTCCGTTTGCCGGCACTGCCGCTGCTGCATAAATTACGACTCGAGCGTAATTCACGGGATTTGGCAATTAAAGGCCGAGCCGTTATGCTGGAGACCGTTAATAGGTTTTCATTGTCGTCCTCTTCAATTTCCGATATCTGATGTTCCAACAGACTGGCATGCAACGTGCGGCTGTTTGGCGCCGGACAGTACGGATGATCGATGGGTAAGCTGGCCGGTCGCCGGGGTATAGTTGACGTGGCCGATCCCGGTGCCGACGCGGCCACATCTGCAATGGAAACCGTTGAGTGGGCCGTAACGAAGGGGTTCTGGGCGCTGCCGCCCATTTGTAAACCCAAGCCGATGCCCGGCTGCAGGCCCACACCCAACGTATCCATTTGCTTGACATCCAACTCGGCCAAAGGTACCGGCGGTGCCGAGACAATCGAGAATAGGGAACCACTCGACTGCTGGCACTCGGTGAGCAGGGAAGGAACCGGCGGTTGGGAGCAGGCAACAATAGGTCTGTCACGTTCGTGTTCGAGATCGTCTTCTCGGTTGTAGTGTGGCTGACAGACGACTTCAATGATTTCGGTGGAATTGTCTTCAAGTGCAGAATGTGGGCGTCTGAAACTTGGTTGGCCAAAGCTGCTGCTATTGTTGGAGTGAATGATCCCTCCCGACTGGTACTGGACTCGACCAACTGGGTCCGGTTCACTCGCGCAGTACATCGATCCCCGTGAATCCTACAAATGAGAAAAATACACGAATTTTAATAATTTTAAGGCTTCTAGAATTTCTTTAATTAAATATGAGTCTAGAGTCTAGGCAGCAGTAAATGCAATAATTGTTAAATAAATAATGTAGTTGTAATTGTTGTTATTGTTGTTGTTGCTGTTGTCAATTCTTTAATTCCATTTAATGAAAATGAAAATAAAAATCCAAGGTCTTCGTTTCCTATACATGTACATACACACGTATTTCCCATCCCCATAAACTTGACCTTGAATTTCTATATAAAAAATGGCGTATTAAAACGGAAACATTAGTTTCTGCCTTCTTCTCGTCATTTGTCAGAGAAAACCTCCCGTCATTTTTGTTTACAATAAGAACAATGCGAATGAAGGTGAAACATGCCTTCCTGGCTGTCGTATACAACAGGCAGTCAGTCAGTCCCTTAATCAGCCAGTCATGGGAGCAGTAGTCACTCTATTTTTTTTTTAAGAAAATTGTAAATAAAAACGCAAATCGATTTAACAATAATAATAATAATAAAGAAGCAATAACAATAACAACAACAAGAACGGCAACAGAAAATCAACATGAAACTTAATAACAACAGATATTGACAATAGCAACAAGAACAACAATGATAATAAAAGGAATTGTCAAATAAAATTTCTTACAGTCTTAATAATGAAATGAAATGGATATACTCCTGCGAATGCAATATTTCACCCTATAGCGGGTCAAATTGGTATAATATAAGTTTTATAAGTTAGCTGTCGAATGCTATTTACAATTAAAAGCACAAAGGGTTTTCCAATATGGCAACTCTCAACGTTGTCGATTATGTCGTTGTCGATAAATGCGTTGGTTTGACAGAAACAGTTTATTGCTCGCACTAGTGAACTCAACAGCTAAGCTTTCTTGATCGCTTTGGTTATCTTGTATCATCTTTATAATAGAACGCGGAAACTTTGAGAATATAATTCACACTCTAATCAATACATTTTCACAGAGTGTTGTCTGCGGATCTGTTACAGTAGGCTTTCAACCAATAGCCGGGAAAACATTATTAAAGAAAGTGAACCAAGGGATTTTCGTTACCCTTTTTAAAAATTCATCATGCAATAAAATCATAAATCGTTCGTGACAGGTGGCAAAAAAAAAACGGCTCAATTGCTCCGCCGGACCATAATGCGTATGTTACTTTTTGCGGATAGATAGACTTTTCTGCGGATGCTCTGGGGTTCTCGGAACACCATATGCCACAATTTTGCGACGTCAGAATTGAGCGCTTCTCAGTTGGTTCTCTCGGTGGCTCATTGTGTTTCCCAGTGTAAGCTAAGCCCCCTTGTCATAATCTGTTTGTGGTGGGAGCTTCGGCCAGATCCTTTAGTGGCAATTTTTCACCCTATGTTTAGATCTTTAAACGTTGTGCTACCTAAAAACCGATAACGTCTGTCTTAAAGTGCAAGACGCTCACATAGAAATTGTTGTACCGTTTCTTCCATATTCTGCTAGCTTCGGTAGTACTCCTGGTAGGGCAAGCAGATCTAGTGAGCGAAACTGCTAATAGCGCAATGTCCCGTTAGTGCTCTTGTTAGAGCATGAATCGTTCTCGTCTCAAGTAGTCCTTTGGTTTTCCTGCTGTTCACTGCTGGACACGGCAGTTTTGAAATTCGGCAAGCAGGTATGTTGGACTTCCTACGGTTTGTTGGAATTTCACGCTGCTTTTTCCAATTTGCAAAAAGTATTCTTGTAGGGGCGCATATATCCCCTACCTATCGTTTCTTCCTCACACAACTCCTATCCCTTCCATTCCAGTTCATCCGCATTTTCCCTTCCTTCTATCCCACAGTGGCCTGAAATGAAGGAGAGGCGGGTGTTGTGTGGACATATACGGTGTAGGTAGTCTATGAAACTCCTGAAGCCCTTCCCAGCGCTTCGATTACCTTGTGCGAAGGAGGTAGGTTCTTAGTTTTAATCAGACATGGAGCTTGTTCAATAGAAAAAATCTCCCCCTAAAATACGCTGGCTTGGTTATGTAATCTTTATGACCTGTTCAGTGCCAGCTAATCGGAATAGTCCACAGATACAGTTCGCAATGAGCCTCGCCGGTGAATATTTTTGTCAAAGGAGCTCTCATACCCAATCAGCATACCTACGGCATTGTAAATACTCTGCCATTTTCAATTGTTGCATGAGTTAGACTTCATATGGATGGAGTTGCATGTTCAAACGCATAATACTGCATAATGAGTCCTGAGATAGGCACAATTTCTGAAAATGCTCTTGATAACACAGTTTCTCTAAAAGAAGCCATATTTACGGTATAATCTTGACGTTGCCTTGCACAGTGGGTAGATTTGACGGCCATGCCTATCCCATAATGTTCGCAAAACGACTATGTTCGCATGGATTGTAAAGTCTAGATATAGGCGTTACAAACGCTCTGCGGAAATATAATATATTCCGTATTGTGTGTAGGGTAACAGAATTACAATGAATTCGTTTCCATTACTTATTTTCATTACTAATGCAATGACATCATCATTTGACTTTAAAGTTTAATTGGTAATTTAGTTTTTACTTTTAATTGCCATTGTCTCTGGCTTAGGAATCCATAACACGAGTTCAAATTGCATTTGTAATAGCAGGTACTGGGTGCAGACATTCCCTGCTATTTATTGCCGATACAACGCAGTTTATTTACTTTTCTTTACTTTTATTGTCTTTCATTTGATATTGTTGCATAGCACAGTGGGTGTTTTGTTAATTTAATTTTATTGCCAACTTTTAGGAGGTTTGCGTGTTTTATCATTAAATTACGTTTCTTTTTGAAATAATTTCTTTTACTGCAATTATTGCTTATTAAATTGCTTTCAATTATTCTATTCCATAAAGTAATTCTCAATTTGAAAATTATAAGCGTTTTGAATTGATTGTTCTTTTGACTTCGGTGATCTCCCGTGGAGTTACATGCGACAGCTGTTCTGTCGCTTTTTGGCAAAATTAAATTATTATTAATGCTGTCATAGAATGGTATACTTGCCAGAATGCTAAGATACTTATACTTGGCATGTGGCAATGATGATTGTAATGTTCTGGCATTTAAAGAAACGTGCTTTAGAAGAGTGTGATTGTTCATGGATGCTGTCTTGAACTAGGCGTAAGAGGTGACGCCCTACTTGCTTAAGCATAGATAAGCGTTCCCGTAAGTTGAGTCCTGTACAAAATGCTGATTAACCAGAGGAACTAAACAATAGACGAATTCATATGAGATGAATACCCTGAAGAACTCAAGATACCAAGGATATCCGTGTGTGAGGTCTGAAAGAATGAACCCTATTAGGACTCTGAGATACTTCGTAAATGGTCAACATGCTGAATTAAAGTCATTGGAATCGAAACAATTTGGAGATCAGATTAAGAGTTTTGTCTGTATTAGAAGTGTGGAATCAGAACCATCCCGGAGGAACATAACTAAGCCAACTAGTTTCGACATAATAGATGGTGAAAAAAGAATAATTACCCGATCCTTTTACGATAAAGATCAAACTCCGCAGTCTATAAATATTTATTTTCTGTCTGTCAACTTCTAGAAATTTATTGTTGGTTTGTTATTGTTATTTATTGTCATGATCTTTCTACGTAGTTTTGTTATTGTAGTTTAATCTTTATTTGTCCCGTAATTTTTTTGCTGTTTTGTTATTCTTTGTTTTAATTGGTCTTTTTCAATGTATCCAGAGCTCTGTCTTTGCTCGCCTTCAGTCAGGATTACGACCTAGCTTCTCACCTAGGTGTGGCGGAACCTACTGTTTAAAGACGACTACCAACGACAGATTTTTTAGAAGCTTTTACTGGCAATTTCTCTTACTCTCAGAGTTTTTGCCAGAAATCTGCTGAGAGGAAGTCGCCAAAGAAATATTTTTTGCGTATTTCGTTTTAATGTCTGACCTGGGATTTGAACCGTGGCCGCGCGTCTAATAAGCCAACACACTGCGCACTATTCTACACAGTAAAGTTTAATCATTGCTGCCTAAGGATCGTGTAATAAAATTGTTAGCACAGTGTTATCAATTAAAGTGTGCTGTGTTATAACTGTCAGTGTTTTATAAATGTTGGGGACTAGAGTCAAGCCTTTCAAGTCTTTTCTTCCTTCCAGAGAGATTATTGCTTTCAATTTAAGTCACAATGTTAACTACACTTTTTATTTTTAAATTACTTTTAATTTGCAATTTGACATGAACGTGCATATAATTTTTCTATCATGATAATGCAGTTGAGAGAATATTTCAACCACTTAACAATAATAACTGTAAACTGGTGGTGCCAATATAATGTAGACGTTTTTAATAAAATTCGGTCATGGCTAAACAATTAATTTAAAACAAAAGAAATAAATTCCTGGCACTGCTCATTACGACTAATAAAGTGTAGAAAGCTTTTGTAAACATCAAATAATAGAAATGTCATGTGTTTGTAAATTAGTAAACAAATAAACCTTCAGACTCTTTCATTCATGTTTCTGCAGTGTAGGCAATAGGCAATGTAATCAATAATCTCTGACCCAAGAACCTTTGACCTGTAAATATCTACATATTTACGTAAACAAAGCAAAGCATTGTGATGAATGTTGCCAAAACATATGACCATCATACTATAAATACTCTCTTACAAAGCCATGTCAATTTATAAGTAAATATTTAACTGTATATGTATATATGTGTGTGCGAAAGTGATGAAGGGAGAGGTAAAGAAGAATATTGTATGCAAGTATCAATGGGTCATGTACGAACAAAAGGTCAACATAAACAAAGAATCATATGAAACAACACAGATGATACAATTTGTTGTCGTATACTGTAACATCAGCAATTTGGGCAACATCGTCATGCACCAAAACCTAAGCAGTCCAACAAAATGTCAATGGACTTCAAAGGATAAAGGAAGCAACATATGATTTTGAACAACTGCAATTACTGCAGAGAGAAGCTCATGAAAGGAAAATAAAGAAATTAGAAACTATGAGAGAAAAAATGAGAGCTAAAGTGCGAACAAAGGAGATGTAAATTTCTTAGAGAGTTACAGCTTTACACATGCATATAGAGAGAGCGTATACATATGTAAGTGGTGAGTGTGCGTAGAAGGCAATAAAAACTCTCAAATTGTTACAGTGATGCCAAGTTATTGCCTTTATTTCAGCTAAAAGCCGTGAAGTGCCGTAGTCTAGTAGGTAGTGTATTGGCTTATTAGACGTAAGGTGACAGTTCAAACTCCTAACGCTGTAATTCGAACTTAGAATTTTGTTCTTAATTACTTTTTTATAGAAAGTGATGTTAAGAGAGGAAGTGCCGATGAACATCACCACACAGTTCGGCTCTGCCTCATTAGCATAATCAAAATCTGACAAGCTTCTCTGCGATCCCGCATGGAATTCTCATGGAATTTCTTAGAACGTTGTTTGATTTTACATTCAAAACGATACTGAAAACTAAAGTGAGTAAAGAAAACTAAAGAGAGTACACATGCCTTCCTTACTTGTGCAAAAATGCTAAACGAAAACGAATAGATCTCTACAAACGCAGCCAAGAAGAATGGTTGGATCTATGTTGCTTTGAAAGACAAATCTCAGCGTGTTGTATAACAATTCGGCAGCATTTGGCGTTGGCAATATAGAAGGTTTTAGTCGATTAGTATCCGATTTACCTAATGGGTATTGTCACATGCAATATTTCCTAAATAAAGACAACCAAATTACTTCAATGTTGAGTAGTACAACGGATACTATTCTTATGAGGTTAGACAACGCGTCGTCAAGAAACGTATACAATTTCCAATGCTACCAGACTTTTATTGTTCGCAGTTTCCTCGTCATAAAAAATCATGTCAACAGAGAAGTTTTGAAAACGCAATTCTAGCGTGGCCTATCTGCACTTGTGCATAAAGAACTTTATAGATCAACGAGATATCAGCTTGGAGAGCTGATCCTGTTGATATGATGAATTTAAACTCACAAACACATGAAAACTGTAAGAGGCAACGACGATAAAATAAAAGAGCAATTCTAGGCAAAGATGTCGTAAACTCGTCCAAAGGGAGCTTGGTCCTCAAAGGCAAATGCTCCAACAACGGTAAAAGGCCTTTTAGCCTTTTTTTCGTTATATATTTTTACATTTTGGCTGTTAAAAGTTGGCATCACTGTAGTTGTTACAGCATGTTTCTTATGTTTATTTCTCTATTTATGATTCGTTCTTTCTTTCTTTTTCTCTCTTTGTTACAAATTTCTGTTTTAATGTAGTACGTTCATGCCAACGGTTTAATAGCTATTTTTCGTTATTGTTGTTGTTGTTATTGCAGAAAGTTCATGAACATCTTTATTGTATACAATTACAATCATCCGTTCATATTTAAGGACAAGCATTTTATACCAAAGAAAATTGTTACAAAACCATCATTATTATCGTCATCAACACGTCATCATCATCATCATCATCATCATAAGTACTATGCGTCGTATAATTCACTACATATTGAGGCCAGCTTTGCGTATACATGACATAAATTTGTTGTTAATCTTTCCAAGTGTTCTTGTTGTTGTCGTTGTTTATTACATTGGGCTGTAGAATACTGTTACAGGAGAAGATTCCCACGCTCACATTGTTTCAATCGATATCATAAAAAGGAAAATTCCTTATGAGTAACATCAACACAGTGTGAGTACAAGTTTTACGTAAGCGTCTGTCGTACGACTACAAAATAATAACAATGAATGCATGAATGGGCTGACAGGTGCTGTGTATGTACTACGTCGTTTCTGGTTACACGAGGTTTCATTTCCTATTGATTCATAAACTACGTCAAATCTTTAATTGCCAGATTAGCTTGACATTTAAGCGATTGTTTAATAATTAATTTAATTGGCAGGATGAATTATTAGAATTTATGTTGTTAGACGGCCATTATTTATAAAAAAAATGTTTGGTTAAGAGACGTTAGTTTACGTTTGACATTTTACGTTTAACTTCAATAATATGAGATATTTTATCTTAAAAAAAATATCCATAAGCAATGGTTCAGCTCTAGCGTTAAAGCAATCGGAGCTTTAGAGATATTTCGTATAGTTTTCCACATCCCGAACAGAATAGTTTCTACAGGCGTAGTACCCTTTCAGAAATATGGATAATTAGATTACCTATATTGCCATTACATAGACACATACATAGTTGGTCATTACAACTCTTCAGTCAGGATTACAACCTATCTTCTCACACCACGTATGTTGTATGTGTTGCTTTATTATACATGATTTGGGGACCTAACATTTAAAATCGACTTCGAACGACAGCTTTTTTTAAAGAACTTTTCATTGCAATTTTTTATTTACTCTCAGAGTTTTTACCAGAAATCTGCTGAGAGGAAGTCCCCTATAAAATATTTTTTTCATATTTCCTTTTTTTTGGAAATGTCTGAACTGGGGTTTAAACCGTGACCTCACGTCTAATAAGCTAACACACTACCTACTAGACTACGGCGACTACCATGGTAGAACTGCTAACGGCAAGCTCTATGGATCGGTGATTAACAACGTACGGGGAATAGGCCTACAATAAAAAAAAAACAAATTTTCTTTCACGATTTTTTGCTCCTTCATTGAATGAATTTAAATTTGTTGCCGTGATGAAATTTATGGAATTCTCAATTCACTTTAAAATTTAATTTTTACAGCGTAATTTTATTACGTAACGTAATGAAATCAATGGTTAATTTTAATTACGTAGCGTAATGAAATCAATGGTTAATTTTAATTACGTAACGTAATGAAATCAATGGTTAATTTTAATTACGTAACGTAATGAAATCAATGGTTATTGTTACATTAAATACAAGTAAAGGATTATTATTAAGAAAAAGAAAGAAAAAAGAAGCCTTAAATTATTGCTGTTTTAATGGGCGTAGCTTAAACAACATTAGTGTTCGCTATTGTCACATTACAACTACAATAAAAACAAAACAAGCAAAAAAACATTATTAATTGGAATTTCACTTCTTTTGTGTGTCCTACACTTTTTGTAAGAAAAAAAATAAAGTATGAGTCACTGCTGTTGATTGGTAATGGGTTTTCGTTACGGGCATTTTAATTCATTTCAACAAAAACTTTTACATTAAGAAACATCGAGACATAAACCTTTAACCTTGTAATACACAAGCGTTTTTGTAAAATTTTCGGGTCGTCCAAAAAGGGACTTCCGAAATTTGATAGTTGATAACAGTCATTTTGTTAAAGCTACTTCCTGTCAATAAGTTGTCATTTATTCAGTCTATTTTGCCAAATTATCATTGAAGCTTTGACAAGAATCGTAGACAACGACATGTGTTCGTTCGATGAGCTCTAGAGCAGTTGGCAACTGACCCTTACGATCGTCGAAAAATCATCTTTGACGTTGAGGCCCATTTCTGGTTGAATGGACACGTGAACAAACAAAATTGTCGGATTTAACGCGATACCAATGCACATGTGATCCAAGAGCGTTCCAATTCATTCCGAAAAAGTCATTTTTTGGTGTGCATTATGGGCCAATGACGTCATCAGTCCTTTATTTTTTTAGAACTACGTCCAGACCATCGACGAGCACTATTAGGTCGATGATTACCATGTTCTTTTGGCATAAATTGAATGATCTGGACATGAACGACTTGTGATTTCAACAAGACAGCGCTACGAGCCACACAGCTCATGATGCAGCCATCGTGTTTTGCTATTTGACCCTGTTATGCAAATAAGTCACAAATCAAAGCGGTTCCTTAGCCAGATTAAAATGCAAATCCATTTTTCCACGTGCCTACCTAATGAACTGTGAAGTTCCACTGTCTTGCGCTATCATATGTAGAGAGGGAACTACAATGGTCCTGTGTCCCATCACGGAAAAATTGGCAGATTTTCTACTTGAAAACAATCTCAAGAGAGTGAATTTCAGTGTAGGAGATGACAGATTCTAACATTCATGCTCGAAGTTCACTTAACAATTTTATCGGTTTTTCTATCACATGGTCCAGATTAAGTAGCTGTTACACATTCATCCTTGGAAATAATTGCTACTATGCAACACCAGGGCCGATTAATAAATTTTCTATCAGAGAAAAGTTTCATTCTATCTCTTGGGAAAAGATTTACCCCTAAAAGTTTGTTTGTTTGTAATTTTAAAGAATTGATGATACCAAGAATTTCTGTGTGTCCCTATTTTTTTCCAACACTGCATAAGTCTCTCCTATACCTGTTTAAAAGATGAATACAACTTCCCTGAATGGCCCAAATATCGGAGAGTCTGCCATTGTATATCAGTACTCTTCTTAACCACGTTAGTGCAACAAGGTCAGCAATAGTTCACGTGGCCTTGTTCTACCAAGAAAGTTAAATTTCGGGGGAAAATGTTTTTTTTTACTACGTCTTATACTAAATGAAGTTCCCAAACAAATGTGTTATTAAGTTTCTAATCAATTTAAATTATTAAAATAGTTTTGCTAATAGGAGTGTAACATTATCTCTTTGTCTCTCTCTCTCTCTCACTTACCTGTAAATCAAATTCTCGGGATAAAGACATTTTTGCTTACTACTGCCGGAAAAACGTTTATGATGTTTTTTATTTGTTGGTTTGTGATGTTTTGAACCACCTAAATGCATTGGTTTAAATCTGCTACGCTTGAGGCCGCCAGAAAATAGTTTCGCAAACGCAAATGCGATAAACGGCGGAATTTTGTGGGTTTTTATTAACAAGTATTACAACAAGTATAAAGAGAAAATTTACACTCTTTTTTCTACAACTTTTAATTTAATTGGTCCTTATCACTTGCTCTCTCGCACACACGCACACACACCCACGAAGGCTTTTAACGTATATAATAACGCGGGAATAAACGTCTTAAGAGTTGCAATTAAAAGCGCACAAAGTGCGGCGTTAAGGTTGGTTATGCTGTTGCAACCAACAACAAATTGGTCCTTTACTGAGTATTTATTTTCGTTTTAATAGTTTTCTTTAGTATTTTTTTATGTATAATAAAAATATTTGGCACTTTTCTGTTTAAAATTTATTCTTTTATTTAAAAAACAAAAAAATTAAGAATTTTTAAAGAAACAAATAAAAGAAAAGAATTGAGAAAAAAATCACCAGGTTTTTAAATATTTTATGGCAACATATTTGAAGACTTTAAAATGTTTGTTTTTTTGGTTTGTTGCGTTAAAGAGTTTCTGTTTTTGTTTTTGTTTTTTGTTTTTTTTTTTTGTGGGTTATTAGGTTAGACAGATTATACTGTGTTTTGTTGTTATTTTAGTTGTTTTTTAATTGATAAATTGTTGCTGTAGTTAGGCTGGCTGTTGGAAAAAGATTTATTGTCCTTGTTAGAGGTTGTGTCGTACGAACAACAACCGTTAGAAACGACGAACTGTAATAGTAAGAGTGCGAGATTGTCACTGTGTTCTAAAATATAATGAGTACAAGTGTATGTGTGTTTATTTCCTTTGTAAACTAAATATTTGCTCACTCTAGTCACTCTCTTGTAAATTATCTCTCGCTTACACACTCTCTCTCTCTCCCTCTCTCTCTGTCTCTAATAGTAGTTGTGTTTTTTGTTTATATTTCGCTTGTCTTTTTTTTCTTCTGTGTCTCACACTACTTTGTATTTCCGTTGTTGCACTTGCACATTGACAAAATTACCCCGTCGCAGAGTGCTTGTCCTGGTTCGATCTGCAGGTTTGTTCAATGAGTTGTCGTTTCCTTGTTCGTGCGGTATTTCGTTTGTATATCTAAGGATGTAATCGGCTATATGTTTTTGTTGTTGTTACAGTTTTGCTGCATCTAGTGTTAATAAACGGCAATACCGTATGTTTTACACACACATTCATAGAACTTGACTTATGATGGTATTTTATACTTGTATACATGTGAGTGAGTGTATCTCACTTTATACCGTTATGTTTAGATTTATGTTATAAATCAATAAATTTTTTTCAAGTGACAAAACAAATTTTCCTTTTTTTTTCAAATTTTTTCTCTTTTTAAAATTATTTTTAATTAATACCGTTATAAATCATTTAAATCGTTTTTTGTTTTGTTATTATTTTTTGCAAAATATTATTTTGCTTCAAGTCTTTTTCAAAGTTTTTAACACTTTAAAAGTGTTAAAAAAATATGTATTCGGTTTGAATTCTTGTTAAAAAATTTCTTTTAAAAAAATTCTTTTGCTTTCCTAAGCAATATTTGATTTAATTAAACAAATTTAATTTAATTCCTCCTTTAAGGATATTATTTTCATATAAAAAACTTTTTTATTCTTCTTTTTCTTCCAAACTCTTGTGTAATTGCAGTAGAAAAAAATTTTTTTTTAGTATCTCCTGAACTTTTTTTTAAAACTTTTGCAACCGTTTGCTTTAATAGTTAATGCTCAACTATAAGATTTTCTTGTTTGCCTCTGAATAAATATATGTTCTCCTAGGACTAGATTTTTACTCATTTATTCTTTTCTAATGGTGTCAGTGTCATTTCTACCAGTGCTCTCTGGTTTTACTCTCTCAGTTATTTTCACCATAGTTTATTAGTGAGAGCAGCTGTAAGGCTTATTGTTTACAATTCTTATTTAAAAAAAAATCTTGTTTTGGTCGCCTTATTTATTTTTGTTTACATTGTTTTGCTCGTTCTATTCTAAACAAGCGCAGTTGTTTTCACTTCTATACCAGTATAACAGGATATTACCAAGTGGCCATATAATTTTCTTTTAGTAATTCAAGTGTCAGTTTTAAGCTATCATGCTTTCTGAGTGCATGGTAATTGAGGGTGATATTGTGATGGTTTCCATTCAGTTACTTTGAGCCTTATACAATAATAAATTATGTGTGTATGTATATTGTGATTTCAATAATGTTAGTCTGGTTGTTAAATGACTTTCATTTTAAAATTACGAATATAAATCGTTTCAAACTGACTACAAAGCGGTGATTGAAACGTCACCTTTTGAATTGGTTGTCAAAATCGATCTACTGTGTGAGAACTAGACAAGTTTTAAAAGAAGTTTGAAAATACTGGAAGCACTACAGCTGTGGCCAGTTTATCATCTGTCGAAAATATCATTTCTAATACAGAATGTGTGGCGGATATTTTGAATTTATCGAGTCAATGGCGTTCTTCTTTTTGCATTTTGTTGTGCGCATTCATCCATACAAAGTCCAACTCAAGCAACAATTAAACTCGGCTAACCGTTCACAGTGCCGGAGACCTGTTAACTGGGTGCTAGATCAACTAGCTTTCAATGCTGATTTTATTATTCGAACAAATTGCCTTCATTTCTCACTATATGCTCAAATACATAACTCGGAAAGGAAAAAAGGAAAGTTATTGCTGCGGATAAAACCGGTTGTTTGGGGCATATTTTGGTTTGAAATAGTCGTTGGAACGTTTTTTTTTCGAAAACATCCCTGGAGAACCATTACTGTAAAATCAGAACGCTATTGCTGAATGATAAGGCTTTTCTGGCCCACAGTTGAATGTTCTGGACTGCACTGCAGGTGGTTTTAACAAGACGATGCCACGAGCCGGTCAAAACAACAAATTTCTTTTTAATGTGTTAGATTCTGGGACATTGTGGAGTCCTAGCGTTAATATTTTCTTCTGTTTATGTTTAAAAAGTTACCGTTAGCTGGTTTGAAAGATGACTTCGGTTGCTATTTTTGTCTTGTATCTTTTCCTCTCTTCCTTTCTCTATCTTCTTGGATTATGTCACTAAACTATCTTTAATCTTATTGTCTAATTATTTCTCTTTGACCTTTTCCCCTTTTTATGTAAACTGCAGACTTTAAAAGTTTTCATAATGAACATTTTCTGGCCTTTTTGTGGAACTAAACAAATCGTTATACGGCCCCTATAAAAATACAAATAGTTGTACAACATGTTGGATAAACAAGTTGGTCGTATTCGTCACACAGTCGATTTTTCAACGAACTTTATTTACAAATTACTTTGTATCATCGTATTGACCATGCCTTAAATGAAAATCGAAATCTTGTGATCTTCAAACAAACGTCGACCAACCAACTCTTCAACATTATAGTTGCTTGTGCAAAATAATCAAGTTGTACAACCAGTCACAACGTGTATGGGCCTCATTACCGCTTTATTAAAGTTCATACTTTAAGATGCAGCTCTGTTAGGTGTTATATATACACCACACCACCAAAACACCGGATGATGGTGAAAAAGGTATTGTCAAATATTTCACAACAGCAACAATTTTAATAAAAGCCACACAAATCGTGTTTTTCCCACACACAATTCCGCAAATATTTCTATAATCATACAAAATACCAACTAATACTTATTAATTAAATAAAAAAATATAAAAGAATTATAAAAAAGTGTATGTGGAATGTGAAAAGTATATTAAAAGAAAAGTACAGAATCTAGCGTACCAAAGAACGAAAGACGGCGACGTCATTGCAAGAAAATAAGGCATGTTTTGTTTTGATGACCAAATGAAAGAAATGCCAGAATTTCTAAGAGTGTTTTGAAGAGACGTAAAAGTCGTTTTTCTTTGTTATTAGAAAGTGTTTGTTTTTATTGTAAATACAAATTCATTGTAAATATTTGCGGCCATATAGAAAATAGTTTGCATTTGGTGCCAGTAAGATGTCCTTTATAAAATTATTTGAGGAATTTGTGCAAAAGAAAGATGTGGACTGTAAATCTAAACTATCGGTATTTTTAAGTGAGGAGGAGCAAGTGAACGAATTGGAAAGAGAACTCGACGAAGATGATGGTGGGGTAAGTTATACAAACTCTATAAATTATTTAGCCCTTAAAATTTTTTATGAAATTCTTTAGAAAAATAATTAAAAAATGTTCAATGTTTTCTATTGAATGAGCAGCAGCATTTTGACATTTAAGCCAATGTCAAAACGCAAAATATTTCTCTTTAATCTATTACAAACTGATAAACATGGTTGCGTATTCTGTTAGATTTTCGATGTGGCAACATTACTTATAAGTGTGACGCCATATTTGTAGTTGTAAAAAATATGGAATTCATTGCGGCTGTTTTTTTAGAGGAAAGAAAATTTTTATTTTGCAACTATTTAATCATAAAATTTAAACAGTTATTTATAAAATAAAGAAAATCAGTGTAAATAATTTGTATTCTATTGTGTAGTGAAAAGCTTATAAAGAAATTAAAACCAAATTAAGTGCTAAAACGTTTTAAACAAAGTCCAGTTTGGATATTACATGCGTGTGCAGAAAAATACAATTTCCCTCTTACTTCTGTCAATTAAAGTTAGTGCTTCTTTTAATAATTAATGGTATAAAAACAAAAAAAAAAAATAAAAGAAAATTACAACACAATAATTTTTGAAGTGGTTATCATGACAAAATGCAGTCACCGTCAGATTTTGAAAAAGATATAAAAGCAAACGCTTTGCAAAAGCCTGCACCATTTGCGACTACGTCGATATTACCATCGACGGCGGTAATGGCAACAACAGCTACAATACCATCAACAACAACAGTATCCACGACTTCTAGAATAGCTTTAACAAAAACAACATTCTTAACACCCATACAAAATTCTCAAAAAACACAACAACAACAACAGCAATCAAAGCCGTTATATACAACATTAACAGCTAAACAAACAACAACAGCCGGCAGTGTAACAACAACAAATTTAGGCAAAGTTGTTATAAAAGATTTTAAAGGGATTTTAAAGCCAATCATAACCAAACAACAATCGGCAACAACAACACTAACCACGGCACCAGTGCCTATCAATTCACCGTTAACAGTGGCACAATCTACTCCACTATTAACCGGTGCCGTAGGTGAAACTGCTGCCAATTTAAATGTTGCCATTGTGGCAGCTAAACGACCGCAACTGACAATTGTAGCTACAAAACCAAACCTTGTTGCTGACAAAACATATTCAACGGTAGCAACGACGACTTCAGTTGTATCCACAACGACCAACACTTTAGCATCTGTAGTCACAAACACCCCAACAACAGTAACAACAAATGTAATTTATTTTTTTATGTTGAGATTCCTTTAATTTTGTAGACCTTCTAGCATTTCTAAAACACTAATCTCCGACCATATTAATCTGAAATATTTAACTAAATATCTCTCTTTTTAAGATTTGAATAATCGTTGCTAAATTGCAATACAATTATGAATTCCATACATGTAGTGTAGCCAACTCAACTATTCCACAATGAAAGCCTAGAAAACTAACCCCAAAATTAACTTTAAATATGAATAATGTTTTCAATTAGTTTAGGTTAGGTTTCGGGACATGTGCTGTTATGATGGCAGACAGAATTTTACTCGGAAATTATTGGATTCAGAATGGGGATAAAAAAAGTTAAAGCGATAGGCTATAAGATGAACAGAATAGATAATGCAGAGCAAACATTTAAAGACGAAGAGCCAAATACCAATACAAACTTTAGGAGAACTCGAATGTCGAATGTCGACAGGGGGTTTAAAACCTTAGAAAATCTCTAGCACAGCGTTCTTCATTTCATCAAGGACTGAATAGCTACAAAGCAGTCCCCTACTCATTCTTGTCGCAGCATAGCCTGCTTTTTATCCTTGTCAGCGCCTTAATCTCGCAATGCCCTTTATGAAACTCAGCCACAAGCATTAGTTCTTCTATTATTGATGATAGACCAAACAGTTCCAAACACGTATCATCTCGAGCTGTCGTACCAGCCCTTTTACTTTTCTCCCCTATCCATCACTCGATAAGTCCATAGAGGTAATAGATTGGAGGACCACCAATTCGACCACAGAATGTGAATCTCAATCTATCAAGACCATACGTCATCTCCTTTCCAATTATGCATCAGCCAAATCAGCGCCTGAATGCCAACAAAGATCACCTAATTTTCCATACTTGAAGAGTCTAGGTATCGCAAAATATGCAAAGTACATCAGTAATTGTGCCATTAATTAAACTCAATTGTTGAGGAAGCTGTTCGATACACAACTGCGAATAATTCGCCACACTTTCTTTAACAATCTACTGTAACGACGATAAACAACCTGAAATGCGTGATAAGTGAGCTCGTTACAGCGGCTATATTTGTTGGATTACATTTTTCTCTAAATTGTTGGAAAGCTTTGTGTTAGAAAAAGAATTCCTTAGGAATAAAATGTCCACCTGTATTCGCGATAAGAGGGCATAGATATCACTTTATTGCCTGGTTAAATTTTTATTTTTTGAAGGTATTCTTGAATACTTTTTTTTTCTAAAACAACACGGCAATACTTTACTTGACAAAAACTTATTTTAAAAAAACTTTTTTCCTACTAAAGTATACAAACGTTTTAATACTTGAATTTATACAAGAATATACACATAAATTTTTTTTCCAGAGTACTACAGCGACAGCTGATACATCAACGGAGAGCAGTAAAATGGAGCATAGCTATATACGTGATACCACGCCAGTGAAGCCTTTTAATAATGTTGAAATTACAAATGGTCTGCAACCAGCACGAACTATTTTGGTAAAACGACCACCACTTTGTCATTCTTGTCATACAAATCCGCCCGAAGAGGATCCAAATGATGCCCATCAAGCATCGATACCAGCCTATAATGAAATTGCAGCCAAAGAGGCAATGAATGAATGTGCCCGTATAGCGAAATATGTGAAAAATACCAATCCCGATGATGATGACTGGGAGTCCAGAGTAAATCAGTAGGTTGATTTAATTTTTTAAAAAGATTTAAAAATAATTAAGTTTATCATACAATTTTTTATAGAATTGGTTGGTCCAACATGCAAAAGAATTTATTTGTTAAAGTAGCACGTATCTTGGATAATGATCAATTGGGTCGTCTTGCATTTGCCGGAAGACCCAATGAAGCCATGCAACGACGTGTTGTTGTTGATAAGTCTGCTTCACGCATGCGTAAAGCTTTAGCTTCTGTAGCCTGGGATTCACGTTTGACTCAATGGCTGCATTGTTTGCTAATGGATTCATTACCTTCTACTTATATGGCTTCTTATTTGGATATTTTGCAAACTCTCAAATCAAAGTTACCCACTTTAATGGATAAAATGTTATTTGGACGACCGTTGAACGTAAGTCAAGAGCTATTGGCACCCGTAATGAAAAAGAAATGGGAGCCACAAATTGCTACAAAAGTACGTAAATTGGGTCATAATGCTGTAATAGTTGCTTTACCATCAATGCCTACAAGTGGTCCTGTGCCGAATCGTTTACAAAAATGGTATCAACATTTGGCCACCATAACGCAGATTGTCCAAGTGACTTTACCCATGACAAGTGAGTATTAGATTAAATGAAATATTTTATAGGACATCTTCTCTAAACTGTATTCGTTTTGTACCTTTTAGGTGGTCATATATCTCGCCAACCTTTGGAGCAAGTGGCCGAACAAATAGTGTCTTTGACGCGTGTTAAAATTCAGGAACTACGCAACGAAAACTCTCAGCGTAGTATTATTTTAATTGGTTTCAATGCAGGCGCTGCTTTAGCTCTGCAAGTGGCCATGTCAGAGAATGTGGCTTGTGTTGTTTGCATGGGTTTTGCTTATAATACTTATAATGGCGTAAGAGGCACACCCGACGATCGCATATTGGATATTAAAGTGCCTATTTTATTTGTGGTGGGACAAAATTCGGCTAGAACAAGGTAAAGTAGAATTTTTATACGTAATTTTATGTGATTAATTGCATAACTTCAAAAAAATTTTTTTTAAGCTCTGAAGAAATTGAATGTTTGCGTGAGAAAATGCAATCAGAGTCTTCACTTGTGGTTGTGGGCAGTGCCGATGATGTTCTACGGGTGCCCAAGTCAAGAAGAAAATTAGAAAGCGTTACACAATCTATGGTTGACACCATGGTTGTCGATGAAGTTTATGATTTCATTAAAAGAATTCTAACAAATCCACCCGGGCCACGTACACCAACTGTTATAAACAGTTCGTTTTATGCGAAACTAAATAAAACAAATGCCGGCGATAAGAGTACAGGAAATCAACGTAAACGCAAAAATGATAATAGCGATCCAGATGCATTACCTGCAAAATCCAAACATCTAAGTAAGTTAAGAATTTGAATTATTTTGTATTTGAAATCAATTAATTTTCATACGTTTCATTATTAAACATGAAATGAAATTCAAGAATATAAGAAATCTGATCAAGAACAGAAACCACCCAAGAAACCTAAAATTCAAGATCCTTTTCAAGTCAAACGAAAGGGTAACGTTTTAATATTCTTTTTATCATTTGCATTTCATACCAATGTTATTATTTTCATACATATTTCTGAAATAAGTTTGCGTTTATTAAACTTAATTTTGTATTTTAACACAGTGGGTCGTCCTCGTACGCGTCCTCTACCGAATACCTCTTCTACTCCTACGGCAGGCACTGGAAAACTGACGCAAATTCATACATCCACGCCTGTAATGTTGGCTAAAACACAGCCTACCAAGAAACATTTATCGCCTGCAAACATAACAAATGATGATCTTAACATGGCTATACAATCACTGATCACCGATACAAATGAGTCTGCTGACAAGAGTTTGAATTCTAATACCACCGATTCAAATCCTCAAACCAAACTTATAACCAACTTTGAATTGGTGGCTCAATCGAAAACTGTACCCATTAAGACAGCCTTATTAAATCCTCAACAGAAACAACTAATAATTGGCTCTACCCCTGCTGTGGGTACCAAAATTAAAATGATACCTTCTAATCAATTTGTGCAATTGAAACCGGCTCCTTTACAGTCACAATCGAAAATCTACACGATAAAAACATCGCCAGTGATTAGTAGTCCAAATCAAAGCGGCGATGCAAGTGCAAGTCCTAGAATTGGAAGCATTGTGACAACTAATCCCAGCTCAAGTAGCTCAGGTCAACATATCTTTACACTCAAAACACCCAATGGCCAGACAACACAATTTGCCACTGCTGTTGGTGCACAACCGAAGTACACTGTCATCAAAAACGCCAATGGTAATACCACGCTGCAATTGTCATCCGCCAAAGCTTTACATCCGGTGGCCACCACAGCCACTGTATCAACGCCAGCAGCAACTGCCTCTAGCAGCAATTTAGATTTGTCGAATATTATTGATATGCCCATACTGTTTGCCGATAATGAAGGTAACATTTCGGATACATCATCAGGTGCTGAGATTAAATCAACTACCACAGCAAATAAGAATGGTAAGTCGGCATTACAGTTTCTTCTTATTATTTTTAGTTTATTTTTTTAAGAAAGAATAGGAATTTTCCGACTTCTTGTTAATAAGTATTAAGGCCTTTGTCCCTATAGGCAATTCTGCTTTTTGGGGGGGCCCCTTTCTTTAAATTTGTCTTTATTTCTTACCCGGAAAATCTTTATGCTGTTTTCAGGCTCGTCATCTGGCGTTGGTCAATTGATCATCAGCCAAAAAATCATCAAGGAAGCTAATCCCACAACAACCTCTTCAACTACAACTGCTGCCGCCATGGCTTCGACATCTAGCGGCACGTATGTCATTAACAAACCCGGAACATTTCTGCAATCTCAACAGTTGTCTGGCAATAAACCCAATAAAGTGGTTTTCATTAATCGTAATACCATGAAACCCTGTCCCAATATCATATCACGTTCTAATCTCACCCAACAATTACCCAAATATACTAAAGTAGTGGTAACAAATTCAAAATCTGCTTCCACTACTCTAGTACCTCGACCGGGTACCCATATTACCACAACAAGTACATCACCCATTGCCTCAACTGTTAAACAAATTAATTTACAAACCTTAAATCAAACTGCATCCAGTTCACCTACAAGACCATCTGGTATATTGAATGTACAAACAAAGAATTTACCCCAAATACAAATCATAAATAATCCAAATGCCACTCTGATATCAACGGATAAACCACAAATTCGTAATATTGTGGTTAAGTCGGGTGGCCTAAAACAATTGCCTGCCCATTTGACCACACAACTTTTGAATCGTAATCTCACGGTAAGAAAGTTACCCCCGGGTAGTGTTACCATAACCTCATCACCGGTACACACTGGTTCTACGGGTATTGTAGCTGTTTCTGCTGCGAATGATGTCTCATCTACCGTGGAAAATGCCGCCTCATCGCCTGCTTCATCGTCTTCTTCATCGGCTTCGACGACCATACAAACGTCACCTAAAATTATCACTTTAAATCCCTTACACCGTGCTACACCATCCTCCAAGAGTGATTAGTGTGTAGCAGACAGATGATGTGATTGTGATTAATCTATTTAATGGATGCACCCCTTTGTTTTCATATGTCACTGGTTGGGTCGTCATGCTTAAAAATTAAATTTTTTAGCCGATCTCTTGTAAGAATTGAAATCACCTTTTCATTTTTGTTTCTTTCTTTCTTATTTTCCTTTAATATTACGATTAGAATTGTAATTAAATTTAATTGTTAAAAGAGTTACTTAAAATGATTATGAAATCATTTTGGTATTTCGCGTATTTAGTATTTTATGTGTCAATATTTTTGAAACCTCAAAAACGTAAATAAAAAAAAACAAAACAAATGTCTATACAAATGCAAAAACTATGTCTTGAATTTATTGAAGAACCGTTTAGTTCGGTTCGCCGCAAATACATTTGGTTTGAGAACAGTCTCTTGCTATCTATCTGCTCTTTCGATGAGTATACCCTTCTGATCAAATTAACTGCGTGGAAGCTTGCCTACTCATTGCCGTGAAATCCCAGATAACCTAGCGGATGCAGCTTTCATAGACAGTCCAATAATATTTTGCAGTTAACCTCACAAGAGTCGAGTATTCGAATGGCACAGCCTGAGTGTCAGATAGTATTAGTATGCCCCGTTGCTTGTACCAGTTATCCAACGCTAATTGAACACATCTTTTGATGATGTAGACTTTGATTCTGGTGCCAAAAACACCTACTCCTGACCCTATATGCGTTCTCGATCCATTTGTACACCACAGTATGGTCTCCCTTTTAAATGACTATGTAAGCCTTCACTCTTGTAACTAATGGCTCTATTATGGCTGGCAATCGAACTACATCCGTGTTTCTGTCTGGTAGCCATAAATTTGCAGTTTCCGAATAATTTTATTTTTCCAAATAAAATTTTAAAATGTTGGATGCCATCTGTATTGCCAATTTTTGGCATTTTTCGTAACTGATGAGTCATGATTCTCGTTGCTCAGAGTTTCTTGAAATTATATAGCCTACCTGTCCTGTCAGTTCTAGAGGAAAGTAGGGAGCCTCTCGATTTGTCTGGTCACAATGTCTTGATGAATCTCGGACTGGTCTTGCCTACAATTATCCTGCACCGAAGTAGTGGCCATCAGTATCAATGTTAGGTAGGTAGGTAGGTAGGTAGAAGTAGCTGTCCCTCGATGGAGTCATCATGACAACGATAATGGACTTAAATTTAATTGGGTCTCCTGAGCCGCTATAAGACATGTTCTTATTGCTCTGTTATCTTTTTCTGCTGTCTCCATGTTTGTGATAGCTGTCCACATGTTTGACTATCTTGGGGTTTGTGGTCTGTTTTGCGGATTCCGCTCTGTTCCTGAAAATTGTCTTTCTCGTAAAACAACAAAAACCAAAATCGTTTTTCAGCTTACTATACGTATCCAACAGAAGTTATTCATGATATTATCTCTATAAATGGTTACAGATCCTACTTACTAAGTCTTCTAAAAATTTTCACAACTCTCTTCTACTTATGCTGAATCCTGTAGGGTTAGGAATTTTTCATAAGGTCCTTGAAACCCAACAGTCGATTCTACATCTCTATGCACGTTTGTTGTATGTATCACATCTTTACTTGAGGATTTCAAAGAAATCCTTGGTGGTTTCACCAAGCTTTCTCCTTACATTACGTCCTTAGCTGATCCTGTTCTTGTCAGTTTGCTTGTAATTTCATTTCGAGTAAGGTCTTAATGAACCAGTATCCAGCATAATCAAATTTTATAATCCAACGCAAGGACGCTTAACAGCCTTTTTCGCAAATAGACCAGATGTAATGTAAAAGTATGTGCCCACAAAACCTTCAGTGTTGCCAGCTGATCCTTTTGTTGTCAGTTTGTTGCAATTTCATTTCCAGTAAGGTCTTAATGAACCAGATCCAGCATAATCAAATTTTATAATCCAACGCAAACACGCTTAACAGCCTTTTTCGCAAATAGACCAGATGTAATGTAAAAGTATATGCCCACAAAACCTTCAATGTTGCCTGAATATTCATAAAAATTTTTATTTTTTGGAGATCTTCAGTATATGTTTCCTGGCTTTTTCGTAGTTTTGTGGCCTAATAAACAGAATATCCGCCTGAAAGATACTGTATCCCGATGGTAAAGTGTGCGATTCTTTGACTTGTTCTGTGACTACCTCCATTTTAGTCGTCGTCTGCGGAAATAGTCCAGCCAAAGGAAGGTCTATTCGATTCTATCCGGTGTATCTCAAGTATTATTGCATGTAATCATGTAAACCGTCATTTCCGTCGCTTGCAGTCGCACTGAGTAGTTTATACTGCAAGAACATACTTGACTTATTCAGTTTAAAGAGTCTTCTTTATCCAGACCTAGTGGTCTAACTGGCTTATAAATTTCGCTGATATTTTAACATTTATTGGGCGTGACTTACAGTTGCATAAAATTCCAAAAACAAAACCCCCTTTTCCTATCTGTTTTATAATTTTTATTAATATTTGTTTTTTTTTAGATTTTTTAATTGTTTTTTTTTTGTTTTTGTTTTTGTTTTATAATATGCATATACGGTTACAATAATGCATTATAATAACTGACTTAATATTTTTTTTCATTTTGTTTTATTTTCTTGCTTTTTTGTTTTTAATTGGATGCGTAAATCCATTAATTGTTGTGTTTTATAATAATATTAATTTATAATTCGTTTTATTTTTAATGTTTTTTTGTGTTTTTTTTTAATTATAATTTTCCTTAAACGTGCGTGCAACAAATATTTTTGCAACTCATTTAAATTTGTTTTCGGTTTAAATGTATTCTTCATTGTTTGTTGCATGCTAATAAAAATTGCTTAAATTAAGAAATTTAATTTAATTTTGTTTTTATTATTATTATTATTAATGTTAATTTCAATTTGTTTTTGTTTTTTTTTTGTTTTTCTGCTGTTCCTTGTTAATTGTTGTTTTAAGATTATAATGACGACACATTAATTAAATCTAATAATGTTAATAATAATACACACAAACATTTATAAACTAAATAATTTAATATATTTTATATACTATAATTTTTGTTTTAGCGTGTTTTCAAATATTTAACGCGTTAAATAAAATTTTAAATTTAAGAAAATTTTCATTGCAAATATTTGAAAAAAAAAAAATTTTTTTAATATTCATACTCTGCTTAGTGCTTCGAATTCGAAATAAAAAAAAAAAAAAATATTTTCAATAAAAATAATTAACAGAAAATAATTTTGAATTGAAATAATGATTTCAATTCAGTTAATGCTAAGCATTTATTTTTTTGAATTTAAATTTAATCTAAAAGTATTGGAAATTATAAACAAAAACGAAAAAAAAACACAAAAATTAAAACAAATTTAATTTGAATACGAATAATCATTAACGACTTTTTCTATATTTTATAAGGCATTGAAGCCTTAGAAGTTTTAATTGAATTACTTTGACTTTTGGATGGCAAGCTCTGCCATAATTCAACAATTCATAAGGGATAGTGATTCTATCTAGTTTTCATGGATATCTTACTAAAGTTCTTACTCTGTTACGAATGAAATAAATTCTATACAACATTGAATAACATTCGAATCCCTAAAATTTTGCTTAAAATGTCCTACTGGTCTTTGTATTGGTAGCGTGCTAATCGAAGAATGCTGGGATCATGTATTCAATTCTTACCAGAAGTCAATTTATCGCATGCTAGTTTCCCTTTTCTGTAACTCATTTTCTGTATTCCAATTTTGTTTTGTTGATTTCAATTGGACTTATGCGATTGCGATTTGAATCAACGAAATTCAATAGAAAACTTCAAAGTATTCGGATTCCTTAAACTAAAGAATTTTGTTGTTGTTCAAAGAAAACTTAAAAGCATTCGAATTCCTTAAATTAAAGGATTTTTTTTTTGTTCAAAGCGGCTCATACGAGAATATTTAAATTATCTTCGAATGAGTTTTCTAGAAATAGAAGATTTGGAACCGTAGGAGACTAATTTTGTTCAACATTTGCGCTAGGTTATGTTGCTTTCTTGTTGTTCAATCGTTTCAGTAACTAACGGACACTGTTCTAGGTCTTGAGGGTTTCGGTAAAACCGACATAGTTAAGCTCAGGAAGGCATATGGTGGCACGCAAACGGCAACGATATGATTTAATGCACATGCTGCAGGTATTCTTCTGAAGAAAGGTAGAATTAGGATCGGCTGATTATATGCAGGATTCACGAAAAAGGAATATTCCGACGAAATGCTTCCGATGCCTACAATTTGGACGTTTGGCCAAGGAGTAAAGTTGACCAATCGGGTACATGCTGAAGGTGTGGACAGGAGGGTCACATTGCTGAGAATTGCGAACGGGAACCTCTCTGCATGTTCTGCACAGTGGAAAACCCAAGGTTTGCCAACCATATCGCGGGGAGCAGGAAGTGTCTGCAGTTCAAAAGCGTTCTTAAATCGCGTTCGAGGAGACGAGGATAATCTGAATCATTGCGAGGCAGCCCAGGATCTATTGACCCAGAGGGTGATGGAGGAGATAATTGGTGTCGCAATCATAAGCGAGCCGTATAGGGTATCGAGGAACAATACTTGGGTCACCGACGAGTCTACTACTGCAGCTATATGGATTTGCGGTTCATTACCCTTCCAGAAAATCTATACACGGGACACTGGCTTCATAATGGCTAGGATAAAGGGGTTTAGCTGTTACGCTCCCCCGAAGTGGTCGAGAGAGGAGTTTCAGCATATGCTGGCGTTAATTTGAATTTAAATTTTGTCTCTTACGGATATCATAGTAAATTAAAATGAGAAATAATATCCTTATCAAGACACATTCAGTTTTCGTTCATTTACGACTACCTAACCCCTATTGCATTAATGTGCGGCATTCTCGATTTTCTTGTCAAATGGAATCATGCAACAGATGTTTGTAATGGATTGTTGATCCAAGGATGCATCAAACTATCAAGAAAGGATTGGAACTTGAACTCTGTATAGGAAATTCAGAAAGCAAACTATGTCTTCGACAGATGAAACATAACACGGTTTTCCAAGCGGAGATACATATAATCAGAGAGTGCATTATCTCAGCCAATGCAATTTTGGCGAACTAAATAACGCCAAGGGATTTAAATATCTTCACTAACAGTCAAGTGTATATTAGGGCAATAGTATCTACAAGGACAAGGGATCAAAGACTGTTTTGGACAGTAGGCATCATATGTATACCTAGTATTTAAGGAGCAGTGAATTACAGAATATAAATTTGGATAACCTGATGCACTTTAGGCAATAAAATTGGACAGAAATGTTGCAAAGGCTATTGCAGAACAATATTACTGGAGGAGTAGAGGATAACAGAATATAAATTTGGATAACGCGATGCACTTTAGTGCAATAAAAGTGGATGGAAACGTTGTATAGGCTATTGCAGAACAATGATGCAGGAGGGCAAATTGCACACATACTTTGGAGCGATTCTGATAAGAAGAACATCTAGAGCTTGTGACTAAATAAAGGCGAAATTCTTACTGGCTACTCAGCCTCACATATTTAACTGATTTGTTTAATTGACGTGATCGAACACTTTTTATGTCATTGCTCAGCCTTTGTAGGCTCGAGATACCAAAATGGAGTATAATATACAAGGCATAACTCAAGTATACTACACCAGGTGAATAGGAGTCTATACCTGACTTCACTCATCTTAGAGGAGTGGACTGGAAGAAGTGTAGAAAGTTTGTAAAGGTTTCCTCTAAATAATATGGTTGGCAGCACTTTATATTAAGCATAGAGCAGGTCGACGTGATGACTTAGGTGTATGCTGGTAGGCATCAGAATTGTGTTAGGGACCATAAGGGATTTTTGGTTATTGCAATACGGAATTCAATTAAATTGAAATAGAAAAGCCATTAACTGTAAAATAAATATTTAAGTTTTGTGTTTTGCATTAAATTTTGTAAAATAGAAAACATAAATAATTCTTTTTTTAAAACATAAATAACAACAATTTAGTTAAAAAAAATTTAGCAAAAAAAAAAAAAAAGAAAAAAAATTTTTATGTGGTGGAACCTTTTGTGTGTGGTCGTTTAAATTTTTAAAGAAATTTTTTTTTATAATTTTTTTTTTTTGCTTTTTTGCATAATATGACTATCAGTGCAATTATTTTAAATATATAAACCTTGTATAATGTGTAATATATCGCATTATAAATAATTTGTTTTGTTTTGTTTTGTTTTGTTTAATAATTATTAATATTAATAATAATATTTTGTTTAAATATTTTTCTAAAAAAACAAAAAAAAAAAAAAAAATTCTGTTTTCGTTTCTCTTATTTGCTTCACTTATTTGTTTCTCTTATTTGCTTTTGTATTTATTTTCAAGTGGGTGGAAAAAAGCGGTAGACAAAAGAATTGTTTTTTATAAAAAAATTTTTTCTTTTTCTCTTTTTGTTTTCTTCTACTTTGTGTTTGAGTTTGTGTTTGAAATTTGTAAAATTTATACAAAAAAAAATTGTTTTTAAATTATTTTTTTAGTTGTTTTCTTTTTTTTTTAATAATATAAATTGTTTTTAAATACTAGCAAAAGTAAATATTTCAAAATTATTTTTTTTTTTAAATTATTTTTTTTGTAAAAAAAAGTATTTTTTTTTTATTTTAGTTTATATATGCCTTGGTTTGGGGGGTTTTTGTTGGTTTGTTGTTTATAAAGTTTTATTTCAGTTTTTTGTTTTGTTTTGTTTTGTTTTTAAATTTAATTCTTTAAATTTTATTATTGTATTCAAAGTGCGTTTTATTTATTTATTTTTTTTTTGAAACATTTATTTTTAAATTTAATTTTTATTTTTTTTATTTAATATTTGTGTTTAATGTTAGAAAGTTTGCTTATTTGAATATGTGTGTGTGTGTGTGTGTGTGTATGTGTGTGTAAATGTTTAATATTAGTAATTAAGATGAAATATGATTTCATTGTTGCTAAACAAATGGATGGATATTCATGACTGACTAATGCTGCTTTATTTTTTTTTTGTTTTATAAAATATTTTGAATTCGAATTTTTTGTTTGTTTGTTTAATTTTTAAGTTTAATAATTATTTTATTTAAAAATTATAGATTTTCTTTTTTAATATGTTTTCTTTTAATACTTTTAATACCTCTTGCTAAATGCTTTTTTTTTAAGATTTAGTTTAAAAAGCTTTTTTTTTTCATATTTTTATTTAAATCATTAGAAGTATCATAATATTAATCATAATAATCATAATAATAATAATATGTTATGGCTATATACAGTTAAATAATGTTTAATATTTATTTTTTTTTTGTTTGTTCTTTCAATGATTATTAAATTTGTGTTAATGTTTTAGTATTATTTATTAATTAAAATTATAATTTTTTGTTTTTAATAAAATATAAGTATTTAAATATATATCACACATAATTAAAAAGAAAAAAAAATATAATATTTAAAATTAAAAAATTCAAATTATAAAAATAGCAAAAAAAAAAAAAAATGAAAACAAAATATTTATAAACTAAAAAATAGATTTATTTATATTATCATTATATAATTGTAATTTATTTTTAAAACAAATATTTTTTTATTTATTTTTTTTTCTGCTTTAGAACATTGCCAACTTTTATTTTCCCTTTTTTTTTTTTAAATTGTACTAAAAATTCTTCCTTTTTTTTTTATAAATTTTTAATCATTAATTTATTATTTTCTTTGAAACTTTTCATATTATTTTTAAAAAATTATAACAATTATAAACATCTAATTTTAATTTAAATTTTCATTTTTCATAGCTTTATTTAGCTTTCTGTTTAATTAATTTATTTATTTTTATATTTTTTTTTTATATTTAAAACCTTTTTTTTTATTCTTCTATTATTTTATAGAAAAACTTTTCAAATTTTTATATAAATTTTATTGAAAAATGTATTGTATGTATGTATGTATGTATGTATGTATGTGCTATTGCATTTGTATGTGTAGTATTCTAGTGTATGATTTAAGTTTGTTTAATCGTTTAAGCAAAAAGTTTTAAGTTCGTTTATAAAAGCGCGTCTTACAAAACTTACGAAAATATGTAAATATGTGTTAAACATCGACATTAATTTCTAATTAATTTATTTCTAAGCAAAATTCATTACTCCAGGCCTACATCTATATCATCAACAAAGCCAAATTAAGCTTGATTTTCTTCTATGGAGTGTATTTGAATGAAACTATGTCTTCGGCAGTCGACAAAGAACATGGTTTTCCAAGCAGAAGTACACATACGATTAGACAGACCAACATCTACATCATCAAAAAGGCGAAATTAAACTCTGGGGAGTGTAGTTGCATGAAACTATGTCTTCAAAAGTATGAAGGAACATAAAACAGTTTTCCACGCGGACGTACATGCGAGCAGGGAGTACAGCATCTGGGCTAATGCAGTAGTAGAGGATTACAGATGGATTGTATTGATGCACGAATGCATCTAAATGTGGATATAGAACGGAACTGGGGCTCTATATTAGAAACGAAGTTCTTGATTATCAAAACAAAACGATTTTCCAAGCAGCGAGCAGAGAGTGCAGGATATGTGGGTCAATGCAATTTTGGCAAACTTAACCAAAAAGGGTTCAGTAAAATGGATAATAGGACAATATCACCTACAAGGAAAACGGATCAAGGACTGTTCTTGTAAAGTAAAATGGCGGTAAACAATTTCTGTATGCCGCAGTACACATTATATGGATGCCTAGTCATCAAGTAGTCGAGGATTACAGCATTTACACAATAAAAGTGTATGGAAACGTTGTAAAGGCTATTGCAGAACAATGATACAGAAGGATTAGAGGATAACAGAATATAAATTTGGATAACGCCATGTACTTTAGGCAAAAAAGGGGGATATAAACGTTATAAAGACTGTTGCAGAATAATAATACAGAAAAAGTAGAGGATAACAGAATGTAAACTTGAATAATGCAATGCCTTTTAGACAATGAAAGTGGATAGAAACGTTGTAAAGTCTATTGAAGAACAATGATACAGGAAGAGTAGAGGATAACAGAATGTAAATTTGGATAAAGCAATGCTCTTTAAAGAATGAAAGTGGATAGAAACGTTGTAAAGGCTATTGAAGAAACAATGATATAGAAGGACTAGAGAATAACAGAATATAAATTTGGATAACGCCATGCACTTTAGACAATGAAAGTGGATAGAAACGTTGTAAAGGCTATTGCAGAACAATAATACAGAAGGATTGGAGGATAACAGAATATAAACTTGGATAATGCAATGCACTTTAGGCAATAAAAATGGATGGAAACGTTATAAAAGCTATTGCAGAATAATGATACAGAAGGAGTAGATGATAGCAGAATATAAACTAGAATAATGCAATGCGCTTTATGCAATAAAAGTGGATGGAAATATTGTAAAAGCTATTACAGAACAATGATATAGAAATGAACATTGCACAGATATTCTAGAGGAATTCTGATAAGAAGAAAACCGTGAACTTGTGAAGAATTTAGAATATATCCTAAAGAAAACGTTTTTCTGGAAAGATTACTACAGAATTTACCTTAATCTGAATGCTTTAGCATGACAACAACTGAGAAAACCTGAAAAAGCAATGAGATTGTCGAACCACATTTAAATTTGATTATAAAAATTCCAAAACTAATGGCAGCTGTATTGTACACCAGCCTACCATTAGTTAGTCGTTAGACAATCACATTTTTTTTAGAAAACTAATATGAAATATTTTTACAATAATAAACAAATTTTTACAAATTCTATACAACAAGCTAAGGCATTAAAGCCACTCAATTTGAAATTGCTTTTGAATAAAATAAATTCTTTGCATCGAACTTAAAACTTTTTCACTCGCTTTCAATGATATTTTTTTTTATCGTGTTCCCATGGGGAAAATGATAATTCGTAGTGAGATTTTTAATGCAAACGATGATGATTCGTTTTGGGTAAAGTACCAACGATACGTACACGTCCCAATGTACCCATATTGCCAGCTGTATTAGCACCAGTAGCAGTAGCAACATTACCAGTACCAGCGACATAATGCTGTTGTAGCATGTGTTGTGGATGCATTTGCAGCTGTTGTTGCATGGCAGCCAATTGTTGTTGCTGATGCAAATGTTGTTGGTATTGTTGATACTGTAATTGTTGTTGTTGCTGTTGTTGCTGCTGTAAATGATGATGTTGTTGTTGCTGTTGCGTTTGCTGTAGGTGATGATGCTGTTGCTGTTGTTGTTGCTGCTGCTGCTGCTGTTGTTGTTGCTGCTGCTGATGTTGCAACGATAGCTGCTGTTGTGGCTGGTGCAAACGCGGTTGTTGTTGTTGTTGCTGTTGTTGTTGCATTAACAATTGCTGTTGCTGTATTATGGCCGGTTGCTGTTGTTGTTGCTGCATCTGAGGTGCATGTTTAATATCATTGCAATCGCAAAATTGTGGTGGTGGTGCGAGAACAATATTCTCGGTTACCAGGCCATCATCAATGTTCTGCACTGAAGTAGCGGCAACACCACTAGCAACCGACGTCTTATTGGCCGCTATTAGCGATATTTCACTATCGCTGTCGGCTTCAATGGGTGGCGGTAGTTGCACCAGCGAAACGGCAGCTGATCGCGTTGCTCTTTGCATGGCAATAGCGGCAGCTTGTTTACGTGTCAGCGAATTATGACGTTGGAATCCTTTGGCTGGTGGTGAAGGACTAAGATCACCATCATCATCGGAACGTTGTTCCTCCTGGGAGTCTTGTGTGCTCAATAGAGCGGCAGCCTTATTTGCGGCCATTTGTTGTTGCTGTTTTGCTACTATGGCCGCGGTGTTGGCTGCACCAGCAGCTGCTGCTGCCTTTGCTTTGAGAATCTGTTGTAAATGTTGTTGATGAGCGATTTGTTGCTGTTGCTGCATAAGTATTTGCTGTTGTGTAGCCATTAATTTTTGGTTGGGATTCATGTGAGGCTGCGTTTGCTGCTGCTGCTGCTGCTGCTGCTGCTGCTGTTGTTGAGCCAAACGTCCTGCAACTGAAGATTGAGCCTTGGCTACCACCTGCTGACTTTGCAATTGCAAGGTTTTCGGTCCTTTGCCGGCAGTCAATTGCTGCTGTTGTTGTTGTATGACGGGGGCATGCTGTTGTTGCACCATTTGTTTGACGGTCACCGTAGTAGGAATGTTTGGTATGGCCGATGTTATCGTTGTTGGATTATTAGCTTTTGCTTCGAATGCTGCTTTGGCATTGGCAACATTAGTTTTTGTTGTGGTGGTGATAGTTGTTCCAGTTGTTGTTGCATTAGTAGTACAAGAGGTCTGAGTGGCATTAAATTTATCATTATTGGCAGCTGTTGTTATTGTCGTTGCAGTTGTTGTTACTGTTGCTGTCGTTTGTAAACTGCGGTGTTGTGACGGTGGTGTTGATTTCGCTGTAGTTTCTAATTGTTTTTGCTGTTGCTGTTGGTGTCCACTTCCTGGTTTTGCTAATTGTGAAGGTGGCATTGTTGCTGTTGTAGTCGTTTGAGTTTTTGGCAGTTTTGTTGCAGTTGTTGCATCAGTTTCATCATTACCCTGGTCGGGTATAGTTTTTGGCTCATCGTTTATAGTCACACTTGGTTTCTTCTTAATGGTGTCGGTAGATTTGGCGGCACAAACGGCATTGGGCGTGCCTGAAGCAGCACCAGCTGCCATAACTTCCTGATCGCTACTTACACCAGAAGAGCTATTATCACCCTCCTCTTCGTTGTTGTTATTGTTATTGTTATTGTTATTCTCAACAACATCATTATCATTTTTGGCCGTTTCATTCTCATTCGTTGCAGGTGATGATTTATCCTCGCCCTTATCAAAACCGTTTGGAGAGGATTTGGATGTTTTCAAATTACTACGTATGCGTTGAATTTCATCAACCGATAGGGAATGTGAAATTGATGCTGAACCAGAAGCGGAGCTGCTACCACTGTTAGAAGAGAATAACAAAGAAATTTTATAGGAATTGTTCAATGATTAAGAGAAAGAGAGAGAGAGAGATTCGTTTCCACCTACCTTGCTTGACTGTTGCCACTCGTTTCGGGCACATCGATTAAAGCGATCTTTTCGTTCAGTTTGGTATTGCGTGCCACCAGTATAGAGTTTTCATCTTCACCATCCGATTCACTTAGACTGTAGTCGGGTTCGGGTATGGGTGGTGCCGGCCCTGTTACTACATTTGCCGCTGTTGCTGTCATGCCATTATTGTTGATGTTATTGTTGTTATTGCTATTGATGACTTGATGCGAGGCATTATGATTAACCAGACCACCATTTTGGTGATTTTGACCGGCAGCATATTGATTCGAGGAAGTTGTATTGGTGCTGCTGTTCGAATTGGTGCGTTGTAAAGTTGTGGGTTGAGCATATTGACTAATTTGGTTTTGTTGTTGTTGCTGTTGTAGTTGCTGTGGTGGTGGTGGCGGTGGTAAATTCTGTAGCTGCTGTTGATTAGCAGCTGTTGACTGATTCGAGTTGTAATGTTGTTGTTGCTGTTGTTGACTATTTTGTTGCTGTTGCTGATTAGATTGTTGCTGGCGCGTCTATAAAATGAAAATTTTTAATTTCAGATTGATCCGCTGCTTGTCTTCTTAATTACTTACCTCTTGTGTCTGCCTTAGTTTCCAGGCTATTAACTCTTGCGGTGAAGCATAGATTTTAGCATTGGCCGTAGGCTTAAAGCTCGATTGTACACCGTCAATGGCGGCTGCTGTAACAGCATCGTTCTCTACGCGTTTCTTTAGTTTTTGCTGTAGCGACAAAGTACTTTCGTACTCTGAACTCTGGCGTGTTTCTACCTTAACCACTTGCCCGACGACGGGTGGTGGTGGTGGAGGATGTGTAGGTGGTGGTAAAGTATTTAAACGGGACATAGAAGCATGCAAAGTGGCTACATCATCCTGCGAAAGATGGCCTTTGCCCACGTGGCTTGGCCATATAGAGGATGAGGAGCCTCCTGCGGCATTAAGATCAGGTGTAGAATGGAATCTTTTTAAATCTCGTGCTCCAACACCTATAATGGGTATGGGGCAGGGTTTACCTCTTAGAGTACCGTTCTTAGCCTTTGTTTTACGTTTCATTTCGGCAACACTGCCATATACCAGAGGACCTTTGAGTGGAGAACCGTTATTCGCTGGTGGAGTAGCCGCACCACTATCCGTGCCCGACTGGAAACGTGAAGTAGTCATCATGGTCGAATAACGATTTGCACTATCCACAGTTTCACCCTGCTGACGTTGGAATAGTTCCTCTAGTTCGGCAGCAGTAATGCGACTTGAAGTAGGTCTGGCTTTAATACTGGCAGTACGTAGCTGCACCGGCGTTCCCGGATGGGTGGGTGTTGGTGTCACTATGGACTCTACCGAAGATGACTTTGTGTGGGGAATATCATCATCTTCCTTTTCGCCACCATTCTCCAGACCAGCCACCATAGATTTGGCCCGTGCTCTGCCAACTGACAAAGTAGTCTTAGGATCTCTTCTTGGTGGTAAAGGTGCAGGGCGACCCTGTCGTTCATTAGCCGCAGCATTGGGACCCAAAGACATTTTACGCGGCAATGTAGCACATTGCCTATGCGAGGTTTGTGGTGTGCTGGGTCCCGAGGACATATGATGCGTAGGCATGTATTGGGGTGTAGCCTGCATTTGATTCGGAAATTGTGGTGAAATAACTGTCATGGAGACCAATGCTCCTGCGGATCTTATCATTTCCACCACCTTCTCATGCGAAGCTGCTCGTACATCTTCACCATTAATGGCCAGCAAGAAATCGCCTGGTTTAAGACCAGACATATCGGCTACACCACCAGGATCAACATCGTCCAAATACTGTAAAGCCGGAAAACGATCGGAAGGCTTCAATTGCATTAACTGTGAAGAAGCCTTAGCGCCACGCAATATAAAACCGAAACCACGTTTGGCACGATGTAAAACCACAGTACGAGGCTCGTTAAAAGCACTGGAAATAAAGAAGGTACATGAAAAAATTGAAAAATTGAAAACATTTAAGCAATCTTGACTTACTTTTTCTTTACTCTAGGTGCTGTAGCACTGCTGTATTGGCCCACCTGATGCTGTTGATTAGCGCCACCCATTTTCAAAGACATGTGGTGGTGGTTTTCGTTTGCCATGCTATGGCCATTATTTAAAGCCTGTGTTGAACCATTGCTATTCAGCGACAATGAAGGCGATTGATGATGTATGAGACTAGGTCGTGGCAAAGTACCACCCATACTGCCCATGATGCCAACACCACCGCCACCGCCGCCGCCGCCTCCACCAATACCCGAACTGCCGCCTAAACTCAACTGAGGTGAACCCTGGTGAACAGACGAGGCTGCAGGTGAATGTTGATAGGGCGATTGATTTGGATTCGCTGTAGCAACATTTGTTATATTCTTCTGGCGTAAATTCACCTCTTGCACACACTCAGCGGGAAAGAAACCCGATTGATTGGTACCACGTACGTAACCCTCTAAGAGGCCACAATCGGTGGAACCCACCACTTCAATGACATCGCCTACCTGTAAACGTATATGGCCAACAGAATTGCCAGCATAGGGCTCCATGCAAACCACCGTTGTGCTAGGGTGACCTATTGAGCAGGCAGCAGAATCGGAATTGGTACCAACACCCGATGAATCGCTGATAATATCGCTGGTGTCACCAAGGGATTTATCTGACAATAAAGAATTAAGAGTTCAATTTAAATATTAAAAAAAACGTAATTGAATTAGATTAACTTGATTCTTATCGGTTAATGGCAACCCGAAACCATTACTCTATTGCTTGCTTGCTTGGTTGTTTATTGTATTACACTAGGCAACAAAAATGAAACATAGAGGTTCAAACCTTTAGGTTCGATAATTACTGGACATTTAGACTGTAGGAAAGTGTTTTGTAACGGCTCTGAGGCTATCAAAGGAGCCAAAGTACTTGGGTATCACTCTGGACGTCAAACTGTCCTGGAGGAGGAACACGGAGAAAAGGATAAAGAAGGCGATGAATGTCTTATACTTCTGTAGAAGTACATTTGGTTGTAGATGGGGCTAGCAGGTTCGTAACACTCGACGTATATGGTGATTGTACGGCCTATACGCTTCCAAAAGGCATTAGTATGGTGGTACGAAAGTAGACCTATTTTGCTACGCTGAACAGTACTACAGAGACTTGGCATGCATTGAGCATCACGGATGGCTTTTATGGTTCATGTCCATGCTGACCTCGAACTCATCTAGTTTCTACAACCATTGGACATCTTCCTCCAAAACGTGGCTGCTAGAAATGCACTGAGACTGAGGTTCTCAGATATGCTTAAGCCATGTACCGTGGGCCACTCAGGTTTTAGATGTGACTACATAGTACCAGACTGTTTTCTAACGAACCTACAAGACTCACACTCCCATAGGGGAAGAATGGGTTGCTGAAGCTTACGTCGGTGACGGTGATATAACGATCCACTCAAAAATAGAATGCGAAACTGGATCTGGGGTCTATTTCGATAAACTGGCACTGAACGGGTCATATAGATTACCTAACCAATCCAGCGTATTTCAGGCGGAGATTATTGCTATTGAACAAGCTGCATGCAGGGTTGAAATCGGGGACCTACCTCCTACGAATTTGTGTGGACAGTGAAGCTGTAATCCAAGCGCTGGGATCGCATCTCGCTTAATCAAAGGGCGTCAGAGGTTGTATGAACTCTCTACACCGTATACATCTGTCGACACCCGTCTGTACTGGGTTCTGGTCCACTGTGGTATATAGGGAAAGGAAAAGGCGGACGAACTGGCACACAAGAGATTGTAGATGTCGAAGGAGGAGACGATAAAAGGGAAATATGCGCCTCTACGGGAATACTTTTCAAAATTGGAGAAAGCAGCATGCAACTCATCAAACTGTGGGTGATCCGACATGGCTGGTTGCCGAATGTCATGATCCAGCAGTGAACATCGGGAGAACCAGGGAACTACTGGGGTTCCACAAGAGATCGTTTCGCATTTTTAAAGGAATTCTAATGGGACACTGCAAAATTTCACTGACAAGCTCGGGGTCTGCCTCACCAGGCTTTTTGCAGAATCTGCCATGATGTGGAGGATATGGAATCGGTGCAATAGCTTTTATGTGAGTGCCTTGCACTTGAAAACAGAAGTCATCGGTTTTGGGGTGACAGAATGTCTGAATATCTGGGCATGGAGGCGAACGTGCCACTAAGGGAACCGGCCGGTTTTATCCAGAGCATGGGATGGTTTAAATCCATCAGTCACGGACATGACAATAGGACTTATGTTACACTGGGTAACACATTGGGCCATCGATTGAGTTTGCTTAAGTGTGGAAAGCTCTTAACAACACAATTCTATCTACTCTGGTAGCAATCTAAGCTAGACACAAAGCTTTATTGCTGGCGTAAGGATACTACACTCAGTCTCAGTTGAAAGAACAAGGGAATGAACACGTTTCAAATGCAACAATAAGAAGAAGAAGAGGTCAGTAACATTAGACCAAAGTTTAGAGTTTATCAAAGCGTTGGTATTTTTTTTTGTTGCATAGTGTTTTATTATTTGAGTCTCTTGTAATATTTTTTGCTCTTTCTAATACAAAATGAAGCACTTTTTTTTTGGCTTTAAGCCAAATATTTGTTAATGTGACTGACTGACTAAATGACTAAGTGACTGACTGACTGACGGCAAGTAAGTCTTATTATTCGAAAACAAATGATACAAAGGATACGAGTAGTGGTAGTAGTAGTAGTAGTAGTAGTAGTAATAAGAAGTTGTACGCGTGTAGTTTTTGCTGTTTGAAATAGAAGAAGAAGTAGAAGTAGAAGGATGTTGTGCGAGTGAGTATATGTACAATGGCATGCAATATATGACTTTTTAACAATTTGTTAAAGTAATAGCAGAAAAAGAAGTTAAAAAAAAATAAGAGAATAGAAGAGACAAAGAAATAAAAGAACGAACGTATGGAATCTAAAGCATTTAAAGATATTTTGTTGCAACAATTAAGAAAAGTAAACATGCAATTTGTTGAAATAACACATAAAGAATAGAAGAAGAAGAAAAAAAAATAGGGATTACATACATTCTCAAACAACCCACACACACACACAGAGAGACACAAACACTTACACCGCACTTACACCGCACTCTTACATATGTTACATATGGGGTTGGCTTTTTGTTTACGTATAATTTTTTGGGAAATTTTTTCCTTTTTCTTTTTATTTTTAAAGTAAAATTAAATATTTGTTAAGTGCTACAGAACATGCATCTTTTTTTTGTAATATTTTTACTATTTTTTTTACTATTTTTTTTTACTATTTTTTTACTATTTTTTTTTACTATTTTTTTTTACTATTTTTTTTACTATTTTATTTGAGTGCTATTTCTTATTCTTCTTTTTTTCTTATTCTTTTTCTTGATTACATTCTTACGTTTCTCTTTTCACATACTTAATAAGTTGCTATTAAAAAAGTTTGGAAAGTTTTTTCTTTCTTTTGTCCTTCCTTAATTTTATTGTTTACTTATGTTTGCCATTTTAGCAAAAACCAATATCACATCACAATAATACTTATCCTTTAAATTTATTTTTTTACTTTTTAGTTTTAGTTGCATAGAAAAAGTTTTCTTTAAAAACTAAATTTCAAATGAAAGCCAAGTTTAATTAATGTTTTTCTAAAAGTTTCTTAAGTACCAACAGTTTTTAGCAATTAATTATAGTTTAAGAATTGTTTTAAATTAGAAAAAAAAAATGGAAATCAACAATTATTTAGAAAATTTCGGTAATAATTTCGAACTAAGTTAAGTACGACGTTGTCATATGATGATTGGCAGAAAACAGAAATTAAAAAATGAATTGAGATGCGGAAATGCTTTTTAGAATATCTTAAGATACCAAGATAATTGTGTAACTAGGGGGCAAATTATCTTCTAATAGTAAACGTAAATTTGTTGAAACATTCGTTCCATCTTGTGGTTTTGACGTCAATCCTCTCAAAACAGAATAGACTCTGTTCACGAGAAGTTAAAAGATATCTACCTTTAAAGTATCGGTCCTTAATGGCATTAAATCATTCTTATTCAGGAGGTTAAAGTATCTGGGGATTATTCTGGATTCTATCATTATTAAGGCAAAGTAATTGAGAGGGTAAGAAGAGCCACCATAGCGCTTTACACTTCTAACAAGGCCCATGGGTATAATTTGGACGCTTAGAACGCTCAATGCAGTTAAATCCTGTCCCAATTAGGCAACATTAAGTTGAAAAGCTAGAATTTCACAGTTGTTTCGAAATGTTGAACAGAATAGGCTGTGATGTATACATCAACATTGTATATTAAGGGTTATGACGAGGTTAAATGCTCGTATAGGCCTCCAGATAACTTGTCTGGTCATCAAAGTGAAGATGAAAGCGACTCAATGCTCAATGTTCGGTGTGGTGGAATGTTTTCTATTAATCAGGCTGTAATCCAATCGCTAGCGAACGTTTAGGGGATTTCATAGGGGGAAACAAAGGAAATTTCGTTGGAAATTTAATGCGTGGCACAGATGTTTTCATTGCCTCCAGTTGTTGTACAGACAGGACCAAATTTGTTGTCATCAGAAATTTTGTGTGAAATATTTGAAGACTCTGTTGGACTGGAATAAATAAGAAGAGTCGGATTGTCTTCTGTTCATCCATCTTCCATTATGACGATTATGATTTGATAGATTAGTCATGGGAAGAAAATCATGTTACCGCGAAATGGTTTGCTCATCTAGTTGTTTTGGGTGCACATGAATTAAGAGTGAAAAATTTAATGGACCGATTGAAGAATGCTAATAAGGAACGAATTTGATACGTGAATGCCGTATTGACTTTCTTAATTAATAATTAAAACTCTTTAGTGATTAAAACCTAGCTTCTCACATCATCTATGTTGTGTGAGTTAATTTTGTGCATCAAAGGCGGAAACTGTTGTTTAACAACGATTCTGTCAACTTGGAGATTTTATTCACTCTCCTAATGTGGGTGTCATACGATAATAATATGTGAAGAATATCATGGATATGGTAATACTATGGCTGTCTGTTGGAATTGGATTTACGAGCTGCTATAACGTGATCCAACAATTGATCACACACCGGTAGAAACTGAGTAGGCTTCAGAGGAAGTTTTAATGACTCACCACATGACCTGGATGCTGTAGCTTTATAATATAAAACCTACAATTTTTATGCTGATGGAGTTATCGATTAGGGATTAATAAAGCTTGTTTCATATATAAGGAAAGGATGTTTCATTTTTGATAGAATTTGCAACCCCAATTTTTCAAGAATAATGAAGTTGCACTTTGGCATCAAGTTTATGTCGATTGCTTATGAGTTGGATTATGGTTCTTAGCTAGATTTTTTTCGAAATATTTGAAACAGATAGAATTAGGATCATTCCCCTTATAGAATAGCTATAGTTAGACTAGTTAGGACTTAAAAACTTTGACATTTTTTAAGGAAAAGTTATTTTCCCTTGGAAATTTTTAAAATGGCGGACTCACTTTAAAATCTTAAGATATTGGAAATGTTTTTGTAAACTTTGTTGTTTTTTCTAAAAAAAGTTTTTCTTTTGTTTGTTTCTAAAACAATAAAATATATCTCTCTTCTTAAAATATACAAAAAAAACTTATAAAATAAAATTAAAAAAAATTTAAACTTAATAAACCCTTTGATTATAATAATAATAATAATAAAATAATAAAAGTAACATAGAAAAAAAAAAAACAAAAAAGTTGCATAGAATACCTGTTACAATGCTGATGTCATCTTCATGTGAACGATGACCGGATGATCCTTCCGATAAACTTGAACTTGCTGAACTATATGGCATATGTTCAGATGGACAGGGCGATGGTGGTCCATGATGACCACACATACTGTTGCTGTTACGTGTCAATGTACCCATGATACTACCGCCACCAATGCTACCATTGGCACTCAGCCAGCCAATGCCAGAACGACGTTTCGGATTATAACGTGGCGGTCCGCGAAAGGGTACTTTTGTGTGTTTTTATAATAATTTATACAAATTGGAATGGAGGGGTAAGTTAATTTTAATTTTAATTAAATTATATTTCAATTTATAAATTTTTTAAATTGTTTATTACAGCAGGGGGACATCACATGTGGCAATAACTGATAGTTAGTTTAACGGACTATCATTTCCCCCATCTTTTGAGAATTTATTCAACGAAGACAAGACATTGCAGATGGAAGGTATGTATTATATACACTTAAATCATGTTTAATTTTATTAATTTAATTTAATTTAATTTGTTTACATTTAAATTGTTTTTTTTATTCTTTTTTTTTACTCAATCTATTCAATATTCATTTCAAAAGAAAATTTTGCTAAAAGATTTACTTATTCATTGTTCTCATAAAGTACATTCAACATAGAGATTTTAAAAACAATTTTACTTACTTACGTGAATAATTAAATTCTAACATTTGATTAATTAAGTTCTAAGAGTATTTTAAAACTAGCCAACTACTCTGTGTATTAATTGTATGTGTGGTTTGAATTCTTTTTATTTTCATAGAGGATTGGCTAGCCAAAACAATTCAACAGATAATGTAATGTATAGTTAAGGGTAAGGGTATTTAATTTTAATTCTTAGCTTCCTAAATAAGAAACTCCCTGGATGGACCTGTATGATGAGCAAATAGCTTTTTGACCACGATAATAGTATTTTTTTTTTTTTTGTGTAGAGGTGCTTGAATATTGCGACTAAACGATCTATTCCGCTACCCTAGAAACTTCAGAATGCTTATTGCCGTTAGAAAGTACTCTTTCCTGCCTAGTGCATGTATAAGCTTGCAATAATTCGTTTTGGCAACCAAGAAATCACTTCAGTACGACAAGTGAACGCTGCAAATATTCAAACAGAAATTCTAATGCGACACTGCTCTATTGACAGTTTAACTGACAGGGTTGCTCCTGCCCCACCACGATGTGGAGGTAACGGAATTGCTCATCTGTATTTTGCAGATATTCATCGGTTTTTAGGTGACAGAACGTTTGAGAACATGGGCATGGTGGCTACTGAAGGAACTGGCCGGTATCATCCGGAGCTTGGGGTGGTTTTTTTTGCTAAATTACCATGGACGCTCATGAAAAACGATGTTCGTTCACTGAATGGGCTTCATGGCACTTGACAACTTTATTCTAAAAATTATTTTCGGCTATGAGACCCATTTGTGGGTAGATGTGTTCGTGAGCAAACAACATTGTCGAAATGTCCAATGCATCTCGAAAAAGTTACTGTTCGACTTACTAGACAAGAAACTAAGGTTCAAAACCCAGCTCAGACATTTGGAACAAAACTGAATAAAAAAAAAAATCTTTCTTTCGGCAACTTCCTTTCAGCAACTTCTTCTGGCAAAAACTCTGAGAGTAAATAAAATTGATTCTAAATCTGTTGGACACACAACAATGGTGGTGTGAGAAGCTAGGTGGTAATACTGGCTAAACGGTTGTAATGAATAATTTTGTAAGGAATTAAATAAGTATTGACCTCATGCAGTTATGTCGATAAGCTCGCAAGTAGGCGACTTCCCCCACCGTTAATGTGACTAAAACTCTTTTTGTAAAGTGGGAGCGGCTGTTTGAAAAGGCGATGTTCTGCGAAAGCAAACATAAAGAGCGGTAAAGACTCTCCACAAACCAAATGGATTTGAGGGAATGAAAACTTTTGTTGATAGTCATGCCTTAGACTATCAAGAAATAAGCTGAGATTGATAATCATCAATCTTTTGATAGGCCATTGTGGAACTCAGAATACTACTTGTTCAGAATAGCAGTTTTCTGGAGTCTGTGATGATAAAAAGGAATCATCAAAACACATATTTAGAGCAAAAGAAGTCTTAATGTATGTCAGAAACAAAAACACCTGGTAGCATATCATTTGCTGTGCAAAGAATTCGAATTTCTGAGATCGAACAGTATCCTAAGGCTTGTGAGGCCAATCGACTTGAAGGCGAAATTATACCGAAAGTATTAGGAGAGTACAATAGATCGTATTTTTAGAGCCTATGAGACCTTAATGTATGTCAGAAACAAAAACACCTGGTAGCATAATAGGTGCTGGGCAAGGAATTGGAATTTCTGAGATCGAACAGTATCCTAAGGCTTGTGAGACCAATAGACTTGAAAGAGAAATTATACTAATGTATCCCACAATAATAATTATAATGAGACAATTTTTGCTAATTTTACTTTATAGTGGGCGTGGCATCTTCCGTTCTATACACAGTCATCAGCAAATAAGTTTAGTTTTTTAAATTGAATTTTGAAACTTTTTGTTACTTACGTTCACAGCTGTTTTATATGCATATGAGGACTTAAGTGTTTTTCTTTAGAAAAACAATTAATTTTTTTAATTTAAATACAAGCTACTTTCAAGAATGTATAATGAACATTTAAATTAAAAAAAAAAAAAAAAAACGATCACGAGATTATAATTGAGGTTAGAAAATAAATTTAATTAAGGCAAGTGAATTATTTTATAATAATTAAATATTAAAGGAAGGTTATATGTTTATATTGTTGTTGTTGTTGTTGTTGTTGTATATAACGGTTGTATAATATATTTAATAAATACAATTATTATTTTAATATACGATAGTATTATAATGAACACATACATCAAAATACGAATACAAAACATGGACATTTATGCTATAAAAACTATTAACGAGCAAACGAAACGAAACGAAACAAAACGAACAAAGAAAAATTTAAATTTTAAATACGAAATTTAAATAAAATTTTTTTTTTTTTTTTTTTTTTTTTTTTGATGTTTCATTCATAATTATAAATACAATCATTAGCCAGCTAGCTATATATGTATGTATGTATGTATGTATGTATGTACTAAAGGACTATTCTAATAATGAAAAACAGTACTTTGGTAAAAGTACTGTAAGCAAACGAAACATATGAAAAGAATTAAAAATTCTTCTATAAAACAAAATGCTAATTTTGACTGGAGTGGTGATATGGTTTTTTTTTCAGTCAATGCTAAAGGATAATATGATGCTCTCTGTAAATGCTGTTTTAACAAGACACACACAGGAGTTTATGAATGAATTTTATAATGATGAATGATGAATGATTAAATGATTTTAATGCTGGTGACTGTTAAGAACTTATAAAACAAAACTTAACTCAACTTAACTTAACTTAATTTAATTCAAAACGAAACACAACAGTAGGTATAGAGATATGTAAGAGATCTAATGTTTGTATGTATGTAATGAAAAAAAAATACATAAATAAGTTTTTTTTTATTGTTGTTGTTGTTGTTGTTGTTGTTGTTGGTTTGTTTGTCTTTAGCAAAATTTATGTTAATGATTTGACAGAAAAGAACAAACAAATAAAAACAATTATTTTTTTTATTATTGAAATAGATTGAGTAAAAAAAAAGAAACAACAAATATTTAAATAAGAAGAGATGAATTTTCAAAAAAAAAAAAAAATTCCTTTTTAAATAGAAAAAAAACATTTTCGAATATTGATTTGATTGCCTTTGATTTTGTTGCATCAATTAGGAAAAAAAAAGAAAAAATTAAAATAATAAAAAAAATAAAAAAAAATTATTGATGATGGTAGCATGATATTTGAAATTGAATTTTAAATCTAAGAGATTTTGAAAAAAAAAAAAATTAAATTTAAAACAAAATGAATTATAAATTTTATCATAAATGTTGCTGGCAACATTTTTTTTTTTGTTATCATGATATTGGAACATAAATCTTAAATGTTGCTGGCAACATTTTTTTTCATTATCGTGATTTAATATTTTCGATAATAATCTTCGTTTCCTAAAATACAAGACGAGGTGGATAGGAGGATACCTATGCAGTGAATTAAGACACAAAAGCAAATAGTTTTTCGAACACGATATCAATCAATGCTTCATTATTTTTGTGTAGGGCAAGTGCTGAGTTATGCGAGATCTATTGTGTACTTTTCACAATCTATATAGGGTAACTCTATAATATCTCCCCCGTGCTGCTGACTTGACAAACTTTAGAATGTTGTTTGATGTCAAAAACTACTGTTATCTGCCTAGTACATAATAAGCTAACAGGTATAGCTTCTGGTGAGTCCTTCTCCTCGGGACATTTGAGGCGAAATTCCTAGTATAAACAAATGTTCTTTAAGTTGACAATGCTCGTTCACAA